>CM069916.1:70871147-71291147 GCA_036172215.1 Camellia granthamiana | reverse complement strand
CCTCGCCGCCCGCCGTCATCGCCTTGCCGCCCGCCGTCGTCACCTCATCGCCAACTCGTCGCAAGCAGCAGCAGCAGCTCCAGCTCCGCCGCCTCCTCCCCGCCTCCGCCTCCTCCTCCCCCGAATATTATGCCCCCTCCAGTCCCTCATCCTCCCCCTCCAGTCCCTCCTCCTCCTGCTCCTCCCCCTCCCCTCCCTCCTCCTCCTTCTTCTTCCTGGTTCTGATCTGCAAAAAAAAAAAAAAAAAAAAAAAAACGAATCAAAAACGGTGTCGTTTTTTATTCGGGGGATTCGGGGGGAGGGATTTCGAGTTACGTAGCACTGTTGTTTTTTCTAAATATTTTATATAAATATAAATTTTACATTTATATGAGATTCATCTTATGTAAGATATTTAGTAAAGTATTTTATAAAAATTTTAATATCCCTTACATTATTCTTTTTTCCACATTATACATAATGTTTGTTTAGTTAATTTTTTTTTTCTTTTTCAATTTGGGTATTCATAACCATTGTTGTCCTTTGGTAACGACTTCTCATGCTCAAATCTAGTTTACTGATATTTGTTAATAAATCTAATCTCTTTACGCTATATTTGGTTAGGAGATTTGAAAAAAAATTTAGAAAGGGATATGAAAAAAGAATGTGAAATGTAAATGAAATATACTTATATTTCACTTATTTTCACACACCTTTTTTCTTTTCTTTTTCAAATTCATTCACAAATCTCTCAACCACACACAGCATTAGTGATGTTTGTTGCTACACATAGTTTGTTGTTATTATTTTTTTAGAATGCATGTTAAAATAAAATAAATATATTTAGATTTATTTAAATTTAATTTATAAAATAAAAAATAATAATAGAAATACAATACAAACACATTTTGCAATAATATAATAAACTGAAATAAAAATGAGAAAACAAATCGAAGCCTATATAATCACAGTTTTCTTAAGACAAATTCACTGTCTTATCGATGGGTGCTGGAGGTATATAGGCATCTGTATCTTAGGATACGACGGTCGAAATCAGATAGAGCAGAAACACTTTCTGAATAATTTCAATGAACTTGACAATGGTAGACTGATGATATAACAAGAGAGCAAAAAATTTTGTCCAAAACCAAAGAATGGTGGTCTCTATTTATAAACAAAGGGGAGAGATGAGAGAAGCCATCAACCATAAAGGCTAGCAATCAACACAGAAATCAATTCTACAAAACTAATAGAATAAATCCACCATAACTATAGAGGTTACATACTATATACACATGTGTGTAAATGTGCAGCCACCATCCCTTGACCTAGTCTAGAAAAAGATTAGGTTGGTAGGCTATCAACCCGGCCCAACCCAAACTTTATGCAGTTCAGCAAGTCTCAAGCCTCAAATCCAAGCCCAAGTTTCAAAATCCACGAACCCGGACCAGACCCGGCTCGGCCAAGTTCGGTTCGAGCAGACTTTTTGCATAACCAACTTAGACCATAGTCTTCACACAAACTTATCATTGAATCATCCATAACTCCATTCCTTCAAAAAATTTGGATGCCCTAAAGGGTTCACAACTTTATAAAAAAAACTAGGGATTTAAACACCCATCAAAGCTTTCCTCTATAATCAATGTGGAATAAGTGGTTGCACACCTTTTCTAATACCTCATTCATGACGCTAACTTTATGAGACAATTTCTTATTCAAATCTTAATGGTTTTTAGTCTTTTTTTTTTTTTTTTTGTGGTGTAAAAATCTTATTGCAAAGAATATAAACTCATTTGGACTCACCCCAACCGATGATTGGGATCCACTTTCATTTGTATTAAAATCACCAAAAAACTATTATTTTCTAACAATCCCTCACATGAATAAAAATTGACTGAATAAATACAAATGGGCAACACTTAAAAGTAAAGACTCAAAAAAAGAGCACACAGACTAACCCTACATCAAAGAATGTAGCTTTTGGCCTTAGATCTTTCGTAGTAAAAGCCTATCGGATTTATTGGCTGACCAGTGAAAGTGATGTCATGAACTGTTTTTGCTGTTTGTGTAAACTGAGACAATAGACCTCAGATAGGAGTTACTCTGTCACGACCCAAACCCGCCCCTTTGGGTTTAGTACCGTAACCGGCCAGTAAACCGGGATTACCGAAGGCCTGCTTAACAGTAAGACAGTAATACAGAGTACAGGGGCTGGCAGAAGCCAAAACAGTAATTAAAAGATGTCCAATGAGCTGTGACAATCTGTATGCAAAAAGACTTTTTATAACATATGCACATTCAGAACAAAACGGTATATACATGCATCATTTACAAGCATACAGGTTAGGGACCAAATCCTCACCATAACAGTACAGTACAAAAGATCACTCAGTCTATACATAACAGAGACAGTTAGGGTGAATCTGAGACACCCCAAGAACAGTCTTAGCTTGAGCAGATCTGGAACCTCGAAGCGAGGCACAAAAGTTGGCTTGACAAAAGGGAGTTTGACCCAACACTCCTAGCTTCGTTCCGGTGCCTGGATACCTACATATATATATAAACAGTGAGCTAAACCCTGGTAAATAACATATGCATAAAGAGGTTAGGAATGAATGTCCTTTCAGTATTTAAAACAGTCATTTAAACAGTATAACAATTATTCGATCATAGCAGTCATAAGTGGTACATCCAATAGCAAACAGTACAGTAGGTCTTAACAGACCAAAAAGTCAGTTGATGGCCATCATATCAGTAAACAGTAGTGGTTCCAGACATGGGAACCGACAGAGATCTCTGTGTCAGTAGCAGTACAGTACAGTAACAGTAGGTTGCTATGGATGCCACGAATACAGTTCACAAATAGGACATCATTCATTCAGTAACAGTATCATTTCAGAAAACAGTACAGTTCAATTGTTCAGAAGATAATCATTATTGAACATATCTTTACAACATTGTTGCTCACAGAGTTCTGGGCCACAGATAAGCTAGTGCGTGTCCTCGGATGCCAACCCTACACAGTTACAGGATGAACACACACTAAGTCACATACTTAGGAATTGAAGACTTAGTCCCTACTTAGACTCGGTGTGGTTCTACATCAATATCCTCCTTAAGATGCCTTAAACATGCCCTAGGAATGCCTAGGATGGAAAGAGGATGCAAAGATGTACTTATAAACACTTTTCAAAAATTTTAGAAAACAGGGGTCTCGCTCGAGCGTGGATTTCTACGCTCGAGCGGACATGCAAACAAAGGAGCTCCGCTCGAGCGCGACTTCCATCACTCGAGCGGACTGCAAGCTACAGTAAAAATACTAGATGCTCAAAATTCACGCTCGACGGGCGCTCGACCCCTGCTCGAGCGTGAGACACAAGTCCTCGCTCGAGCGTGAACTATTTCGCTCGAGCGGACTGTAAACTCATGCAAAGTACTGGATACACGAATTTCACGCTCGAGCGTCACTTTTCTCGCTCGAGCGGACTTCATGATTCAGAGCGTACGCTCGAGCTTGGAGTTCCTCGCTCGAGCGTGAGTCCAAATTCTGGAAATTCCAGATTTGAACCTCAAGCTCAAAATCAACTTTAAATGCATCAAATTCGATCCTCTTGGGCTAATTGTCTGGAAAACACTTCAAAACCCATAATATTACATGTTGCAAAGATCAATTTGGAAAATTAAAGCCCAATGATAGTTCAATTAAAACACAATTTCAACAATAGTTTCAAGAACATGATGAGCATGTAACATGCAAGAATTTAATCAACTTCAAGCTTCAAATACTTGCTCCAAAGAGCCAATTCCTTCAAAATCAAGATGGAGTCATGGACTATAACATTAATATGGACATGCATGCAAGGATTCCCATGAAAACAACTTTAAATTTCAAGATGTGTACATGCATGCATGATACAAGCTTCAATTCAACAATCTTGAACCAATTTATGATCTTAAGCTCCTATTTACCATGAACCATGCAACAATTACTTGAATTCACAAACAGTAAGGTAAATGTCCTACCTTAGGTCTTGAATGCAAGATATGGGAGCTCAATTATGCAAATTACCCTTCAACTCCTACAATTTCCAAGCAAAACCTCCAAGTTGAACTCAATTTCTCTCACTCTCTCACTCTAGTCGGTTTTGGTCTCTCACAAATAAACAAGGATGATGTATAGCATAGATAAGTCAAGACTAAACAATTGTCTAGCAAAGCCCACTAATGGCAAAATGGCAATTAAGTCCAACTCTTGTAATTTAGCTTTATTAAATCTAATTTAATCATACCAAATCAAATTCCAATTAAATTTACCATAAAATCTCATAATTCCTAATTAGCACAAAACACTAATCAATTTCAGATTCGGCCGCCGATAAGGCCTTCAATTTACAGTTTAAAACATAAAATATGAACAGATAATTTAACAGTCAAACAGATAGATTTGCATTCGAACTAGCACATTCAATTAATCAGTTCAGAACATTTAGTCAATCAATCAATTAACATGCTTAATCATAGATTAGCACTAATCAGTGGTGTTATTAGTAAGCAGTAGTGAGAGTTGTCACATACTCCAACCATCGTTATGTTATCATTATTGTGTCGGGTTTACCCTAAACACTCATTTGGTTCAGTGAGTGGTTTTAAAGAATCCAGCCTTATCAATTCTTAAAAAAGCAGCCCCACTACGTATTCACATATGTGACCTACATAAGGTATCTCGCTAGACCACAATTGACTATTCACAACATATAGGTCATTAAAAGTATCAGTTTAACCTTCCACCTCACAAGGTATCATTGTATAAAGGAATGGGCAAGAGGATTTACCTCTCTAGTGACTCATCAGTTACGCGCAATTAAATTGTTCCTTTGAACCTAAATCTTAAGATCTCCAGTCATCTAGGTTAGGTTTTTCGTTCCAGTAACACTCACTAAAAGCCTTAACCTCATCTCTTTTAACGACTTCTTTACTAACTCTCGATTTAACCATTTTGTTAGCGGATTTCCAATATTGTCTTTAGATTTTACATAGTTTATAGTAACAACCTCACTCTAGAGTAACTGTCGTATGGAATTATGTTTACGACGGATATATCTAAAGTTTTCATTATACATATTACTAGGGGTGTTCGCAGCTTGGTTACGGTCGAGAACCTAATCCGTGCGCCAGATTGGTGAATACAGATTGAGCAGATTGGCGGATGGAGGCGGATTGGTTTGGCGGTTTAAATTTTTACAAATTTTGAACATAATATAACAATTTGTCAATATTTTTTTTGGATAACAATCCAACTCAACATAACCAAAAGATTATCAAGTAAATTGTCAAATACCAATAATAAATACATATAAGAAAGCCATTAATTATCAAAACTATTTTGATTACTTTTTTTTTTTAATTCAAAAACTATTTAATTTGATTTTTTTTTTTTTGAAAAAAAAGACACAATTAAGCCTTATATTTTCCACCAAATATCAACGCTTGCCATTTGATAAAAGGATTTCCAAATTGAAAACACAATTGAATATCCAAACTCTTTTTCAATTGAAAATACAAACAGAATATCTAAACAAATTAAAAATACACAATCTTACAAATTACTATGGGTATTCGCGATTTGGCAGTTCGATTGTAGCCAAAGGAATCTCAAATCCGACATTCGTCCAAAATTAGGCAGATTGAAAAAATTTAATCCACAACCGTCCGCTCATCATTATGCCCGAGTCCGAGTGTAGTGTAAATAATTCAACACCCGCATAATGCCCTTCCAATGAGTAACATTAAGATACTCATGTATCTACTAAGCCTACTAACTGAGTAGGGTATATCCGGCCTTGCACAACTCATCAGATATATCAAACTTCCATTGACTCGAGAATATTTTAGTTGAAAGACACTCTTACCATTATTCTTGGCCAAATGTAGACTTAAGTCTACCGGTGTCCTTGACACACTTATATCTGATTTATTAAATTTGTCAAGTATCTTATCAAGATAATGAGGCTGAGAAATTGTATCTGATTTACTAAATTTGTCAAGTATCTTATCAAGATAATATGACTGAGAAAGTACAATACCACTAGATGTTCTGATAATCCTAAAAGTTAGAGTCACATCTGCAAGGTCCAACCCAAACCTTATTCAGTCTAGTAAGTCCTAAGCCTTAAGCCCAAGATCCAAGACCCATGGACCACAGACCCGAACCAGGCCCAATCTAATCTGGTCTGGGCAAGCTACACGTGTGTGTGGCACTTTTTGCATGTAACCAACTTGGACCATAGTCTGGGTCCAAGCTCATCCTTGAAGTATCCATAAGTCATTTTCTTCAAAAAATTTGGATGCCTCACAGGGCTTACACCCTTATAAAAAAAACTAGAGATTTAAATACCCATTAAAGCTTCCCTCTATAATCAATGTGGGATAGGTTACACACCTTCCCCAATACCTCATTCATGAGGCTAACTTTATAAGACAATTTCTCATTCAAATCTTAATGATTTTTGTCATTTTTTTTTGTGGTGTAAAGATTTTATTGTAAAGAATCTAGACCCATTTGGACCCATATCAACTGGTGGTTGGGACCCACTTTAATTTTGCATTAAAATCATCACAAAATCATCATTTTCCAACTGTTATTGTTGGATTCAGCCTTTCTTATGTGTTCTTTGTAGGGTGTACGTGGTGCGGTTAACAAGGTTTAAGAGTAAAATTATAAACAAAAATGTGAATAATGGATTGGCAAATAATCAAATCAGCGGTTTGAGATAGTTTCAATTTGCTAGTTAATTGAAGAATATTCTTAAACAAGTATTAACCATTTATATAATATATAACATTAATTTACATAAACTACAAAGTAATTATATATATATAACACAAACTAATTTTACATAATATTTTTCATATATATAACTATTAATTTGTAACAAATTTCACATCTTAAATTTGTTGCACTCATTTTTACTTTAATATTATTTCATTAGATGTTAAAAAAATATACTATATAGAGAAGTGGATTGGTTTCGAATATGGAATATAAATTTTAAAATTTAATCCACGATTAGCAGATAAATCAGTACTAATTGGTACAATTTTAACGAATTAGACAGTATTTACACAATCAATACTGCCCAATCCTAGTTGTTTGTTTAATTCTTTTTGTTCTTTGGCTGGTAGTAGATTTCTTTGTTTGGCATGTATTTTGAAATTGTGTTAATTTCTTTTATCAATAAATGAAAGTTGTTTATTTTTGCCAAATTTATTAAACAAAAAAAAAAAAAAAAGAGTTCAAAAGACAAAATAGCAATTTTGGGAAGTGGCTCATTGGGCTTTTTTGGCTCAATGAGCCACAAAAGACAAAATAGCAATTTTGAGCCACAAAAGACAAAAAATCACATCCAACCCATAATCATTACACTCTTCTCTCACAAAAAAAGTCAAAAAAGCCAAAAAACCAAAAAGCCATTCCCAAACCAAGCTTTTGAGCCCAGGCTCATATAGCCAAAAGAGCCAAAAAGCCAAAGAGCCAACCCACTTCCCAAACGGAGGCTTTAAAAATTGTAAAATCCATACTTCTTCATATATGCGCCGGCAACTAATTGAAGATAAATTGCATTACAATTTAAATTCAAAAATAATAAGTTCAATGTTAGTCATTAATTTGTCATATGTGTCGCACATAAATCACTTGTGCCACGGTTGCTAGTATAGAAGAAATAATTAATAAGAATTGATCTTATACCTTCTTAATTGCGAATGTACGTGAGTAAATTTTATAAATTAGCTCTGATTAGTGCCCCGAAATTTGGGGCACTAATGCCCCGAAATTGCCATAAAAGGCAAAAAAAAAAAAAAAACAAGGCAAAAAAAAAAACAAAAAAAAAACAAAGTTACCCAATTTAAAAATTAGGGACATTAATGCCCAATTTTTTAGTGCCACAAAACATTTCTGAAAAATTAATTAAAAATGAAAAGTCAAATAGCTTGCAAAAGGTTGTTTTTTTTTTTTTTTTAAAAATACATTAGAGGCCGAGGAGAGGGGAGAGTCAAACATTCAGGTTGGATTTGACAATTTTTTTAAACAGTTTTTTTTTTTTTTTGGATTTATTTTTATCTTGAGTTAATCTTTTTTTTTTCAAAAATAAAAAAAAAAATTTACTTTTAGGCTCCATTTGATTAGACCAACTTAAAAATTTTCTTGATTTATTTATAAAAAAAAATTACTTTTTAGATCTTTTTAGACTAAATGGATCTTAAAAAAAAATAAAATTGACAGAATTTAAATAAATTTTACTAAAAGCAAAAAGATTTAAAAAAATGTAACTTATATGGTCATTTCCAAACAGAGTCTTCTAGTGATGTGCGAGTATTATGCAAAAAATCGTAATTTACAACTCCTCCTCCTCCTCCTTTTTTTCTTTTTTTCTTTTTTTTTTTTTTTTTTTTTTTTTTGACTTTTAAGTCAATACCAAACATAGCTGTTTGGGGTGGATTTGTTTAGTAATTTATATTTTTTTTTTCATTTTTAGCTTTTTTAAAAAAAAAAAAAGTTTTAGACTCTTAAATTTTACTCAATTAGACAAACCAAAGAAAATAATAATAATAAGTGACTTTTTATTTTAATAAACTTCTTAAAAATATATATACTTTAAACTTCTTAAATTCTTCTATATTAGATGAATCGAAAAAGTTTAAAAAAAATTAACATAAATTTAAAATAAAAGAAATCACTAAAAATTTAAAAAAAAATGTAAATTTTGAAGGAAAATTTATCTATAAATCTCATATGGGAGAATGTTGATTCATTTAGTCTTAAAAGTTTTTTTTTGGAACTAATTAGTCCTTTTTGTTTAGAAAAGTTGTATTTATTTAATTTGGTGTCATTTGAGTTTAAGTAAATACCCTTTTGTGATTCGTTTTTGGGATAAGAATGAAAATATGAGGTGTAGAAGATTTTTTTTGGAGGGATTGATGGTTGAAATTTTGGTTGTTTAGTATGAAAATTTACATTTCTATTAGTGTGGTTTTTTGTGATTTTTCTATTAGTGTGATTTTTTTGTGTTATATTAGAGTGCTACATTTGAAAAAAGTACACTAGAGAATTTTTGTGTGTTACATTATGTTTTAAAAAAATACACTAAAGAATTTTTTTAAAATGTTACATTGTTACGTTTGAGAAAAGTATACGAAAGAGTTTTTTAGTGTGTTACATTAAATAATTTAAAAAAAGTATACTAAGAAATTTTTGTGTTACATTGATTAGAGTATTACATTTGGAAAAAGTTCACCAAGAAGTTTTTTTGAATTTGTTACGTTGTTACGTTTGAGAAAAGCACACTAAGAATTTTTTAATGTGTTACGTTAGAGTGTTACGTCTGGAAAAAGTATATTAAGAAATTTTTGTAGAATATTATGTTGTTACGTTTCAGAAAAGTACACTTATGTTACATTGGAGTATTATGTTTTCGAAGTGTTATATTGGAGTGTTACGCTAAGAAAAAGTGCACTAAGAAATTATTTTAAAGTATTACGTTTAGTAATTTCAATATTATGAGAAAAACCTACATTTATTCCTCAACACATAATACATGTGTGTTTATACTCGGCTCTTTATATAATTTACAATATAATGAGACCTTTAAATTCATAAAAATAAAAAATAAAAAATAAAAAAAATTAAATAATTTATAAAACTACTATTTAAAATTTATTAATGTATCATCCAAATTTTTACACTAGATGCCAAACTAATCACAAAACTTGTTAAACTTAGCATATAGATTTCCTCCACGTAATTGAGTAACAAAAAAGGTCAATCTGAAAACGTGTTAGACGTAAATAAGAGTCGAATTCAATCAACGCCAACGCGGCCATTGCATGTGAAAATTAGAGAGACTGGTATCACGTCATTTTCAAATCATTTATAATTATTTTTTTTTTTGTTTTTTTGATCAAACTTCTAGAGGAAGTTGGTTTTTTCTATCATAATAATCAATGTAGAAAGTGAAATATTGGCATCCCATTATTGTCCTTTTCATAATCTTCTTAGCTTAGGCAACCACATTATCCAGCCTCGTTTGACATTCAGCTTAAGAAATAATTTTTGTTAAACTTTTTTTTTTATTTTCGATGATTTTTTTTAAAAAAGTTTGTATTAAAATTTTGCTTTTTCAGTTCGTCTAATGTAAAAAAATCTAAAATGTAAAAAAAAAGCTTACTGAAACAAACAAAAATTTTATTTTTATTTATTTTTTTATCTTTAGTGAATTTTTTAATTTTTATTTTAGTTTATTTTCTTATACTTTTCTAGTTTGTCTAGTTAATGGTTTAAGAGAGAAAGTGAATGATTTAGAGGGATAAGGAGTGTTTTGGGAACTTCATAAAAAGTTTTTTAGCCCCCCAAAAAAAAAAGTTACAAAAAAGCCACAAAAAAAAAACTAGTTTTTTTGACTAAAAAAATCACAAAAAATCAAAAAGGTCAAAAAGTTGACTTTTAACCAACTTTCTAAAACATTCCTAAATTATGTTTGAATTCTTTTATAGAAGGGAAAGGGAAGTGCATGGCGGGATTATTACGAGGGAGAGAGAATACAAAGTATTTTAAGCACTTTACTTTCTCTCCAAAATTGGGAGCAAACTGAAGAGAAATGAAAGCTCCGTTTGGTTTAATTTTACAATTAAAATTTGAGTTTGTAATTGTAATTTGAGTGTAAAGTTGTGAATTAGGCTTTGAATAAACAAAATTTATTTAGTTATGAGTTTTGAAAATAATTTTTGAATTTTGAAAAAAGCTTTAAGTTCTGAATTTTTGAATTTTAAGTAGTAATTTGCCTTCGTTTGGGGGTGTGGGTTGACTTTTTGTCTATTTTAGCCTGTGGTTAAAAAGTCTTATTTGGAATGAATTTTTTTGACTTTTGTAAGAAAAAAAGTAAAATGATTACGATTTTGATGTGATATTTTGTCTTGTTAGCATTTTAGCTTATTTTTGCCTTTTTATGGCAATTCTAGCCTAAAAAGTTCATGCCAAACATAGCCTTCAAAATTTTTTGAATTTATTTTTTTTTAAAATAAGTAAAATGTTTAAGAAAATTTTATTTTTTATTTTAAATATATAATTTTTATTTAAATTTTTTTAAATATTTTATTTTATTTTGTAAATATTTTAAAATTTTTAATATTTTAAACTCAAAACACAACTCCACACTCAAATTGTAACCAAACATATAACTTAAAACTCAATTCAAATTTTTTTTTTCAAAACTCATAACCAAACTTTTTTCAATATTTCTATTAAAAAAATATTTTTTATTTTTTCCTTTAAAATTATTTTTATTTTATATTTTTTTGAAAAAATATTTTGTTTATTTTTATTTTTGAAGAAAAATATATTTTTTATTTTTTGATTTTTTCAAAAAATATTTTTTGTTATTTGTTTAAGTATTGGCCAAGTAATTTATTATGATTTAGATATATATGATGATCCAAAATTTTTTTTAAAATTTTAATATTTAAAAAAAGTGAAAAAAAAACCTTTAAAAAAATATTTAAAATATTAAAATATTTTAAAATATATTTATAAAATAAAAAAAATATTTAAGATAAAAATAATTTTTTTATTTTTTTTTTAAATATTTAAAAAAATACAGCAAACAAATATATGAAATACAATGCACATTAATTTAAGAAAATAAATAAATAATATTTCAAAATATAACTCAAAACTCAAAATGCAACTCAAAACTCTTTTTAAAACTCATAGCTAAATAAATTTTATATTTTCAAAACTCATAACTCAAAACACGACTTGACACTCAAATCATGATTCTGAAAATAATTTTAAAAAATAAAATAAAATAATATTTTTAAATTTTTTAAAAAATAAAGTTTTGAAAAGAGTTTGGTTTTGAATTTTGAAAGGAGTTTAAAATTGAATTTTGAGTTATGAGTTTGGTTATGCGTTTTGAAATTTTTATTGGAATCACAATTCCAAAAGAGAACTAAACGCAGGCAACGTGTGTCTCATAATAATACATTAAAGAGCAAATTACATTAAAAAAAAAAAAAAATCTAGGGTTTCACGTGTTTTTCAATGTAAACCTTAGGATTTTAATTTTAACAATTAAAACCCTAATGTTAGTCCCATTTCACAATTTATTTCCGTGTCCATCTTCGTCTGATGAACAAACAGAGATGTCCTTTTTCAGCAGCCGAATTTTCATGTTCAAACCCATATGCCCTTATATCTCTCTCGTCATAACTCCATTTCACCTCATTTTTGCATCGTTGGATTTACTCCATGGACTAGTTTTCATTCCATCATTCATATGCCTTATCTCACCTCTTTTTGCATGTCGTTAAAGCTCTGAAAATTAGCCAAAAATAAGATTTTCTTTTTCTTTTTCTTCCTTTATCTTCATCTCCATGCTTCTTCTTTCCTCTTTCATTTTCATAATTATTCTATCTCTTTTCGTCTTGCTTCATAGCCTTTCCACCGAGCTCGTGGTGTCTACCAAACCTCCTTTAGTAGTCTCTCTCTCTCTCTCTCTCTCTCTTCATGGCCTTTTGTATATTTACATATATATATGTAATGTATGTATACACTAACTATATATACAGGTTTATGGCCCTTCCATATTTATCTATATTTATATATATATATATAATGTATATATACACTAATTATATATAAGTTTATACCAAGAAGAGAGAGAGAGAGAGAGAGGACTAGAGGAGGAGCCGAAGGTGGGAGGTGGTGGCAATGGCGGCATCGCCACCATTGTTCATTGCCACCACGAGCTCGGTGGAAGGGTTATGAAGGAAGAGGAAAAGAGAAAATAATTGTGGAAATGAATGAGGAAGGAAAAAGCATGGAGATGATTTTTTTTTTTTTTTTGCCAACTTTTCGAACTCCGACAGCCTGCAAAAAGAGGTGGAACAAGGCGTATGAGAGATGAACTGAAAGCTAGGCCATGCGGTGAATCTAACAATGCAAAAATAAAGCAAAACGGAGTTGTGACGAGGGAGATATAAGAGTTTGAACATGTAGATTTGAATCTGAAAATTCTGCTGTTGAAAACGGAGGTTTCCATTAGTTTATTAGACAGAGATGGATAGAAGGGGTAAATTTTGACATGGAAGTAACATCAAGTTTTAATTGTTAAAATTAAAACCCTGGGGTTTAAATGGAAAAACACTTGAAATGTTGCATTTGTTTTTCATAATTTACCCTATATTAAAATATCTAATTAAATATATGTCTTCTTATCCAACAAGAAATTACACATTCGGCGACTAAAAATGTCGACTAAAAAAATTTTTAGTCGCCAAAGATACACACTTTAGCTACTAAAAAAAATTTAGTCGCCAAAGGTAGCCACTTTAGCTACTAAAAACAACTGGTCAGCAAAGTTACAATCTTCAGCTACTAAAAATAATTTAGTCGGTATTTCTCTTACTTTTGGCGACTAATTGAGTTTCAATCGTTGGAAATAATATTTTGGGTGACTATAAAACAATTTTGGTCCCTAAATGTACAATCTTTAGCTACTAATAATAATTTAGTCAGTATTTTTTTTATTTTTGGCAACTAATTGAGTTTTAGTCGTTGAAAATAGGATTTTGGGTGACTTTAAAAAATTTAGTCCCTAAAGCCAATTAATCTTTAGTTACTAAAAATAATTTAGTTGGTATTTCTCTTACTTTTAGCGACTAAAATTTAGTCGGCATTTGTAATTAAATTTCTGGAGGTAAGATTTCCAATTTTGGAGGGATTCCTAAACGAATCAGTGGCTAAATTTTGAGTTTGTCGAGGAAAACGAGTCTTTTTATTATTGGCGACTAATAGAAAATGGTCGGGAATAAGTCCAAGGTCCATTCAACTCCCTTACGCTTCTGTGTGACTCACACACACACACACACACACACACGCACACGCCTCAAGCATCTGCCCTCATCTTTGTTACTAGAGCACCACCTCAAGGGTTAGTACCACTATCGCATTGTCTCAAGTAAGTATTGTTGGAACAATCTTTTGTGTAAAAAATAAATTGAAACTAAATCAACTAAAATAAAATAAATAACTTGTAGAATTTATTTTACCCAACCAAATGAATAATAAAAGATCAAGTCGAGTGTATGACACTCTGTCCTTAAGACAGATTCGCCCTGTTACGGTGCTTACTGTTAAGTGGCGTCTATCTCCCAGGATATAGTGATCTTCACAAATTTGTAGTAACACTCCAAACAAATTTGTTCGGCGAACTAAAGCATGTGTTCTATGCTTTCTAAATTTTTCCGTAAAAATTATATGAAGAATAATTGATGCAAGAGATCAAAACTAGAAGGAAAGAATGAATTTTCATAATGAAAAAATGCTAGAACAAATCTAGTATATATAGACTTGAACAGGTGTGAAAAACAAATCGAATAGGTGGGTTTTTTGAATGAACAGGTACTGTTTGAATTCCAACAGATCTGCTGGACAGATTGATTTGTTTGAACTGTACAGATTCAAATCTGTTAACTGCAGCAGTTTCTGGCAGTTATAAAATTGTAAAACAGTTTGAATCTGTTTAGGAATTTCGAACAGAAGGTGGTAAAAATTGGACAGAAAATTAATTTCAATTTTGGCACAAAATTGGAATTTAATTTCATTAAGAATTTCTGGAAAAAATTCAAATAAATTTTGTCCAAAAAATTAATATTAGAATCGACCCGACCCACAACCTACACTCGCGCCCTGCACGGCACGGCACGGCTCGGCTAGCCGGTCGGACGGACGGCGGCGGCAGCGCGCGCGCGCGTGTGATGGTTTGAGCCAAGGTTCCATTTGTCCATAACTCATCCCTTCTACAAACTTGGGGTGTCCCTTGGGGCCCAAGTGAGTAAACCAAGAGCTTATATACCTCACAAAAGCTCTCCTAAAGTTTCAATGTGAGACAACCCATTTCAAGGAAATCCACATTTACTTTTTTAATTGTTCATTCTACAAACCTGAAAATGACGTCAACTTCTCATTCACTCATAAATGGTTTTGATGAACCATTTCATCGTATGACTTACTATACGGCACGAAACACATCACCTCTTCGGACCACCCTAAAAGACGTTTGGGGTCTACTCAATTTTGGGCTTAAAGTTGGTCTAAAATAATCCTTATAAAACCAAATTTTCCAACAGGTATGTCCTCTATTTCGCTTCTCTCTCTCTCTCTCTCTCATTCTCTATGTCTTTTTCCATTCGCATATACCGTTACACCCAACCCAAAATTGACCTAGCCCCAAATCGACCCATACTGCTCGAGTGGTGCTTGCACTACTCTTTGGATTCTATCGCTTGTACACCCATAAATAGTTGGAACTATGCT
Organism: Camellia granthamiana; assembly: GCA_036172215.1. Taxonomy (NCBI): domain Eukaryota; kingdom Viridiplantae; phylum Streptophyta; class Magnoliopsida; order Ericales; family Theaceae; genus Camellia; species Camellia granthamiana. The sequence continues at coordinate 71,275,798 of CM069916.1, read as the reverse complement.
TTTAGCCGTGCTTGTTTTTGCTTTTGGACTTTCACCACTTGAACACCATTAGAACAATGTTTGTTCTACATCTATTTTGCTTTGTTTAAGCCTTCAAACACACTTAACAACTACAAATATCAAATTGATTCTTGTAATTGATATTTGGAACATAAAGTCGTTGTCAATGCATAATTAGAGTTTGTAATCTTGCAATTGCATTCCCGTAGTTCCAATTGATTCCTGTAGTTAAGTGTGTTTGAGAGCTTAACTAAAATATTAAAAAAAAAAATTCAAAACCCAAGGGGGTCATTGGTCCTCTATACCTCCGTCCTTGGAATTTTCCATACGGTATGGAAAAAATAACAAAGGAGTTTTGGTCAAGATAACAAAGTGTGGAATGCCCTGTGGGAAGAGCTCCGTCCTTCCTGGAAGAGCTCCATCCTTCCTGGAAGAGCTCCATGGCCATCCATTTCCTCTATTAAGGAAGTGGAATCTCTGCTCTTCTATCCCTTTCCCCTTCTTTTTCTTTTCTTTTTTATTTTATTTTTATCTTGCATGTTATGGAAGAAATTCAAAGAATTTTCATCAGGCTTAACCACCAACAAAGCAGATTTAAATAGGATATACACATTGATTGTTAGGATCACTAGACATTCTCTCAAACTAGGTATTAATCATGCAATACAACATCCTAGTTCAAGTGATTACACATTACAACATTTTAGATACATTTCGTCAACTTTAACATTGTTTTTAGTCTACGGTTTAGTATTGTTCGTACAGATTACTTTTTTGGTATGGTACAAATTACTTTTTTGGCGTGGTACAAATTACCTTTTGATGTGGTACAAATTAGTTTTTTAGTGCGGTACAGAATAATTTTTTGGCATGGTACAGATTACTTTTTTGGCATGGTACAGATTACCTTTTGGCGTGGTACAAATTAGTTTTTGGTGATACAGATTAACTTTTGGGTATTAATTTTGTTAATCCTCTGTCATTTATGGAATTATATTTTTGAAGTTGGATTATACTTGTTTTGTATAGAATTTCTATTACATTTACAATTTGACGTTAAATATGAATTTTTTGGTTGGTTGAAAGTGAAATGTGTGCACGTTGTGGAATGGTTGCTAATATAATCAGTATATGGATTATTTTTTTTTATATATAAGGTACAGGTTGCACTAATAATGGAATAAATACAGGTGGTGGAGAAATTAATTAAAAATAAATAAATTATAAAGTTTTTGACGATTAAATATTTGGTAGGCAAAAATGCAAGCAAAGGTTTTTGGTGACCAAATATTTAGTAGTAAAAAAGAAATAAAAAACTTTTGGCGACCAAATAGTTAGTAGCCAAAACAAATCATGACAAGGGAAGAAATATTGCCAACTAAATATTTTAGTCACGACAGAACATGACATCCTTTGGCAACTAAATTAATGTTTGGTCATAAAATACAATGAAATGAAAATATCCAGTCTTTTAGCGACTAAAAAGTTTAGTCGCTAAATGTATTATTATTAGCGACTAAAATGTTAGGAGACTAAGTCTTTGGTCAACCAAAATGTTATGTTTGGTGACTAAATCCATTTTAGTAGTCAAAGATAAGATAATTAGCGACCAACGTCTATTTAGTCGCCACTGACTATCGCTGACAAGGCTTTGGCGACCAACGGAGCGACGCAGAACTTTAGTCGCCATTGATTTTCGGCAACTAAAAAATAACCTTCGATGACTAAAAATTTGGTTGCTGAAAGTGTAATTTCTTGTAGTGTTAATTAACTATTGTCTAACCAAACAAGAGAGAGAAGACTTTCCATTCATTTATTCTCCTTCATTTCCTCTTGCAACTAATTTTTTTCTTTACTTTCTTTCCCCTCAATCCAAATAGAGCATAAAAGTCTAACCTTTGCGGAAAAAAAAAAAAAATTTACTAAAACTGAAAAAAAAAATCAACAAAAAAATCAGTCCCAAACATCCACGTAATTACCGATACAAACAATAATAATACATTTATTATCTTTTTATACGACATTAATTTTGCGGTAAAATACATTGACCTCATTTGAAATTTAGAGGAAATATAACAAATCCTACAGTATTAGCATACTTATAACAAATTTCTTTTTAATAATGCTAAAGGAAGTGGAGCTAATGCAAATCGCGAAAAAAAATACAAGGATAAACAAATAAAAATATATATTTTAATGTAAAAGAGATAATAGCATCATTTTTCAATTTATAACACTAACAAATTATTGATGAAAATGAAACTAAGTGTTATATGAATTAAGACCTTACAACTATGTTTGAATCATATATTTAGATTTGGAAAAAGAAAGGAAAAATGTAGGTGAAATGTAACTATATTTCATTCACATTTCATCTAATTTTTTCTTTTTCTTTTTCTTTTCTAAATCTCTACCCAAATTTATAATCCAAACTTAGTCTAAGGGAATTCAATATAATTATATCAATTGTGAAGTTTATTGACCTTTCACAATAAACTCAATTCAGTAAGTAAGAAAAATTTATAAGTTTTGTTAGTTTGTACAGTAGTACTCGTCGACTAATTCATGTGTTATCCTTGATTGTTTGGGGTGTCCTAAATAAGTGCACTTTTTGACTTTTTAGATTAAAAAGTTGAGGAAAAAAAGATGATTGTTTAGGTTAACTTTTTGACTTTTTATGAAAAATGTGCATTAAAAAATTGTATAAATTAGTGTGTAGGAGAAGATTAGGAGTGTGAGTTGTACGGCCGTACTATCTGCTTAGCTGAATTGATGCTAAGAAATGATTGGCTACTTTTCAGGCATTGCACTGGATGGTGCTGTTCAGCCCGTGGGGGCTATCACGAGTCCCGTTTTGATAATCTGAACCGTTTAATGTGTAGAACTCGTCGAGTATTATATGTCTGTAAAAAATCACGTTGATCGGATATCGATAACTATCTGATCATATTAGTTTTTTTCAACCGTTAACTATAACACCATCCTTTTTTTTATACATAATTGATTTGATCATGTAGTTAGCGATATTTAATCAATGTGATTTTTTATAGGCATATAGTAATCAACGTGGTCTACATATTGAACGGTTCAGATTATCAAAACGGGACCCATGATGGGCTCTCACGGGCCGAATGACAGTCTGTTAAAATTGCACCCCAACTGTGCAATTTTTCTTAAAAAACGCAGCCACATTGCACTGAACCGGTCGTCTTGTAATTTTGTGTGTGACATTAATTTTTTAATATTTTTTTGGTAAATGGTGATAACTTTTTGGATAACTTTTTGACTTTTTTTAGACATGCCAAACTTAGCCTTAAGTATTCTACCCAATGATTTTGAAAAAATGAACTATTCAAATAATCGAGATCAATCCCAAAATAAGTCTACTAAGACCAAACACTCTCTCAAATTGGATAACCAACTTGAGAGCATCAAAACCCATAAATAATAGTATGCCCATAACATAACTCCACGGGATAACATAACTCCAGGTTACGTTATTTTTTTAAAAGAGTTTTGAGTTATATTTTGAATGATAAGTTGTTAAAAATTGAAAATTTAGTTGGTTAGTCTTGAAAATAGTTTTGGAATGATTTGTAATTTTTTTTTAGATGAATAGATGGGCATGATAGAAAATTTGATTGATTGATGGGTAGAATGTGAGAGAATGAAAGATGAGAGAGGAGAGAGAAAAAATGATTGATTAATTTATTAATAAATAAAAAAAAAAAAAGAAGAGAAGAGAGAAAAAAAACAATTTTGAAAAGAATTTTAAAAATTGGTAAATCAAACATGTTTTTTGATTTTTTTTTATCCAAATATTAATTTAAAAACTAAATCAAACGATATCTAAGATTTCAAATTCGAGTAATCTCAATGGGTGATTTGCCTAATCTTTAATTTCAAGACTTTAAAATCAGTCAAGATCCATTAACTAGAACACCTAATTATATATAAATATAAAAAAAAATTTGCCCATAACATTAGTTTGGTTTCAATTCAAGGCAAAAAGAAAAAAGAATCCAACCACCAAAATATTCTTTGCATCAATGGGCTGTCACCCTCTTCGTGTTGCCCACTTTTGGAGTGAAACATGGGATAATATATAGAAAAATCAACATATATATATATATATATATAGTATAATTGTAATTGGATGAGTAATTACTTATCAATTTCATAAAAACTGTAGGACTTATTATTTAAAAGTAACATATCTGACCTTCAATCATGGCATGCGATATGGGCGCCTTTGAGGGGTTGCATTAAATAATTTGGGAAAACTAGTTGGGGATAATTAATCCCATGCAATCTTTTTATGCAGAATTACATTTAGAGATATTTGGTGACAGATCCAATTTAAAGAGTGATAATTATTGTTGGTAAGAGATCTACTATTTGTGAAATAGTTTGGTGAGAAATCTTTTTATTTGTTTTGAAGGATATTTTGTTTTTAATTTTACCCCTTAATTTATTTGTTGACTTTTTTTTTCTATGTTGTCTTTCGTTGACTATCTGTTCAAAATTTTTCCCTATCTGTTCAATCTTTTTCCTATCTGTTCAATCTTTTTATCTTTTCAACTTAAATTTCCCCTTATCTGTTAAATATTTATCCAAATAAAATTCTATCTGTTCAATTTTTTTCCTATTTGTTCAAATATTTTCTTTTCTCGACCTCTCTCTATTTGTTGCAATCAATTTCCTTATTATCATCATTATCATCATCAACAACAACAACAACAATAGATAATAAAGAAAAAAGAAAAAGAAAAAATAAATTCAGAGAGAAATTTTGAGCACATTTGTTTGTTATATCTGCTAATCAACAACAACAATAACAACAATCATCAACTATCAAAAAAAAAAAAAAAAAAACCTCAAATATCGATCTATACTCAGATCACACAGATCTATACTCAAATCACATAGATTTGTCATGGAGCTAGAAATTACAAATCCTTAGAATTACAAATCCACTGCAAATGCAAATCTAAGCGTCTAACTCTAAAAACTAGTGTGCTTATAACTAACACCTTCAAAATTTTCCTTTATCCTTAAAAAACCACATGATCTTTGATACCATTAGTTACCTCATTTTAGAAGATTTCCTTATTCTTAAAAATTACCTCATCCATTGTTAACCATAAAATCTACACAAAAAAATGTGATAAGCTTCGCCAGAAGTACCGAGAAGTAGCGATCTCTCTCCTCAGATCTCCGATCAGATCACTGAGATCTCAAGAACACATCATTTTTGCTGAGATTATGGTTTAGGGTTTCATCGCTCAGATATGAGATTGAGGTGGAGATGGCGGTATGGCTTCGAACGATGAGACTTGAAGAGAGAGAGAGAGAGAGAGAGAGGGTTCGGATCCAAAGGTGGAGGAGGAAGTAAGAGTTGAAGTTAAAGGAGTGGCGGGCGACAGAGATGGAGGTAGAAAAGGAGAGGTTGTGGAACAGTAAGAGCTAAGCTCCACAGTTGTCATTGTTGGATCATTCAGAGACTACCACCAGCGACGGAGGTGGTGGTTCGTCGATGGTGGTCATATGGCGATGGCGAAACAAGAAGCGGCGACGAAGAGATCGAGGCCATTGGAGGATCTGTGAGTTTGCAAGAGAGAGAAAGAGAGGGAGTGTGTGTGTGTGTGAATAAAGGCAAAGAGATAGATATGAAGAAATGAAAGCAAGAGACGAAAGTGGAGGGATTTTTTGGTCATTGTATGATAGCTTGTCCTTATAGACAAAGAAAATAATCGTATGAACCAATGAACTTATAAAATTCAATTTTAAACTTTCAGTCCGAGCACTCTTATATTTATCCCAAAGATTGGGGTGTCTCTATTTACACACCATATTTTATCTTAAGGAACACTATTACTCAAGGCACACCTTTAATAATTTAAAAAATAAGAAATTTACTTAATACACACCACAATGTTTCATTTTTGCCCTTAGTCACACAACCCACCACCACCACCACCACTACCACTTGTAACCCAACTCCGTCGCCGGTGCCGGTATAGCCTCTCTCCCTTCCCATCTCTTATTCGTCACTGATATCGTCACTGATATCGTCACTCTCCGGTTCCTTCATTTCTCCCTCGTTGGCACTGTCTCTTCCTCTATGTAGCCATCTCTTTTTTTCGTTAATTCTTCCCAACTCCCCCCTATTTCCCGCCACCCATTCCCTAACCCTTTTCTGTCAATGCCACAACTCTCAACCTTGCAAATCTCGAGCAAGAGAAAAAGAGAGATTCAATGAAGAAGTGAAGAGATAGTGGTGGCAAACCAGTGTCGAACAAATTATCGATGTTCTGATATTGTTTTCCGAACTGGTTTACAATGTTCGGAAGTTGCAGAACAAACTTCAGTTGCGAGTTCGGATGTTGCAAATTGAACATGGTTTGTGATCTAACAATGGTAGGTGGCAGAAGAGGGCTACGGTTTTAGAAGAAGGAAACGGGAGAGGTGGTGGTTGTACGTAAGGTAGAGAAGAAGACGATGGTTTTAGTTAAAGAGGAAAGGGTTGCGGTGGTTCTAAGAAGAGGAAAGAACGGTGGGGTGAAGAAGGGCGACGGGAAGAGGAATGATATCAGTCGTGGAGTGGCTATGGAGAGGCATCACGAAAGTGGGGAGTTAGGAGATGGTTGGCGTTGTGTTGGGAGTGATGGCGGCGGCGACACATTTCCGGTGAGGTGAGGGCTGGCTGTTAGGGTTTCAGGAAAGAAGATGAAGGTAATTTGGATATTTAATTGAGGGATATAATTGTAATTATTTTTTTTAAGAGAATGGTGTGCCTTGAGATGAAAGGTAGTGTATAAATTGAGGCATCCCAAAGATTGGCAATTAAGTTTGGATCACTTTTTTGGGAGGCAAATTACTAAAATGTCCTCCATAAAATAAAGTTATCATAAAATCTATCTTATCTAATTTAGTTTGTGAATCAAACATGACCTATGTTAATAATAAAAAAAAAAGTATGTATTTACTACTTTTTTTCCCATCTAATTCGATTATAAATTTAAGGAAAAAAATTAATTTGATATAAACTGCTCTAACATTTTCATCAAAATCTTTTTAAAAATTCTCCACTTAATACCAAAATTTTCATTTCATTAAATTTGATGGAAAAAAAAATCATTTCCAATACTCTATCTTTTTAAAATTTTATCAAATTTAAATTTGATGAAAGATTTGATGAACTCATGGCACATAATATACTGCCAAGTCCTAACTTCTCACAAGCAATATACGTTAAGAGTAATGATATATAAATAAAAAATTTATACATCATTTTCATATATAATAATATAGTTTATTGTAAGTCTTTCAGTCCAAAACAAACACCATTGAAAATTAGTTTATTTATAATAATGACATTGTCACGTAACTTTTATGAAATTTTTTGTATAATATTTACGTATGAATATAGTTTTACATAATCGTAGCATTATAATTTCTTATTTTTCTTTTTCTTTTTCTTTTTCTTCTCTTCAACCTTTTTTTTTTTTCCTTCTCTTCAACTTTTATTCATCTTTCTGTTTTTACATATTGAAAAGACTGCCACTCCCAATATATGTTGGAAGTTGATTCTATATGAACTTTGTTTTTCACAAATTTTGTTCCTCTCCAACAAAGAATGGTCATCAAAGTCCAACTTTTGAATATCTAACGCATCTACATACACTTTTTATAGAAGGTCAGATTCTCTTCCTTGATCTTCTTTATTCGCTATTTCAAGATCACCAAGGATCCTCTAGAGTGTTTTTTTTCCTAAAGTTTCCTAAAGTAGTGTATTGTGTGGTTGAGATTTAATGCTAAAAAATTGATGTGACTTGTCATTAAATCTCAACCATACAATGCACAACTCTAGAAAAATTTAGGAAAAAAAAACTCTAGAGGATCCTTGCTCTTTCAAGATATCTTTCTATCACAAGATAGGCCTCTTTAGTTTGAGGAGCCTTCAGATAAAAAGACGGAAAATAAGATCCGGATAGAGGATCACTTGCAGCTTTTCAAAAATACTTTTATCTAGCTATATTACTTAATTTTGGAATAAAAATTTAAGAATTTCCTCACATCAGATTTCTCTTCAACTTCTCATGCCTAAAATAACATGTAACCTACAAACATTACCATCCAAATTCAAAGGATGTGGAAATAGGCCCAATGTGCATCTCTAAACTATAACAGTATGAACTGAATTGATTATCCTTTTGTGCCTCTTAACTCTGCTACAAGCAAGCATTACAAATGATACCCCATTTTCAACTGCTTGGTCACGGGAAAAGAAATTGGAGGCGAGCCAAACCCTCTAATTTCATCGGATCAGATGAAAACACATTAAGGCCTCGTTTGGGAATAGGCTTTTTTTAATAATTTTTTGGCTTTGATGTAAAAAAAACTAGTATGTTTGGGATATTTTTTGGCTTTTTACGAAAAGATGTGCAAAAAGTAGAGAGAAAATGGAATTTTTGACTTTTTGGTATGGGTTGTTGGTTTTTTGATTTTTTTTAGTAACTTTTTGACTTTTTGGCTGAAAAAACCACTTGCCAAACGAGGCCTAAGTTTTCATATTTTGAAAATAAATAAAAATAAAAGCAAAGAAATATATTTGGTAATAAGTTGCCGAGGGGTGGTGGCTGGCGGTGTGAAGTGTGTTGGATTGGCGGGGTTGTCCTGAGTGTCACGGGGCCGGAGGTGGGTAGGGAAGGCAGGAAAGAGTGAAAACTTGTTTTCAAAACAAGTGAAAACATCTTTTTTTTTCACGGTAATAAATTTGAAAATTTTGAAATCGATTCCACTTTTATGAAAAACAATATACTAAATAAGGTTTCATTTTTTACTTTTTGAAAAAAAATGAAAACAAAAATGAAAGCATTAACAAACGACCTTTGTGTTGGAGAAGAAAAATTTAGAAATTTGTTTGAAAAAATGAAAATTAGTTTGATAAAAATTAATATAAATAAGGTATAATTTTTAATTTTTAAAAATTATTTATGGCATTCTATAAGATACAATTATATAAAAATGCCAAGTATTTTTTATTTATTTATATTTATTTCATCAAATTAATTTTTAGTTTGTAGAAAAAAATTAAAATAAGTTTTTGAAAACCAAACCAAACACGACCCAAAATTGTCTTTGCCTAGCAAGGTAATTGAAAAAGAAAAAAATACTAATCAGTCCTATTTTACTCTCAAAATTACTATTGACTCCTATCAAGTTTTAATATTATCCTAAAATGTTCTCAAAAAGTTCATTCCTCCATAATGATGCTTTCTGTCTTAATTTTACCCTTCTTATTTAATATAAACAATAAGTTTATAAACAATTTAAACTTATTTAAAATTAAAAAAATTTAATTGTAAAAATTATTATTATTGTATTAAAAAATCAACAATTGCATCGAACCAATTATAGTATAAAATGCATCATTTTTTGTTATTTCAAATTATGAATTTTTTTCGTGTAAACAATATTATGAGAGATTTATATATTTCTCAATGTATGAAATAGTAGATGAATTTTATATTTATGCTTTTGTTTATGAAAATTTATTAATTTCAACAATTAAAAATAATTTTGTTATAAAATTTTAATGAATAATTGAAATTTATACTGAAATTTAACTCAATTGTAATTTTCAAAAGAAAATAGAACTTACTGATAATTTTTTATTGTGATTTATAATTTTTTTAATATAGCATAATAATTTTACTTAGCTTAACAATTTTATAAAATTATTTTTTATATTAAATGAGGGACAAAATATATCATTATGCAGGAATAAACTTTTTGAGAATATTTTATGACAAATAAGACTTGTCCATATTGAAACTTGATAGAATTGAATAGTATTCTTAATAGCAAAATAAAAATTATTGGTAATTTTTCCAAAAAATAATTTTATTCAAAAAAACAGTGCACAAGACTAATCATAGATCACAAACTGGCCATCAAACTCCGAATTTGTTTCAACAAAAATGCCAAAAAACCATCTTGCATCATTTATTTATCACATTGCTTCCACCTACTAATAAAGTACAGAAATACTTCAAAGCAACTTCTTAGAGCATCTCCAACAGTTCAGTAAAATTTTTACCAAATCTGAGTAAAAAAAAAGGTAATTTTCTTAATCTGATACGAGCAGCTCCAATCGTTCCACTATAGCGTGCATCAAAGCGAAAGGGACGTTCGGTGGGTCGACCGGCCGGAGGCAACTCAATTTTTTTTCCCCTCCCTTTCTGTTCCCAATTCGTTTATTATTTCTTTTTCTTTCCACTACATATTTTTCATTTTTGGTTGCCTCCAATAATGATTTCCTTCCAAAACCTGAAATAAACATATTATCCATGCACCATATACCAGACAAGTGATACGTTATATTTGAAAGGCACATAACTAAAAGAAAGCAGAGCATAATGAGTATCTTAAATTCTATGATGTTCACTTCATTTTCATCCTCTTCTTCTTCTTTATCCTCTGATGATGAGTCTGACGATGAATATATGGTCACATTTTTGGGGGCTTATAAGATGAATAATGCTAGTATGATTCAGATTCTACAATCAACTGATAGATCAAAGAAAAGAGATGATTCTGTTGTAGGCCATAAATGCATACGTTGCGATGAAAGGAAGGGTCATGAGCGATTATTTGCGGATTATTTTGCGGCAAATCCAGTTTGTTCACCTACAACATTTCAGAGACGTTTGCGAATGCGTTGTCCTTTGTATCTGTGAATTTTGAATGCCATCAAAGCACACAATCCATATTTTGTTCAAAAATAATATGCAACTCATATTCTTGGATTGTCTCTCCTACAAAAGATGACTTCAGCTATGAGAATATTGTCATATGAAGTGGCAGCAGATACAGTTGATGATTATATACGTATTGGGGAAAGTACTGCAATTCAAAGTTTGCAACACTTTTGTAATTCAGTAATTGAAATCTTCGGACCATAATATCCGAGATCTCCAACACCAACTGATATTGTTAGATTACTTGCTATTGGGGAGGTACAGGAGTTTCCGGTTATGTTGGGAAGTTTAGATTGCATGCATTGGGAGTGGAAAAATTGTCCAAAGGCATGGCAAAGTCAATACGTAGGCCATAAAAAAAAGCCAACCATCATTCTTGAAGCAGTAGCTTTTTATGACTTGTGGATTTGGCATGCATTTTTTGGAATGTCTGGATCACACAATGACTTGAATGTGTTGGATCAATCGACCTTATTTTCTAATCTTGCTCAAGGTAAAGCTCTCCCTGTCCATTACACTATTAATGGACACAGTTATAATATGAGTTATTACCTCGCTGATGGTATATACCTTCAATGGGCAACATTGGTTCAAACAATCTATTCTCTCCAAGGAACAAAGAAGCAACATTTTACAATGATGTAAGAATCAGTAAGGAAGGATGTAGAGCGGGCATTCGGAGTGCTCCAATCTCGATTTGCAATTATTGGTGGTGCTGTATGTTTTTGGGATCCGAAAATGCTTGGGAACATAATGAAGAGTTGCGTTATATTACATAATATGATTGTCGAAGATGAGAAAGAGGAGCACCAACCAATGCCCTAGTATAACTTTCTTGTACTCCTAACAATGACTTCCAATCATTTTTGTCTTGTCATTTAGGTATTAGAGATAAAGATGCATATCATGCCCTTCGTAATGATTTAATAGAAAATATGTGGCATCTTCACGGTGAAAACTAAATTCACCACGTCAATGCGAACATGTAATTTTGCTTATTTTTTTGAATGGGAGGTTGTCAGCTACTGTTTGTTGTTAGTACTCTTCATAATTTTATGAATATTATCTAAGTACTTCACAAGTTTTGTTCGGATAATCCAATCTATAAATTTCACAATTGATAAATATTCTCTGCTGATTATCCAAGATTATCTAATTCATAATTTATTGATGTTGTCTACTTATATATATCTACATATATTAAATTACAAAAGAATTATAGTTTTTAATAACCAAGTCTTAATCAGTTACAAAATAATTACCAAAGTAATTTATCTGATGTTGAAAGTCTTATATTTAAAAATTCATTCATGAATTTGGAAATTCATTTATTTAGTACATCATGAATTTTTAACACCTCATTAATTTGACAAATCAATGAGGCTGTACAATACAAATTTAAGAACTCAATTTGTTTTCAGATGTGGCATACGAGCCTCATTTGATGAGTCAATTCCTCATGATACACACCACCATCCAACTAATTCATTAAACTAATTTACCAACCACATTAATTCCCTCCACCACCTACCTCATTTATTGACCCTCTATATCAGCTCAACATTGGACACAAATGACTATACAAAATGATCTCCACAAACCCCAAGTTAAAGTAGCAACGAAGATCAGAAATTCATAATTCTGTTCCCCAAACACTACATATTCTCTATACAAACTCTATATTGGAAGTGTGAATCGACAGAATTAGCAAGCCAAAGCAATTGAAGCACCAAGCCGAACAGCAGCAGAAACAACAAGCCGAACAACAACAAATTTTGTAAGTCTTCCACACCGGTCAACCGACCTTGCCAATTTTTTTTTAGTGTGCACTTCCTTATCTATTGCACTTCTGCACACCACACTTCATACCATTTGAGCTTCTCACACTGAATGTCAGCTCTAATTCACCTTTGATATTTAACATTGATATTTGACCTCCTCTGTAATTCACCATTGATATTTAACATATTTCCATTAAAATTGAACAGATATTCACATCATGCCTAGAACTAAAAGAGTCAGACCAGAACATGGTGAAAGCTCCAACCCTCCACGACGCCAACAACAGCAGCCTGAAAATGAGGCTTATCCTACTTCTGATTTTCTCAGTGAAAGTCATGAACAAGCCTTTGAAAGCTTCTCCAGCCGACCTATTGTAACAGGGAGGAGGGTTAATCTACCACCTCATTATGATCCACTATTAGTTAGCAAACTTGATGCAATGGAGTGGCTAAATTTAATTAATTTAGCGCAAAAGGTATATCCACAGCTGGTGTCTTTATTTTATATTCACCTAAGAGGTACTAACGAAGAAGATGGAAATTTTACTCTTCTATCTTATGTGAAAGTAAAGGGCATTCAGTTTGATATCCCTACTTTAGTAGGAATTATTGAAGTTGAGGAAGGGGATATGCATATCCATTTTCAGAGTGAGACTGACGTAGTTAATATTGTTGGTAATATCAGTGATGTATTATTTGTGAGAACATATTTAGCTGGACTAATCTACAAGCAAAACATTTGAAACCGTATCTTCGAATTCGTGGATTGTAGAAAATGTCACTAAAAAAAGAGGACATTTTGATGTTGTCCTATATTTTAATGCTTATTTGTTATACTGTTTTGAAGTTGGCCATAAAATAGGTTTGTGCTATATAATAATGAAAGAAATGATGTATGCAAATCTTAGTCAATTCATAGGGCAGTCATTACTTTTTGGAGCACTGCTGACTAAAATTTTCAAACATTTTAGGGTTCGCCTTGTAGATGAAACAGAGACCAAAATCACTTCAGCTATTTTAGAGTATACATTGACCTGTGCTAGTGGAGTCGACAATTTAATGGGAAGTCTTAATGCATATATCCCACCAGATGATGTCCCACCAAAGGATACTCGAGAAGATCCTCATGTCAATGCGATGCCATCAACTGAACAACCTCAATATTGGACTAAGTTTTTGGCCATAGAAGAAGAACGCCATAATCAGCACGTTCAATGGGAACAATAAATGGCTAATCAGGTCAGTTTGTTGGGTACTCAGTTCGATGCATTTGTCACTACGCAGAACTCATTAATTCAACAATTTGGTGAATTCCATTTGGACATTGAAAGACGTAATGAAGTGACAAGCAATCGTATAGATAGGATTGAGCATCGCGTAAATGACATCTACCATCACTACTTCCCTCCACCACCACCGGACAATGACTGTTGATGTATTTCGATGACAGCTGACACCATTTTAATTTGTTTGTTTTTAGAATATACTTTTACAATATGTATTTTCGTTATTTTGTATTTTCACGGATTGGGCGTTTGTTATCCTCCCGAGAAGTTGGCTCCACGAGTGGTACTGCATACCCTCGTGTATTATGCCCAAGGACCAATCCAAGAGATGCGATAGAGATCTACCCTGCCTGCCTTGTGCTCACAAACTAATGCGCTTGCAAGGCGCTTGGTGTAGAACTCGCATCCCTAATGAGTCGGTACGTAACATGCTACCACCACCAGTCCCTAACGCCCTCGTCAGGGAGACATTACCCTGCCTACCTCCATGCTTGTCCGTTCCTCTACCCACGGGAAACCCGCTCCACGCGGACACCACTCTTGTTGCGAACCCTACAATGAAGGTGCTTGGTGTAAGTCCCACGTACCGTCCCCATCACAGTGCCCCTAAGCTGGCTCTGATACTACTTGTCACGGACTGGGCGCTTGTCATCCTCCCGAGAAGTCGGCTCCATGAATGGTATTGCATACCCCCGTGTATTATGCCCAAGGACCAACCCAAGAGATGCGATAGGGATCTACCCTACCTACCTTGTCGCTCACAAACTAATGCGCTTGCAAGGTGCTTGGTGTAGAACTCGCATCCCTAATAAGTCGGTACGTGACATGAAACAAAATACAAAACAACGAAAATACATAATGTAAAAGTATATTCTAAAAACAAACAAATTAAAATGGTGTCATCCAAGCTGTTATTGAAACACATCAACAGTCATTGTTCGGTAGTGGTGGTGGAGGGAAGTAGTGATGGTAGATGTTATTTACGCGATGCTCAATCCTATCTATGCGATTGCTTGCCACTTCATTACGTCTTTTAATGTCCAAATGGAACTCACCAAATTGTTGAATTAATGAGTTCTGCGTAGTGGCAAATGCATCGAACTGAGTACCCAACGAATTGACCTGATTAGCCATTTGTTATTCCCATTGAACGTACTGATTATGGCGTTCTTCTTCTATGGCCAAAAACTTAGTCCAATATTGAGGTTGTTCAGTTGATGGCATCGCATTGACATAAGGATCTTCTGGAGCATCCTCTGGTGGGACATCATCTAGTGGGATATATGCATTAAGACTTCCCATTAAATTGTCGACTCCACCAACATGGGTCAGTGTATACTCTAAAATGGCTGAAGTGATTTTGGTCTCTGTTTCATCTACAAGGCGAATCCTAAAATGTTTGAAAATTTTAGTCAGCAGTGCTCCAAAAAGTAATGACCGCCCCATGAATTGACCAAGATTTGCATATATCATTTCTTTCATTATTATATAGCACAAATCTATTTTATGGCCAACTTCAAAACAGTATAACAAATAAGCATTAAAATATAGGACATCAAAATGTCATCATTTTTGAGTGACATTTTCTACAATCCACCGGTAGAGAATCCGAAGATAAGGTTTCAAATGTTTTGCTTGTAGATTAGTCCAGCTAAATCTGTTCTCACAAATAATACGTCACTGATATTACCAACAATATTAACTACGTCAGCCTCACTCTGAAAATGGATATGCATATCTCCTTCCTTAACTCCAATAATTCCTACTGAAGTAGGGATATCAAACTAAATGCCCTTTACTTTCACATAAGACAGAAGAGTAAAATTTCCATCTTCTTCGTTAGTACCTCTTAGGTGAACATAAAATAAAGACACCAGGCGTGGATATACCTTTTGCTGTAAATTAATTAAATTTAGCCACCCCATTACATCAAATTTGCTAACTAATAGTGGATCATAATGAGGTGGCAGATTAACCCTCCTCCCTGTTACAATAGGTCGGCTGGAGAAGCTTTCAAAGGCTTGTTCATGACTTTCACTGAGAAAAATAGAAGTAAGATAAGCCTCATTTTCAGGTTGTTGTTGTTGGCGTCGTGGAGGGTTGGAGCTTTCACCATATTCTAGTCTGGCTTTTTTAGTTCTAGGCAGGATGTGAATATCTGTTCAATTTTAATGGAAATGTGTTAAATATCAATGGTGAATTACAGAGGAGGTCAAATATCAATGTTAAATATCAAAGGTGAATTAGAGCTGACATTCAGTGTGAGGAGCTCAAATGGTATGAAGTGTGGTGTGCAGAAGTGCAACAGATAAGGAAGTGCACACTAAAAAAAAATTGGTAGGGCCGGTTGACCGGTGTGGAAGACTTACGAAATTTGCTGTTGTTCGGCTTGTTGCTTCAGTTGCTTTGGCTTGCTGATTCTATCGATTCACACTTCCAATATAGAGTTTGTATAGAGTGAATATGTAGTGTTTGGGGAACAGAATTATGAATTTCTGATCTTCGTTGCTGGTTTAGGTTGGGGTTTATGGAGCAAATTTTGTATAGTCATTTGTATCCAATGTTGAGCTGATATAGAGGGTCAATAAATGAGGTAGGTGGTGGAGGGAATTAATGTTGTTGGTAAATTGGTTTAATGAATTAGTTGGATGGTGGTGTGTGTCATGAGGCATTGACTCATCAAATGAGGCTAGCATGTCACATCTGAAAACTAATTGAGTTCTTAAATTTGTATTGTACAGCCTCATTGATTTGTCAAATTAATGAGGTGTTGAAAATTCATGATGTACTGAATAAATGAATTTCCAAATTCATGAATGAATTTCCAAATTCATGAATGAATTTTTAAATATAAGACTTCCAATATCAGATAAATTACTTTGTAACTGGTTAAGACTTGGTTATTAAAAACTGTAATTCTTTGGTAATTTAATATATATGGATATATATAAGAAGACAACATCAATAAATTATGAATTAGATAATCTTGGATAATTAGCAGAGAATATTTATCAATTGTAAAATTTATAGATTGGATTATCAGAATAGAGCATCAAAATGGAACTTGTCAAGTACTTGGATAATATTCATAAAATTATGAAGAGTACTAACAACAAACAGTAGCTGACAACCTCCCATTCAAAATAATAAGCAAAATTACATGTTCGCGTCGACGTGGTGAATTTAGTTCTCACCATGAAAATGCCACATATGTTCTACTAAATCATTACGGAAGGCATGATATGCATCTTTATCTCTAATACTTAAATGACGAAACAGAAATGATTGGAAGTTATTGTTAGGAGTACAGGAAAGTAGTACTGGTGCGTTGGTTGATTAAAGTTCATAATCGAAATCAAGGTGCTGCTCTCTCTCATCTTCAACAATCATATTATGTAATGTAACGCAACTCTTCATTATATTCCTAAGCATTTTCGGATCCCAAAAACGTACAGCAATACCTATAATTGCAAATCGAGATTGAAGCACTTCGAATGCCCGCTCTACATCCTTCCTTGCTGACTCTTGCATCATTGCAAAATGTTGCTTCTTTGCTCCTTGGAGAGAAGAGATTGTTTAAACCAGTGTTGCCCATTGAGGGTATATACCATCAGCGAGGTAATAACCCATATTATAACTGTGTCCATTAATAGTGTAATGGACAGGGAGAGCTTTACCTTAAGCAAGATCAGAAAACAAGGGTGATCGATCCAACATATTCAAGTCATTGTGTGATCCAGACATTCCAAAAAATGCATTCCAAATCCACAAGTCATAAGAAGCTATTGCTTCAAGAATGATGGTTGGCTTTTTTTGATGACCTACATATTGACCTTGCTATGCCTTTGGACAATTTTTCCACTTCCAATGCATGCAATCTAAACTTCCCAACATACCTGGAAAATCCTCTAACCTCCCTAATAGCAAGTAATCTAGCAATGTCAGTTGGTGTTAGAGATCTCAGATATTCTAGTCCGAAGATTTTAATTACTGAATTACAAAAGTGTTGCAAACTTTGAATTGCAGTGTTTTCCCCAATACGTATATAATCATCAACTGTATCTTTTGCCACTCCATATGACAATATTCTCATAACTGAAGTCATCTTTTGCAGGGGAGACAATTTAAGAATACGAGCTGCATCTTGTTTTTGAACAAAATATGGATTGTGTGCTTTGATGGCATTTAAAATTCGCAGATACAAAGGATGATGCATTCGAAGACGTCTCCGAAATGTTGTAGGTGAATAAACTGGATTTGCCGCAAAATAATTTGCAAATTATCGCTCATGACCCTTCCCTTTATTGCGACGTATGTACTTATGGCCTACAACAGAACCATCTCTTTTATTTGATCTATCAGTTGATCGCAGAATCTGAATCATACTAGCATATTCATCTCATCACCTCCCAAAAGTGTGACTATATATTTATCATCAGACTCGTCATCAAAGGATGAGGAAGAAGAAGAGGATGAAAATGAAGTGAACATCATGGAATTTAAGATACTCATTATGCTCTGCTTTCTTTTAATTATATGCCTTTCAAATATAAGGTATCACTTGTCTGGTATATGGTACACGGATAATGTGTTTATTTCAAGTTTTGGAAGGAAATCATTATTAGAGGCCGCCAAAAATGGAAAATATGTAATAGAGGAAAAAAGAAATAATAAACGAATTGGGAATAGAAAGGGAGGGGAAAAAAAAATGAGTTGCATGCCCAGTCGATCGGCCAGTCGAGCCACCGGACGTCCCTTTCGCTTTGATGCACGCTACAGTGGAATGATTGGAGCTGCTCGTGTCAGATTGAGAAAATTACCTTTTTTTTACTCAGATTTGGTGAAAATTTTATTGAACCGTTGGAGATGCTCTTATGCCGCAGATCTTTAAACCACTTATTCTCTGCACTACCCTACCAGGAAATAACCTCAAAAATGGTAATGAGATTTCTTTCCAAATCAGAAATCACTCTGTAGATAAGTCTTCAATGGCAAAGGATTTTTTTTCTAACTTTTTGGACTAAAATTTATAAAAAGACAAAATAAGTTAAAATAATCAATAAAGCTTCATTTGAGATGCTATAATTTTAGCCTAAAAGTCAAAAAATTACTAAAAAAATCAAAAAGTCTATAACCTATATAAAAAAGTCAAAGACTTTATTTCCTCTCTGTTTTTTGCACATCTTTTCGTAAAAAACCAAAAAATCATTCAAAACATATTAATTTTTTTATCTCATATTTTAGCAAAAAAGTCAAAAGTAACTAAAATAATATGTTCCCAAACAAAGCCTAAGACAAAGCCTCCGTTTGGGAAGTGGATTGGCTTTTTGGCTTTTTGGCTTTTTTGGCTATTTTAGCCTGGGCTTAAAAGTTTGGTTTGGGAAGGGCTTTTTGGCTTTTTTGACTTTTTTTGTGAGAGAGGAGTGTAATGATTATGGGTTGGATGTGATGTTTTGTTTTTTGTGGCTAAAAAAGCCTATTTTGTCTTTTGTGGCTAAAATAGCCAAAAAACCTGGCTTTTTGGCTTCCCAAACGGAGGCAAAATATTACATCCAGTCCACAATCATTTTATTTTTTCTCTCACAAACATCACATCCAACTATAAAAAAATCCAACTCTCTTCCCAAACACAAAAATTTTAGTCTACTAAAATAGCCAAAAACTAAAATAACTTACTAAAATAACCAACTTCCCAAGATGTCAACCATATGTAATCAGGTTTCCCCTTTTTAGTAACTACCTGTTAATTAAAATTTTGTCAATTTCAGGACAATTCACGTTGCAGCTGTGCTAGTTGTTTACGTGACAACAATAACAGGATTTCACAATAAAAGTTCATTGAAAGAATTCAAATGGTTATATTAAAAGCAAAAACGTATTGCTAGAAATGCAAGTACAATAAAACCACTACAATCATGAAAAGGGGAAACAAAAAGAGCCCTTGGAAGTAAATGGCTGGCACAGGGCAATAACAAAAATAAAGAGTGATCCACACACCTTTATGAATTGTTAATAGCTTCAGTGTTATTATCACTGTTAAATCAAGAAAGAATGATTAGCAATACTACGTGATTGCACAGTATGAAAAGCGTTTACTTTACCCTATCAGAGTTCAAGTTTCGAGCCACCCAACTGACTGAACAAGATGGCCATATCCATGCCTTGCACCATTGTAGGCACAGCTGTGTCATATGGACATTCTGTAGAAAAGCCAAGCTTTCCAGATTTTTGAACTTTCTTTATGCAGGTCTTGAACTTCTCATGACATTTTATACTTATCAAACCTGAAATGTTAAAATTACAAAATTTTATAATCATGTGAAAGAAATGATTGAAGTACGAGAATCATTTCACCATCACATCACAAGCATTTGTAAACCAAAAATATGGTTAATTCCAGTTTGCCTCCCTCAACTATCATTGAATATCACCTTACCCCACTCAACTTTGACCCCCCTTCTGGAGGAGTGAAAGTGAAGAAATTTTGATAGTTGAAGTTGAGGGGTTTAAATGTACAGTTTTAAAGTTGAGGTGAATAAGATTGTTTTAGTGATGGTTAAGGGGGATAAAGTGTAATTAACCCTCAACAATGTAACAGTGACGGGAAAAAATTGTAGAAACACATGGTCTGTGCCTTCAGCTCTAACTCATGGTGCCATAACACTGGGTTGTGATGCCATATACAAGACCATGCTTACGCATCCTATAATAAATAGATGCATCAATTCATTATTATTTTCACTTTTCGTCATATTTGTAATTTATATTCATCTCGTCTCATAATTTGCAAGTACTTGATCATTCAAAGCAGTGCACTAGAAAAGGGAGTTCAAATATGAAATTCATTCATTTCAAGAGCAAACTGCTTCACTTTCCATCGTTTCACTGCTTTCGTACTGAACATATATCTAAAATCCATCAATGGTTCAAATCTCATGTTTCTCAAAATAGCATGTTTCTAATCCAACTGAAATCGGGAAAAAAGAAAATGTAAAAATAAATTTATTGAGCAATGAACATAAACACCCACTAAAGTCTCCCTATTGACTTTTGTCTGCTCTGGTCTCGACAAAAAGGTAATAACGGTATTAATAATTTGGAGTCTCTGTTCATATCCTTCAATTAACTGAACAAATTGAATGAAAACTCCATTTATAATCCAACTGAAATCTGATAAATGAAAAAGTAAATATAATAGTAAATTTATCGAGCATAAAGACCCACTAAAGCCTCTCTCTTGGTCTTCAGTGCTTATTTCTTGACAAAAAGGCACTAATTGTAGTAATCATTTGGAGTATGGATTAATGACAAATGAAAACCCATAAGCTAAATTGATCACTTAAGCATCGCACCACCTGAAATCTTTAACATAATTGGGAAATGAGCAAACAAAAATGCACCCATCACCCATGAAACAGTGATCCCATCTCATTCACAATAATTCCTCAGGTGGCCCAAACCTCCATGAAACAAAGCACCAATCTATTTTCAGATTAAAATTATGAATAATATTAGGGCTCATGAAAAAAATATCATGAAATGTATCATGAAGAATTTTCATCTTTTGATTTGTGTGTGGTGTTTTATTGTGTGTGTAATCCAAAATGGAGAATCTTTCATAATCATTTTCATTTTCATGATCCCTAGAAAAAAAGTAAAAGAAAACAAAACTTGCAATCACTATAACATGAAATCTAACATGTAAAGTTTCAAACATATATTATATACCTGCATTCCAATTCTCCAAGGTCTTCAATTTGCATAAAAATATAGCAAAAAAATTCGGTTTTATTTAATTTAATTTTGAAGGAGTGGTGGTTAGGTTACCTTTTTTCTCAACGCATTCGTCGTGAATCTTGCAACAAGCGTCGAGATCATCGCAGGGCTTCTCTCCAGGACATCCAGTCCACCCTACTCCGCAATACTTCCCGTACCTAATTCCAACAGCTAATTACACAAAATCAAAAAAAAAATCAAAACCTAAACACAAATATATATATATATATATGAAAAGAAAGAAATAGATAAATTTAGGAAGAGAGAGATTCATACTATTACAGTTCTCTGCAACGCATGTTCTGCTGCATCGAACCTGTCATTCGGAGGAATCAAAACAGAGACATTAGAGAGAGAGAGAGAGAGAGAGAGAGAGAGAGAGAGGAAATTGAGATCTGAATTTGATATACAAAATTGAGGAAAAGTGAATGGAACCTGAGAATCGTTGGAGGATTGAGCGATCTCGAAGAGGAAGAGGAGGAAGAATGTTGCTGCCACGACGACACGTGCCGGGCGGAGAACGCACGTGCCGCCCTGCATTCTCTCTCTGTCTGTCTGTCTGGATTTTCCTTTCTGACCGATGAAGAAAAGAGAGAAGGAAGAAAAACGGGAATGAGAAAAGAGAAAAGAGAAAAGAGAAGAGACAAGAGAGAAGAGGTCTCGTTCTTTGTTCAAAAACGAAGTGGTCTTGCTCTTCCTCTTCCTCCTTGTCCTCGTCAAAACAAATACAAATGCCAAATTTCCCACTCTCTTTCCATTTATTATTATTTTTTTTTTGGAACGTGGTGCATAAGTATATTTTTGATTTTTTGATTTAAAAAATAGAAAAAAAAAATTGTATGTTTATAATAATTTTTTAACTTTTTATGAAAAGATATGTAATAAAATACTGTAATAAAATCAAAATGATCATTTTACCCTTATTGATTTTTTGACTATTGAGTAGTTGAATTCAAAGGATAAAATAATAATTTTACCCTCTAAACTTCCTCTAAATAGTATGAACTTTTTGACTTTTTTAGATAATTTTTTGGCCTTTTAATTTTTGTAGGTTATCCCACATGTTATAACGTTTTATTTTGACAATAGAAAAAAGTCAACTTATTAATTTTGACTTATTTAAATTCTATTACTTCTTTATATTTTTTTTTGTACTTTTTTTCTCAAAATAATCCAATGTTTGTGGTGGTTATGATTTATTGGGGTATTACTTACGACTTAATTATAAACATTGCAATGTTATTTATGATTCATTGTAATGTTAGGTATAACATTAATTTGATTATGATCTAAACTTCTTTGTTTATAACTTATGTGGGGTTTAGTTATAACTCTTTTTATATTATTATTATTATTATTATTATTATTATAATTATGACTCACATAAGATTGAGTTATGATATTTGTAAGAATCAAACTTATAAATGTCATGACTTACCTATAGTACACACTCTTCTGAGGATGTTTACCATAACATTATCTTTTTTTTAGGGGTTATTATAGAATTATTTACACTAAAATCTCATTAACTATTAACGAATATCAATTTATCTTTTTTATTTATGAATCTATATGTTTTGACTCCCTCAATTATAATAGTATATCACTTTCATCCCTACACACTATCCCTTTAAAAAAAGTGTATATATAATTTTCATAGTTGATAATGTCAACCTATATAAATTCATAAATGAGGAATAAAGTAATATTCGAAATAATTAAGGGTCTTAGTATAATTAACCTGTTGTTATATCAGCATACAGAATAGCTCTTTTATCTAATTAGGTTTTTTCATTATAAATGATTAGACCTTAGTTTTAAGAAATAGATATACAATAGGCTCTTTTATCTTATTTAGGTTTTTTATTATACCTTAGTTTAACTTATTTCTTAAATTAGTTAAAGCGTAATTGTTGCTAATCACATTTTTTAATCAGTATGAAAGACTCATCATTGTTTTTTTCAAGCGGCTACATTCAAAGCAGAAAGCGTAATGACAATCACGTTTTAAATCTAGGTCAAGTTTGGAAAATTATCAAAAAGTCAAAAAATTAAAAAGTTACTCAAAAATTTAAAAAGTTATTATTATTCACCAAAAGTTAAAATTACGATTGCACAATTCTCAATCCTAATTTTCCCTTACACACTAATTTATATAATTTTTTAATATACATTTTTTCATAAAAAGTTAAAAAATTAACCCAAACAACCATATTTTTTTCCTCAACTTTTTAGTCCAAAAAGATAAAAAGTACACTTATTTAGGACACCCCAAACAACCCCTTAATTTGACATCCACATTTGGAAAGTAGGTTAGCTTTTTTATTTTTGTTTTATTTTGTTTTGTTTTTTTTTTTGACTCTTTTAGCTTAGGACTAAAAAGCCTCGTTTGGAAAGGACTTTTGATTTTTTTGACTTTTTTGTGAGAAAAAGAATATAATGATTATGGGTCGGATGTAATGTTTTGACTTATTAAATTAAAAAACCTATTTTATTTTTTATGATTAAAATAGCCAAAAAAGCCATAAGCTTAGCTTCCCAAACGAAGCCAAATTCTGATCTAGATATTTAATTTTTAATCTTAAAGCACTTACAAAATAACCCTAGAAGTTGGAGAACATATATGTAGATTGTTCAATTGGTGTATTAGGCATGAAGAATTCTTCCTTATGCAATGGATATCGTATGCAACTCTACATAAAATTACATAATAAAATATGAACTTATATTTAATTTACGTATTTTTGTAAGATCATTTAGATAAATTTATAAAAATTTACGTAATTTATGTAAAATTACATAGAGTGTGCAATGCACACTGGAACATTTTCCATTAGGCATGGTTTGGTACAGTAGTAAAAGGAAAATTAGCATTTAATTTTTTTTTTCCTTTTGCATTTAATAAATTTATTTTTGTTTTGGCTTAAAAAATTTGAGACTTCTATGGTGTCGTTTGAGGAGTAGGTTGACTTTTTAATTTTTTGACTTTTTTGACTATTTTAGCCTGTGTTAGAAAGGAAGGACTTTTTGACTTTTTTTGTAAGAGAAGAGTGTAATGATTATGGATTGGATGTGATATTTTGTTTGTTATGGTTAAAATAACCTATTTTATCTTTTATAGTTAAAATAGCCGGAAAAAAAAAAAAAAGCCGATAAACTCACCTCACAAACGGTGCCTAATTATACTTTCTGCCTCATTTTCCCCCGCCCCAAAGAATCAGTAGGATTTTTTTTTTTTTTTTTGTTACAGGAAAATCCTCTCACTCTCCCGCAGGTCCAAGGCAGCGCCCCGAGGAGATCACCAGGTTGTCCTGTTGTTCGTTCCGAGCCAAAGACTATAACCTGGAAGCTTGTCCCGACCTCACAAGGCAAGCTTCGGTAAGTCAGGACTCGCACAGCGGGGGAGAATTAAACCCACACCAAGTAGCTGATAAGGCATCCTTGAGGTCAACCTCCTAACTAACTGTGTTACGCCCAAGAGATTGGCCCAGAGAGGATTCGAATTCAGGACCTAGGGGCTTAAACCCCAGACCCTTGCCAAGTTGCCACCCACCCCTGGATTGAATCAGTAGGATTAGAAACTGCATAACACTACAATAAGACTTTTTGGGATAACCTGACAGGTTTTGTTAAAGGGATTCAGCTACCAGTAGTCTTGGTTGGGGATTTTAATCAAATCCTATGTCATAAGAGCATCTCCAGCTCATCCTTCAAAATTTTAAATACGAAGGATCTTTTCTAATTTTGAGCTCCAATCCATCATTCATTTCTTCCTCTCAAATGGAAGAAGATGGATTGATCCTTCAAATATGAAGGGAGGATGAACAAAATGAAGGAGCCTCTAAAACACTATTCACTCTACATTTCTTATTATATTCAAAATAACTTTTAATGTGTAAATTTAATTTTTATAAAATTGACATCAATAAAAAGTATAAAATCATACTTTTAAAATGAGTATAATATTAAATATATTTTACAAAAATTTTAAAATTAAATATTTATTAATGAACAAAAATTATTTTTTGATTGAAGTTTGAATGAAGGAAATGAAAATTTATGGTTGGAATTTGAATGAATAGTAACTTTCTCTATATTTATTTTTTGAATAAAAAATATTATTTTCATCCTGTTGAGAAGGGGATGTGGTTGGAGATGCTCTAAGGAAAGAAAGAGTTTTGGTAAACATAAGGATAAGTGTCATCTTCTTGATCTACCTAAGTTGGGTGTTGAGTTTACTTGGACCAACAATCGAAGAAAGGAGCTCCGGGCTTATGAAAGATTGGATAGAGCTCTGGCGTCAATGAGTTGGGTATCAAGATTTCCAATTCAAAGATCAGACCACAGTCCTTTAGTACTTAATACGGTTATGGGTGGGTATAGAAGGAATGGAAATGGAAAATTTGAAGCAATGTGGTTATTTGATGGGGCAACCAAGGAGATTTTTTGCAAGGTTTGAGAGTTAACTGTAGAGGGATCTTTTGCTTTCAAGCTATTACAACGCCAATAGTGCTTCGTCATTTAAAAAATTGGCACTTCCAACCTAATAGATGTCTGGTTGCACAGATTAGGGAGACACAACAGAAATAGAGCAAGTTCAATGTCGATTACGATCGGAAAAGGACTTTGTGCAGGACCAAGCACTTCATTCACATCTGGATGTGTTACTGGAAAAGCAAGAAGTGTATTGGGCGCAACGAGCAAAGCAACGATGGATGTACTTGGGGGATAAGAATACAAGGTTTTTTCATCAGTCGGCAACTTTTAGAGCTTGTAAGAAAAGGATTGGGTTTTTGAAGCTGGAGAATGGAACTTGCATTATGGACAAAGGGGGCATTGAGCAAGAATTCCTTCAGCGCTTCAAGAAGTTGTTTCTTTGTCCTCAGGATGCATCTTCTTCAACCCATATATGATTATCCTGATAATTTATAAATATTCTGCAAAATCGTCTTTCAGAAGAATATTGGTCTTTGCTTGATGCCACTTTTTTGGATCATGAAATAAAAGATGCCATTTTTACCATGGGAGGGCTCAAAGCTTCTGGATCCGATGGTATGATAGTAGCCTTTTTTCAAAAGAATTGGAATATTGTGGGTGATAGTGTAATCAATACGGCAAAAGCTTTTTTAAATTCGGGGATGGTGATTAAAGAATTGAACCAAAATTTTTTGGTGTTAATTCCTAAAAAGGCAGTACCTCAATGATTAATGACTATAGACCCATTAGTCTGTGTAATGTGGTCTATAAAATTATTGCTAAGGTTCTTGCTAATCGGTTGAGACTGGTTTTGTCATGTATGATTTCTTCAAGCCAAAATGCTTTTGTCCCAGGTAGAATTATTACTGACAACATCTTGTTAGCTCATGAGATGTTTCATTTGATTAAAACAAGGAAAAAGGAGCATAAATCTGTTTTTGCGGTGAAACTTGATATGAATAAAGCCTATGATAGAGTTCGTTGGGATTTCTTGCTCTTGGTAATTAGAAGATTTGGGTTTAGCGAACGATGGGTTAAGCTTATTGAACAATGTATATCGACTGTATCGTTTTCGGTTTTGGTCAATTTTAATAAATCTGAATGGTTTTTTTACTTCCTATGGTTTGCAGCAAGGTGATCCATTATCACCTTATCTTTTTATTCTAGTTATGCAAGCATTGTCTAAAGGGTTGGCCAATTTAAACCAGCAAGGAATATGTCGGGGTATTGCGTTATCCAGGAATGCTCCTTTGATATCATATTTACTCTTTGCGGATGATTGTTTATTTTTTATGGATTTTAGGGCTGAGGAAGTGTGGTGTTTGAAATGGTTCTTGGATGCGTTTTGCCATCAATCAGGATTGAGGATTAATTTTCATAAATCGGCAATTATGGTAAGTCCAAATATGGGTGGATTAGAGAGACGTTTTATTAGTGATTGTTTTCATATTAAGCTTGTGGAGACTATTGGAATTTATCTGGGTGTGTGCATAGAGACTAGTAGGAAGAAAGGGGATATGTTTGGTTGATTTTGGAGAGATTTCAGAAAAAAATTGCTCGGTTGGAAGAGACGTTTACTGTCTTTTGCCGGTAGATGTGTGTTGGCTAATCACACACTCCCTTCAATGCCCAACTATTTATTGGTTGTATTCAAAGCTCCTAAGTATTTTGTGCAACAACTAAGAAGGGTAGTAAGGAATTTTATATGAAAAGGTAAGGATGGTTCGGGAATCCATTGGATGAGTTGGGACCTTTTGTGTAGGCCTAAATTGGAGGGGTTGGGTTTAAGAGATCCAAAACTGTTCAATTAGGCACTTCTAGCCAAAACAGCTTGGAGGATTATCACCCAACTGAATAATTTATGGAGTCAAGTTTTGAAGGCGAAATATTATAAGAAGGTACAATTCCTAAATGTCAAGGCCAAGAGTGTGTCTTCATGGGGATGGAGTATTCTGTGGGGAAGAGATTTATTAAAAAAGCGTATTCGGTGGATTGTTGGGGATGGAAACTCAATTGACCCTTTTGAAGATCAGTGGATACTTAGAATGGATAATGAATTGGTTGGGTGTCACTTGGGGAATAGATTTAGGGACTTCAAGGTTGCTCATTTGATCGATTATGATAGAAAAGAATGGCGGTAACCTTTAGTTCGTACCATTTTTCCTACAGCAATGGCAGAAAACATTCTTAATATTTACATTTCAAAATCGCAAGTCTCGGATAAGATTATTTGGGACAAGTGTAAAAATGGGGAATATAGTGTAAAATCTGGGTATGCTGTTGGTAGCCAATGTTTCAATAGGTTAATTGATAGAGGACGAACGTGGGCTGATATGCATTGGAAGAAGCTTTGGTGCCTGAAAATTCCTGCAAAGTGGATTATGTTTTTATGGAAGTTAAGTCATCGGATTGTGCCAGTCAATGTAGCAATTTGGAAACGAGGAGTTAAGGTTGATTCAGTTTGTCCAGGGTGTAAAGAATATGATGAAACATTAGAACATTTGTGTTTTCAGTGTTCGTTATCCAAAAGAGTATGGTTTGGATCACAGCTGGGTCTCAATTTTGACATTGGGCAGGAATTACGGGTAGAGGATTGGATCGATTTTTGGTTTCATAATGCGCCCGATGAGTGTGCTATTATAGAAGCAATCAAAACTCTATGGGGCATTTAGGTCCACAGAAATCGAGCTGTATTTGATAATCACATTATTGATCCACTTTCCACTGTCCAATTGATTAACAATTTGAGAGTGGAAAATTTTCTTGATATGAATTTCAAAATTATGGCTAACAAGGAAATCAGAGAGGATTTGAATTCTTTGATAATGTGTAATGTTCCAGATAAGTTTCTCTTATCTGGTCTAGCAGCCTATTTCTTTCATCAATACTTAAATCTGGGTCAAGTATTTTTGGTGGACGGTGCATGGTATCAAGAGACGGAAAAAGCGGCTGCCGAGTGAGTGGCGGTCAATAGAAATGGATGGAAGATGGCATCTAGAGCATTCACATTCCAAGCACATTCAGCTCATGAAGCTAAAGTCCAGGGCTGCATGGAGGTGCTTCAATGGTGCTACTCTCAAAATCTCAAACCAGTGCTTATTCAAACGGATTGTCAAGGGTTGATTAATAGTTTGAAATCATGTGTTGCTGTTTCTCTAAAGCCCAACCAAACACAGCGTTAATAGATGATACATGCAATATATGTAAGATGGACTATGTCTGTATTAGGAAGGTGAACCGTACTATTGTAAAGCCCGCCCCTATGGCGGCAAAAGCTGCCTTACCAAATGGTAGCTAATTTTGTATGGTTTGTTGTTTTTATGTGGGTGTTTAGGAAGTGAGTTTTTTTTGTAAGTTTTTTTAGTTGTAAGATATTATTGGAGAAAATTTTTTTTGTGTTTGGGAAGATAGATTTTTTTGTGGTTGGCTGTAATGTCTATGAGAGAAAAGTGAAGTGATTATAAGATTTGATGTAATATTTTGTTTGAATTTATTTTTTTTGGTTTTGTAACCAATTTGTCTTTTAATGAAAAAAAAAAAAAAAAAAAAAACCAGCAAAAATCCTTCCCAAACACCCCCCAAGTTGATATTTTCTCCAAAAAAAAAAAAAAAAAAAAAAAAAAAAACTTGAGCCTAGATATGAGGTCTGATAAGAATGTACTTCATCTATCAGACTAACCCTTGGTTTTTAAATTACCACAAAAACAAAGACTTAAAATTAATGAGTACATAAAATTTGTTTGTTTATGTATTTATTTGGTCAACAAACTTGACTTCTAATAGGCTTAATGAAGAGAAAAATCAAAGAGAAAATAAACTTTGGACATTGGGAGAAAAAACTTTGGAAATTGCAATTATATCATGGCAGACCCATTGGACTTATGCATCATTAAGTTTTTAGTGCTAGTAGAGTCTTAATTTATGGCCATCTATATTAGTATTGTTTTGGTTACTTTTATAGTTTATCTTGTATTTTTCATTGGCGGTGTTTGGGAAGAGGCGTTTTTGGCTTTTTGGGCCAAATTAGCACTAAAGATAAAATATGCTAAAATAATCTATAAGATAAAATGTCATATCAAATTCATAATCATTTTACTTTTTCTCTCACAAACATCACATCCAACTACAAAAGAATCCAATCATCTTCCCAAACACAATTATATTAGCCAGGCTAAAATAGCCAACTACTAAAATAGCCAACTTCCCAAATGGGGCCATAGTTTAAGTTTTATTTTATTTTATTTTATTTTTTTAGTGACGTTTGGACGTGCTGGAGTTATGGTTTCATGGGTCAAGTCCTGGTCATAAGAAAGAAAGTAACAATAAAGCCTATTAAATTATAAATAAGAAAGTAACAATTAATAAATCCTTAATCTTCATCCAATTCCTTCTTGTTCCCCATCACCCAATTATTGCATGCGTAAAAAATAAGCACCCTAGCCAGCCAAAACTGTAAAAGAAATTTCCATTTACTTTTCACAGCATCTGAACACTCCAAAAGTGCCTGATCAACCTTTTTTTAATCTTTTTTTGCCCAACTAGAACACCAAATGACTGCCCTATTTTTACACCATCACAAAGTTTAAATGCCACTTTTGTTATGGTTTTGGTCACCATGACTAAAAATCAGTCTTTAAAGAGTCCTGTCCATGCTGCCCTAAAACAGTTTTGGCATCAGATATTTTAGGAGTGTTATATACACTCACTGTGGTTCAGATTAAGTTACATTTTCAATGTAGACTATTTCATACCATTTAAATATCAGTATCATATCAAACATCAACCTTGGGTATGTGTGTTTCATGTGCCTGAGTCTTGTATATTTGTTTGTATAGCATAACAGGCAGCACATTATTGTACAAAGCTTGTTGCAGTTTCATTTTCTTTTGCTATTTGCTTTAATATGTTGCAGGGTCGTATAAAATCCGTGATTTGGCAGTAATGTTAGATATCGATGACACTAGTACAAAAACCCAAGCTATGGCATTTTATCAGGTTTGTTCTTGTAGTTTTATTCATTCTTCTTTTAGTTTCTTTGAAATGACCAAGTTTGATTGTTTCAAAATTGTAGATAGCTGTTGAGCGTAGTTTTACTAAGGGGCGGAGAACTGACCAGGTTGCAGCAGCTTGCCTTTATATTGCATGCCGGTAAGTGGTTTTTTTCCAGCCCAAGTTCAAATTCATATTAACTGTCAACATAGTAATGCCATGGATTATTTTTTGTATTTCATTAATCTATTTCTTTTCCTTTGTATGCTGTTTAAACTTTTAAGTTTATGTTAAAAACCTTTGAGTGGGTTGAATGAGTGTGCCACTCGTCTTTCAAAAAGTACACCCTTTTTCTTTTAGGAAAAATATTAATGAACGGGACTGAGTATGAGAAGGATCCCATGGATCAATATGCATCAAAACCAAAGGTGTTTGAGAGAGAAGATTGTGCTACTACGTTTTGCTAGGCCACAAACTTCATGCAAAAATTTATCAAAATCAACAATCGTGGCATATAAAGAAAAGAACAATCTTCTCAATGAATAATAGGTTGGATGGTGTTATCTTTAGTGCCTTTGATTCAAACAAGTCTATGTGTCAAACAAAATATAGATGTGTGGGTAATGGTGTGTTTGGTGTTCGGTTGTGGACCTTCCAAGAATCATGGTAGGTACTAAGATGGTGGTAGAGCACCAGAGGTGGAGAAGGAGAGAGCTAAGGCAACCTTAGAGTGGAGAGAGAGAGAGAGAGAGACTCTGACGCATAGAGAAGCTCCATGTCTGCATGTTGAGCTTGGCTATAAGTCTGCGTATTGCATAGGGAAGGGGAGACCCCTTTTCATAAGAGAGATGGGCCATGGACTCTTGTGATTTGTGTGTGATACACCTTACGAGATAGCAGTGGGTAGGTATGATGCACTTCCCAAGGTATGACATGACTTTGTCAACCTAGGTCTTTGTGCAGAGGCCTCTTTCTCATATCTAAGACTTTGTCATAGTGGAGCCACCTTAAGGTGTGAGCAAAGCAACTTTGATGATCACTCAACTCTAGCTACCAATCTACAAGTTCTTAGTGATCTTGTGCGGGGGTCATAGGTTTCTTGGACATCTTATGACTGAGGGAGTTCCTAGGCTTTCCTCTCGACCTAGGCATGGTTATCAGAATCCCAATCCGGATCTTACGATTGATCCAGATCGTGTAAAAAATTCTTTATAGATAGGATCTTTTGATCCTGGTAATGGGATCTTATAGGATTGTGGAATCCCGATCCGAATCCGATCCTATCCGATCCAATTTACAAGCCTTGTTTTGTATTGTATGACATATTTTATTGTAATTTTTTTGTTTGTTGTCTAAATACCAATTTATGTGATCAAAATAAATAATAAAAATTAAGTAGTATTGAATCAAATAGACTAAGAAAAACAACTAGGAAACAAACATTCAAATATTGCGGTAATTTAATAAAATTAACTAGTCGGAAAAACAAATTTAGCTTTAGTAGAGTCTAAGGAAGGTAAGATGATTGCAAC
This sequence comes from Camellia granthamiana, assembly GCA_036172215.1. NCBI lineage: Eukaryota > Viridiplantae > Streptophyta > Magnoliopsida > Ericales > Theaceae > Camellia > Camellia granthamiana. Next base: position 71,243,192 of record CM069916.1, on the reverse strand, counting down.
TTTATCCTAATTTTTTGAGAGATTATTTTTGTGGTTCAAATCCACTCCACCAGGGATGCTAACGACAAACCTTATCATTTGGTTAAGCTGCTTTTTTGAGTTCTTAATCTATTTTCATATTCAACTTTGTTAAATATTTTTTTCTTCACTTTTTATGTATTATTGTAGATTGTAAAGTATTTTGTTATAGAATTCTTCTTCTTCATCTTCTTTTTTAATGAAATACAAAACTTTTACCATCAATTTTTCTATTGTATAATATTTTATGTACATTTTATATGGGGTATTATATTTTTCACAATATCTTCACTTCTTTTTAATAGAATATAGGCTCATTTTGTGTATACTTTTTAAGAAATGTTTATTTAAATTAAATTATTATGTAATTTGTCTTTTTCGGTAGGATCTTACGATTCTCGATCTGATTCTATGATCCGATCCTATAAACACCTCCAATAATCCAACGTAGGATCCCGATTTTAACAACCTTCAACCTAGGTAGGCTATACTGCGTCAGAGTGTCACTTTGGAGTTGGAGCTTCCACAAGGCAAAGTGATTGTCAAGTGGGTGAGGTGAGGCGCATGACACCAAGCAGTAGCGATGGTGGGTGCGCAGATAGTCAAGGAGCGGAGTATCCGCTTGCGGAGTGGGGGAAGTTGCTCTCGAAGTGGGGGATGTGCTATCAAAGTGGGAGTAATTTTCTACTCTTGATTGTCAAGTGGGTGAGGTGAGGCGCATGACACTAATAACGTTCACTATGTTTTCTCCAATAACTAGTTTAACTTACATAATCTTATCCATTTTCCTAATGACTGCCACTACATTTTCCACAAGACCCTTGGCAAGTATGATTCCTACCCCATTCCTGCGTCTATCTTTACCACTATAATAAAGTTTAAAACTAGTATCCTCAATTTCTCTAGTTTTCTTACCCGTCCACTTAGTTTCTTGTACGTATGCTATACTAACTCTCCTCCTAATCATAACATCTACTAATTCCATCGTCTTACCAGTTAAAGTTCCTATATTCCAAGTGGCTACGCTAAACCTATACTCTTGGACTAGTTTCTTTACCCGCGTTCATCCAGAAAAACGAGGGAACATTTGCCCATTTTTCACCGCATCCAGACGTCGATGCGGCGCCCCTTACTCACTTTTCGAAACATCCGGAGGCAGGCGCAATGCGTCACTTGAGAGGAACAACCTATCATTTAATCAATTCAAAATAGGATTAATTTTCATAAGGGATCCGAGTGACTTTTCATAATATGTGCTAATATATTGCATAAAACATATTATATAGATTTTATGGACAAGTATTTTGAATCTTTTGCTAAACACTTGGATGTTGCCGCCTTGGCTTGAGGCTAAGGCATTGCAAACGTTATTCTTGTCCAGCTTAGCTCTTTCGTGGCTATATGTCACTGGCCTGAGTGTCATGTCACTGGGAGGAGATGACATCATGATGATGTGGAGGTGATGTGGCTGAGTAATGTGGTGAGTGGGCTTATGTACCTATAGGAGGCAAGGGAGCACCAATATTAAAATTTTAATACCAAGGCGCAGATGCAACTATCAGGCTCATGGATTTTTATACTTTGTATTAAGATAGGGAGAAACTTCACCCCAATCTATGTATAGTGCACTGAAGCGTACTTTTAGGCCTGTGAGATCATCATGAGTCTCATTTGAATGATCTGAACTGTTCAATATGTAAAATTTATCGAGTACTTTATATTTGTAAAAAATCATGTTGATCAGATATCAATAGTCCTTTAATCGAAACACAATTTTGTTAACAATTTATTTTTAAAATCATATTTACTATTGATAAAAATATATTCCAATCAAAGGGTTACCGATATTCACGTTGATCAGATATCGATAGTCCCTTAATCAAAACACAATTTTGTTAACAATTTTTTTTTAAAATCATATTTACTATTGACAAAAATGTATTCCGAGCAAAGGATTACCGATTTTCAATCAACGTGATTTTTTACAAACATAAAATATTAAGCGAACTCTACACATTAAACGGTTCGAATTATCTATTTCATTTTACACTGGTCTAGAGTGAAGCCAAAATCTTCCCTGCAGCCGAGCGCCATTCAGAGCATCTTACAAGGTTGCAGAGACACTGAGAGCACAAGAATCAATCAATTTCCACCAGGATCCAAAGGCATTCAAGGATTGCCATGCCAGACACGTCTAGCAGTAGAAAAGGTGTAATGGAAACCACCAAGACCTTGACAACTCTTCATTTTAGACACTATTTAAAATTCAAAAAATTACTAAAAAAACTAAAAAATTAAAAAACTATACAAAAAGTCACAAATTTCATTTTCACTCTATTTTTTACACATTTTTTCATAAAAAATAAAAAATATCCCAAACATAGGCTTCGTTTGGCAAAAAAAATTCAAACTAAAAAAACACAATAGACAAAATAAGCTAAATAAACCAACAAGACAAAATATTACATCAAAATCATAATTATTTCATATTTTCTCTCATAAAAATCCAAGAAAAAAAGCCAAAAAAACCAATCATAACAAACTTTTTAGTCCCAAACTAAAAAAATCTCGATTCAAAAAAGCCAACTAAAAAATCTCTAGCCAAACGACAACATACTAATTTTTTATTTTTATTTTTTTTAAATCATCTCATATTTTAACTAAAAACCCAAATTCCATTTCAATTTTCTTCAACCTCCCAAGCATTCATATAGTTTTGAGACTCAAATTCATTGTATATGCTAACCCTAGATACAGCCTTAACATTCTCCCCTAATACAATCATCCCTCTCTAACAAACAGTAAATACATTTGGAAAACTACAGGGAAAATGTCATATTCAGTGATAAACTTTGCTCAAAGTCCGTTCTGTGATTGATTCTCTCTCTAAAACAGTCAATGTTTGAATGGATCTATCTCATTCAAGCATACATTAGACACAAATCAGTATCACCCAAAACACTGAACAAAGATAGCAAGTAAACTACGAGAATGCAAATCACAACATGAAAATTCTTTGGATTCATTAATGCGATTGGACTGAAAAGTTGATCCTCTACCACATTCAGTTAATGTCTAAGAGATCAACAACCTTATCGACCTTAGATAGCTAATTTAGTGGAGTGCAGACATTAGGAGAGCACAAAACCAAAACTAACACCAATAGAAAATTGCAGCAGAACCATAACCATCACAAGTAGCAGTAGCTTCACAAAAAATATAAAGAAATTACTAAACAAGAGGATTATTGGGGCAACCAGACCTTATCCATTGAATTACTCAACTTCATAAAAATTTTAAAAAACGAAAAACAAAATCTTGCATGTAGAGTGTCGGCGAATTAAATCACCTGAATGTTGACAGAAAGCTTACAAATATCAATCTCCCCCAAACACTTTTTCCCGAGTGGTTGTTCTCACGGATAGTAACCGGTGAATGTAAATCCCCTTCCCACAATCTCACCAGCACAAAACCATGCAAAGCACTCCAGCCCGAACAGAGCAGCAATACCAGCGTCCTCAACCTTCAGCTCATGCCTGTTCTTCCACATATTCTTGATGTAATCAAGTTCCTTCCAGAATGACTCATAACGGCCAGGAATACTGCAAGGAGTAATCATGTCAGATAAAAGATGAGGAGCAAGCACATACATTCAAAGCAAAGTCACGCCAGTCATTTTACTATGAAGATTTTGAGGAAAATATAATATATATACATATATTTGTGCTTCCAGCGGTGCCGTAAGTATAACCTAGACTCGGGGTATGGCTGTTGGGTGCGGTTGCATATCTAGAGGTCAAACCTATCAAACCTTGTATTTAAGGGTACTCAAACTCTAGGAAAAAATGATCATATATATATTTTAATCTATTATGTGAGATAAAATAGTTACATAGTACCAAATAGGCATTTTACTCATTTTACAACAATACATACACATCATGATAATGTTAAAATACAAATATAAAATAAGTGTCCGGTTTTTTTGATCAAATATAAAGTGTCCGATGAAAAGGTATTGGACACATATCCCACACCTTTGTCCAAGTATCATGTGTCTAACATGAATATTTGATTTAGTTCGAAATGTCCAAGTAACATGAAGTATAACAAGTGTCAATGGATAAGCTAACAGGTACGAGACAACATTCTGTTGACTAGCTGAAAATGCAGCCTCAAAGAATGGAGTGAAGATGATAAACCAAAACCTTTCCCAACAATCAAATTTCATGTAAAGCAGCTAAAAACATTTTATTTTCTTCACATCTTTCTATTTCTATTTTTATTTTGAGGGCAAATTACACTAATAGTCTTTGTAGTTTGGGACTTGTGTCACTTTGGTCCATGACCTTTTAATTGTGATATATTTGATCCTAAATTTTGAATCTCATTCTAAATAAGGACAATTGAAGACGCCGTTTCCTTTGAAAACAGAAAATCCTCAATTTCAAGTGCAAAGTCATTAATTTGATAAAATATAAACTACTTTGATAAAAATAAATGTCCAAAAAGACATTTTTGAATTTTCAAAAATTATTTCTACCCATCAAAGATAAAATTATATAAAAATAATAAATCTTTTACATTTTTTAAATTTTTTTATCAAATTAATTTTTAATATGTGTTAGGATGATAATCATGCAATGGGTGGTTGCTTTTGTTGATGTTTTTGGATCATTATCATGTAATATATAATTGTTTTTGTTGTTAACAAATATTTTCGGATGGTTATTATGTAATGGATAATTATTAGGTTTTTAATGTGTAATTGATATGTTTAATACATGAAATATTTTTAATTTTAGATTTTTAATTTAATAAATTGGTTTAATAATGACATCAAAATTGTCACCATGTTTGATTTGAGTTTTTAAGACTATTTTTTGAATTTGTTTTTTTAAAAAAAAATAGAAACTAATCTAACAAAAATAAATATAAAAAAAAATTAATTGATAGGGCCGCGTGGAGAAGAAGGATTCATGTAGCTGACCCCATTTGATGAGACTTAAGGCTTGGTTTGGTTGGTTTATTTATACCCTCCCAAAAGATAAAATTATATAAAAATGATGTGTTTTTAATTTTTTCACCAATTTAACTTTTAGTTTGTTAGAAAAAATTTCTGAAAATAAATTCTACAAATCAAACTAAAATACAACTTTATAACCAAGAAAGCGCTAGCATTATTCATTAAAAAATAAAGACCATTTCATTTCAAACAACATTCAAGTTAACTAACAAAAAATAAGTTGTATGACGACTTTACCCTTAAAATGACAAATTTTCCATTGTCACTGATTGTCCTTATTTGAAACGAGATTCAAAATTCAAAATTCAAGATCAAATATGTCACAATTGAAAGGTCAGAAACCAAAGTGACATAGATCCCAAACTACAGGGACTGTTATTGTAATTCGCCCTTATTTTTATTTCAAATTTTTTCTGTGGTTTTATTTATCTTTCTTTCTTTCCTGCTGCTTGTCCACCAGCAGAGCGCAGGTTACATCTCACAAAATATAACAGATTCTATCTCATATAATTTGTATTTAGAACTATTTTATTACATTCTAACTAGGTCTATCTAAAATGTAAAAATCTTCAACCAACATAACTTGCACAAAGTAGCCACTCTCAATGGTGATTCCAACAGCCAATCACAACCTATGAAGTATGGACACGGCAAAATGGAAGCCGTGGCGGTGTCTGATACGGGGACACACCGGGGACGCGTACGGGACACGCCATTTGGCGTGTCCCTTTAATTATTTTATTTTTTTGGCATGGGACATGTCGGGACACGGCGGCACATAGCAAGAGGACATGGCAAGGGGAACAAAACAGAAAACCCTAATTCGAACAAAGAGGAAAAGAAGAGAGCTAAATAAAAAATCGGAAGAAGAAAAAGAGAGAAGAGAAGTGCGAACCTGTTCATCCCCATCTCGATCGATCGATCTCCATCGATCTCTATCTCCAGTTTATCTTCCATCACTTCTTGACCTGGTACGTCTCTATTCCCTCTCTTCTCTGGCTCGTCTCTCTCTCTTCTCCCTTGTTTGGCTCGCCTCACCTCGCCTCGTCTCTCTCTCGTCTTCTTTCATCCTTTCGTCTGCCTCTCTTTTTTCTCCCCCTTTCGTCTGCCCCCCCTCTCTCTCTCTGTCTCTCTCAAACTGAAATGTTTTGTTGACTCAAAAGATAATATAATATACTATATATATTAATAGTTATTATATTACATATAATATAACCCTTCCCTGACCATTCAAAAGATAATATACTATATATATTAATAGTTATTATATAACATATAAATAATATATATATACATATTAATAAAAAAAAAAAAAAAAAAACACATGCAGGTAAAATAAAATAAAAAAATTAATTAAAGTACATTATTTAAAAAATATAATAAATAAATAAAATAATTAATGTGTATTAAAATAAAAATATTAAAAAAATTGTCGTGTCCCCTGCCGTGTCCGTGTCCCTATTTTTTAGAAATTATCGTGTTCTGTGTCCGTATGCGTGTCCGTGATTCATAGATCACAACAAGTTGCATTCTAACAATTTCATTTAGAGGCTCATACTTTCCATTTCACTCGAACTTATTTCGTCCCATTTTCTTTTCTATTCTCTTGTCTGTTTCATTTGAGAACAAGCCTCTTCAAGGACCATTGTTCTAGCCTAGGTAAGATCCTAGCTTCCAACTTAGATGCATTTGTGATGCTCTTAATCAAAATCCAAATCCTACTCTAGGATCCAGATCAGACAAATTGATAGAAGGCATTGCAACCTGAACCAACTCCATCCTCATATGAGGTCAATTTAAAGGTTCTTAACATAGTACCTTTTGTCTATCATTGAATGTTTGACAGTCACCAACTAGGTCATGTTCTTTGCTTACTCGATAGAAGTGCTCTCATAAATTTTCTTAGCATGCAAGAACTGAAACTAAAAATAATAGTTATTTCTTAATATATGTAGAAGACTCTCAAGTACGATGCCAATAATCTAAGCACTCATCAAGGTCATGCTTGTTCAATTCATTACCATTCATTTCAACACGCTCCAAAATGTTAATTCTTTAAACGCAATGTTTCCAACCAATTTTGGCTCCAATCATTTCCTATTGGTTGTAATTTAGAACAAAGGACAATTTTCAAAGAAGTCACTTGAATACTATAATATAAAAATCCAATTGTCTCAATCTAAGGAACAATCAAAAGTTTGCAGTGCAATTCCCACAGCACACATACATAATTGCCCAAAAATTTTAATTTCTTCACAATCTGCCCGCCAAGCATCTCCACTGAATGATGCCCAAAGTGTATGAAGTAATAATTACAGGACAGGACAACCCATAAACAAAAAAGTGAAGCTAAAGGTGATCTTCATACTGACATATCAACAATTTCTGCAGCTCATCATGTCAACCTCAGCAAAATCCACATATCCTAGAAGAGGCAGCTGATCTAAATCATGCTAAGATGGAAACAAGCTATTGAATTGATTCATACTTATTCATATACAATATGAAGAGGCCTCGTGCAAGCAAATTTTTGGGCTTCTTGGTGGACCTAAATCCAGCCAACCACCCTCCTTACTAATCCATTTATTTGATTCCAATACTAAAACTCAACAAGTAACGAGGACATGAACTCCAGAATTTGAGTTTTTTTTTTTTTTTTTTTTTTTTTTCAAATGCAACTTTTTTCACAGACCATGTATTATATGATAACATGATTATTCCTACTTCAGCAGGCAATATGGAACCAAATATAATTAGCAATAATGTAACAATTATTGCAGATGAATGAAGAGTCATGTAACTCCAAGAGAAAAATTCACAACTTAAAGTTATACTATAAGCATCAAAATATCAACAGTCACTTGTATATAATCATTACAAAAGAATTTAAAACCATAGACAATATAGAGTCATTACACAAAAAATTGAAACCACAAACACCCAATAACTACCAGACCAATAAGTTAGAAAAATCCGTAGCCTCAAATCAACTCAACAATTTGTTAATCAGCTCAAAAACACTCCTGCGGTGTTTGCATTCTCCAGATTTAAATGGTAATATAATTCAATGATCTACTAAATCTAAATAATAGCTAATGATTAAGAATTACCATAATGGAAACAATAATCAAAATTAAAATTTCAAGGTTTCATGAATTAACAAGCTAATTCTATATCATCAGCCCTGTATTGCCAATTCCCGAATGATGTTCTGTCACCTTAAAATCCTTCAGAAACCAAGTGAATCCTTTAAAAACTAGATAAACAGTAGTAGTAAAATAACACTCATATTTACATATACATGAAAAAAATCTAACTGCTAATATAGGTGCTGTGATTGCATGGTCTAATGAAGATTGAAGATTGAAGAATGATATCATGTAGAAATGATTTTTATTCATCAAGAAGTTAGGGAATATGATCTTATAATTGAAAGCAAAGGCATATAAATGACAACCAAACCTATTTGATAAATCAGGTAATCAACCAAACAATAACTCACTAGAACATAAAACTCAAGTAACAAGTCAACAAAGGTATGTGGGTATAACCTAGCAAGACGAGTGTATAACAATTGCTTGGCCAATAGGTCACATTTCTCCACAGTGGGTGGCTCCTGAATGTACTGCTTGTTCTGCTCCATCATCTGCCTGTAGTATGCAGTTCCATGCTTCGCCAAAAATTGTGAAGCTTGACCTGCCTTGGATTGCAATTGGTGCAACTTTGACGCCATCAGTGCCCCAAATTACACCTATATATGGTTAATTAATCCATCAAAAGATTAGTGCGGCATTTACAAAACAAGCAACTATATACAAACTGTTGAGCCATTTCCAGCAAAATATAGTTGTAATCTAAGAAGCACGGAGATGGATACAGGTGCGGATACGGAACACAGCGATTTCAAAAAAAAAGAGACACGGATACGGCGGAGACACGGCAATAAAATATGTTTTCATATATTTTTACTTGCTATCTAGATTAATATTACATCCACAAACAGTCAATATTAACAAAAACTAACTCTAATTCTATATTTTAAAAAAATTTAAATTAACACTTACAGTTATATCTTTTTCTATGGATAATCTATTAAGTACTTAAATCTAAGAAAAAAAAAAAAAAAACACTCAACATCAATCAAAAATAGTAAATAAAATGAGAGAAAAGACAATTTGGCATGTCTATAGTGTGTCCCCGTAGTGTCTCGGTGTATCCCCTGAAAATATATTAATTAAACTATAAGAACAGTACAAATGTCCTCCTTTTAGAGGAGATGGAAGTGACGTTGGGAGGGTCAAAACATACGGGTTCATGAATAAAGTGATATTCATTAATAATTGAGTGAATCTTGGTATAATTAACCCAAACTTTAATCACCTGGTTCACAATCCACATGCAGAAAACACCACATTTTCACTGATTAAGCAGTAGACAACTACATTTATTCTAATTTTGTAAAAGCCCTCTGTCTATTTCATCTAAAAACCCAAAAATGAATATTTTCCAGTAGTGCTTAGAAACTGAGACAATCAATCATCAATCAACAAACCAAAATCAAATAACACAAGCATCAACATATCAAAACGCAACTGCTTACAGACCACCACTACAACAATACATCAAAAACAAACACAAACCAACATCGATTGAGATCTGAGAAGAAGGAAAAAAACCACTAATCGAAACCCTAATCTAGAAAAGCAGTGAAGCTACGGAGAATCAGAGTGAATATGAAGCTGAATTTACCTTCTGTGTGTGTGTGAGGTCTCAGAAAGTCGAGAGAATAAGATCGTTGTTGCTGTGCTGCTCTGCTCTCACACTGGCTGGTTTTGACTTGGGCAATTTCGGTAATAAAATTTTACACTTTCTTTGGGAGTGGCTGAGTGGGCAAGGGCTTTGTTAGTATAGCCCATATGGCCCAACATTTGGTAATTGATGGACGGCCCAATTGTAGAACTCAGGCCCAACTCCCCGGCCCATCTACAACTAAAACAACGGAGGCAAAAAATAAATAAAATTACATTAAGATTAATTAACTATTAACGAATATCACTTTATCTTCTTATTTATAAACTCGTGCATATTGATCCTCCAACTATAAAAATCATATAAATATACACTTTTTTGAGGTGGTTTAGAGGGGTGAAAGTGATACATTTTTATCGTTTAAAAAATCAAAATGTGTAGATTCATAAATGAAAGGGTAAAGTAATATTCATTGATAATTGAGAGGGTCGTGGTGTAAATATTAATAATAAATAAATAAAAAAATAAAAGTAATGCTACAATCCCTTTTCTTTTTTTCTTTTTTTTTTTTTAGAATTTCATCAAGAAACTTGTGGTCAAGATTTGTTCAAGTTATAAACCCCGCAATATACTAATTAAATTCCAACCATTTTTTTTTTGGCAATCAAGTATAAGGTTACTGAGTTGGAGTTGATCATTGATTTGGTCCAATAGCAGATTCTTTAGGACCAAGGCATCAATTTCAATTTCGATTGGTGTGAGTTTACGGTCTAAAACTAGTTTGAAACCATCTCTTAGAGTCCAAATTTCAAGGGTTAGGTTGGGCGCTCTTCCAATGTTGCAATAGAAACCCGCAATTCAATTGCCATCGTTGTCTTTGAAATTGGCTTAAGATCGTAAACTTACACGAATCGAAATTGAAATTGAAATTGATGCCTCGAAGAATCTGCTGTTGGACCAGGGCAGAAGATTTTCATCGACTCCCCTCTCCACCTAGTTGTATTTCTAAATCTCTATTGGATGATGCCAAGAGAACTTTGTACTGCTAATTTCTTAAAATTTTATTTACCAAAAAAAAATTCCCAACCACATATTTTTGTTGTAGGCTAATTCTGGGACCAATATTTTTGGGTTCCTAGCTTTTTGGAAAAAGAAGGAATACAATGAAAAGTGATATTACTATCCAATAACATGTGAGTGGGTTCAGCAATTATTTTTTTAGTAACTTTTTTTGTTCATTTGTTTTTGTCTTTAATAAACTTCTTTTTTTTTTAAAGAAAAATAGAAGCTTTTATTTTTAGGTCCTACTAGCCTATAGGTAGCTGAAATGCAAAAACAAATAAATAAATAAATAAAAAGTTTACTAAAGTAAAAAAAAAAATTGAAAATTAATTTATTTGTCTTTTTTTAAAAAAAAATCTTTAGTGAACACTTTTTTTTTTTTTATAAAACTTTTTAGCTAATATTAATATATATATATTGATACAAATTTGGAAAAAAAAAAAAGAAAAAGAGGAAAAAAACACTAAAAATAAAAAAAAAAGTTCAAAAAATAATGTGAATTTTTCAGGTGTTGCCAATTAAAACCTATGTATATGCGATAGCAACTGAATTATGCTTGATCAAGAATTTAAACATAAGTAGTGAGGTTTACTATATATATATATAGTTTTTTTTATTGGTTGGCCAATGATGACATGGTATTTCCATTACACTAATGGTGAGTTTGGGAAGTTTAAAAATTAATTAAAAGGTTAAAAAGACACGAAAAAAGGAAAAAAGTTGAAGAATTTTACAAAAAAGTTAAAAGACTCTATTTTCTTTTTATTTTTTATATTTTTTATTTTTTGTAAAAAGTTAAAAATTATCTCAAACATATTAATTTTTTTTATTTCATATTTTAACTAAAAAATTAAAAAATTATTAAAATAATTTATTCCCAAACCAACTCTAATCCTAGAAGATTAGTCCAAGTTGCCTATCCACTACAAGAAAAGTGGGCAAATAACACGGAACTTTTTGCGATGGCGTGCATACCGTCGCAAAAAGTGGTCTTTTGCGACAGCATATGAAGCCGTCTCAAATAATGTTTTCTGCGACGGCAGTTTCCTGTCGCTAATAAGCACAGAACAAAAAGTCACTTAGATATGGAAGTATTAGTGATGGCACTGTGTACCATCGCAAAAAATATTTTTTTGAGACAGGTGAAATTTACCGTCGCAAATAGTGGACATTTGTGATGGGAATGCTCTGTCGCAAAAAAAAAACCCTTAATAAAACGGCGTCGTTTTATAAATGAATTTGATCATTTGTGACGGTTTTGCCATGCCGTCGCAAATAGTTTGAAATTTCATCTCCCTCATTCAGTCGAAATGGCACTCGATCAAATTCCCTAAAATCCCCAAAATCCATAACACCTTTCTTCCTCAAAACCCCCCAAAATCCCTAACACCATTCTCCCTCAAAACCCCCCAAATCCCTAAATCCCCAAAATCCCTAAATCCCCAGAGACGTGTTCGACGACGATCTCTCTCCGTCTCTTGACGAGCGACAACAGTGACGGCTAGTGGTGTTCGAGTTCACCGACGATTACAGCGATGACGACGAGTGTTCACCGACGATATCTCTCTCGACGAGCGACGATGGCTAGCGGTGGTGCGGCGACGGCGTGTTACGATCTCTCTTTGTGAGCTCAGTCAGTACGTATGCTCTCTCTCTCTCTCTCTCTCTCTCTCTCTCTCTCTCTCGGAAGCCCACAGTAATTTATTTTGGTCACTCATCTTGTATAGAGATCAGGTGCGTTTCTCTCATTGCTATGATTCAAAACTGTAATATCTGATTACTCCATTTTTTGTTCTATATAAGTAATATCTGATTTTGAAGTCTACTCTTTTTTTGGTCATGACGACAACCACAATCGATTGTCGTCTACTCTTCCAGTAAGTCTCCATTCTACAAATCCAAATCTTTCAATTCTTTTTTTACTTACTCTTTTTTTCTTAATGCGACAATTTCAGAATGAAATAATGGACTCTCGAGTGATCAGAAGAGAGAGTTTCTCAAACGATACGGTCTTAATCCCGACGACTTCCTATCAAAACCTTCTTCTAAGGTCTCTCTCTCTCTCTCTCTCTATAATATCAATATATACGTATATAATATGTATGATAATAATGTAAATAAAGTTTGGATTTTGAATGTATAGACAAGGAGAAAGGAATTGCGAAAGACAGGGAGGGGAAAGCAGGTCCCACCGGAGGAACCTAAGCTGCCAAGGGAGACTTATAAATTGCTTCAGGTGTGGAATGGCTTGAATTTATCTTTGTATTCAATGAGTTTGGGTAAATACATATACATTGTGATGTTCCAATTTGATATAAGAATTTTGGGATTATTTTACTATTTCACCACAATTTGGTTCATTAATTAATATGGAACTTTTCATGGATGGAACTGGTAGCTTGTTGATTAAATGAATATTAATTGCCCTTATTCTCAATGGTTTTGGAAAATTATGCGCAATTGGAAACCAATTTTCTATTCAAGTAGTGCATTTGAATCACTCGCAAGTGTGCTCAAACTCAAATAGATACAAAGTGTGATCAAACTACTTGAGAGAGAAAGAGAGAGAGAGAGAGAGAGAGAGAGAGAGAGAGAGAGAGAGAGAGAGAATGTGATCTAACTAGAAAAACTATAGTTCAATGTCCATCTAAGTGTTTGTCTTGGTTTGTTTAGATGTGAATGCAAAGGTTAACTTATGAATTGAGGCTTGCCATTTTCAAGGATACGCTATAGTGATAAATTTTTCATTATTGTTTTTTTCTTAATAGGAATAGTTCAATATATGCATCGTCATAAAAGAAGTAATATCAACCTTATTGGTGATTTTAGGTGCTTGGAGGAACAACTAAAAGGAAGAAATTGCTCTCACCAAAGGGCATGGACATACGCCTAATGATGGAAGTTGTAAAAGGTGCAGCCTTTGACATTTTAAAAGATATCTTATTCTTCAAATGTTGTCCTCTACCAGAAAAGGTGGCCGGCCGACCACCTAGCCCAAATCAGGGGCAGTTTTGACTTTTCACCCTTGTTTCTTTAAATGCACATGTCTAAAGCTCTTTTCCTCATAACTTCAGATCTGAAATTGCCTCCTCTTCCTTTCTAGACCATTTTCTCTCTCAGATCTGCGCTCTATACGCGTTTTCCAACGTCCCACACAAAGTTGTTTTGGGTAAACTTTCAGTTCTCTTCACTTTGGACCGATTAAAATTTGATTTCGGAGCTTCTTTTCTCATTTTCAACACTTGAGGTAAATTTGTCTCAATATTTGGAACATTTTCTCGAGAGTTGACTTTTGTTGACTTTTTCAAGTTTTGGCTCATTTTGCTCATTTTTGCTCCTTTTTGCAGATTTCTTGAGATGGCGGGTCATTTTCCCCATGGCGGAGGTTCTCCAGGTGCCGGAGGTGATCCAGACATCATGTCTTTACCTCCGAGGGTTCGGCCGTTCATCCCCGAGAGGTACGACCCTCCGACACACATCCTCCCTCGGGCAGTTTTCTATCATTTCACCGATTTTGATGCTCGAGCACCTGTGGATCTGCTATTGCGGGAGCCGGAGTCCCACCTCTCTCATCAGGCACGGGAGGTATGTACTTCTCTTTCTGTATTTTCTGCAATATATTCTGCATTTTCCGTGCATTTCCTGCTTTCGCTATGCATGCTTATCTGCTCATTCTGAACGGACTCACACACCATATTTCTGCTCATTCTAGCACACAGCTTGTTCTGAATACTTAGTTTATAACACAGTATTCTGTTTGCATTTTGAACACACAGCTCAATCACTTGACTTTCTGAGCCCGCAGCCTATATTTGATTGTGAACACGCAGCACACACTTGTTGAGAGTTGAACACGTAGCCCAAACTTTGAATTTCTGAACACGCAGCTCATATTTGATTGTGAACACACAGCACACACTCGTTAAAGGTTGAACACGTAGCCCAAACTCTGAACTTCTGAACACGCAGCTCATATTTGATTGTGAACACGCAGCACACACTCGTTGAAAGTTGAACACGCAGCCCAAACTTTGAGATGAACACACAGCCCATATTTTGAAGGTGAACACGCAACACACACTTGTCGAAAGTTGAACACGCAGCCCAAACTTTGAACTTCTGAACACACAGCTCATATTTGATTGTGAACACGCAGCACACACTCATTGAAAGTTGAATATGCAGGCCAAACTTTGAGATGAACAGACAGCCCATATTTTGAAGGTGAACACGCAGCACACACTTGTCGAAAGTTGAACACGCAGCCCAAACTTTGAATTTCTGAACACGCAGCTCATATTTGATTGTGAACACGCAGCACACATTCATTGAAAGTCGAACACGCAGCCTAAACTTTGAGATGAACACATAGCCCATATTTTGAAGGTGAACACGCAGCCAAAACTTTGAATTTCTGAACATGCAGCTCATATTTGATTGTGAACACGCAACACACACTTGTCGAAAGTTGAACACGCAGCCCAAACTTTGAACTTCTGAACACGCAGCTCATATTTGATTGTGAACATGCAGCACACACTCATTGAAAGTTGAACACGCAGCCCAAACTTTGAGATGAACACACAGCCCATATTTTGAAGGTGAACACGCAGCACACACTTGTTGAAAGTTGAACATGTAGCCCAAACTTTGAATTTCTGAACACGCAGCTCATATTTTGATGGTGAACACGCAATCCACACATGTCAAAAGTTGAACACGCAGCCCAAACTTTGAATTTCTGAACACGCAGCTCATATTTTGATGGTGAACATGCAGCCCACACATGTCGAAAGTTGAACACGCAGCCCAAACTTTGAATTTCTGAACACGCAGCTCATATTTTGATGGTGAACACGCAGCCCACACTTGTCGAAAGTTGAACACGTAGCCCAAACTTTGAATTTCTAAACACGCAGCTCATACATTTCATTTGCATGCGGCTTATTCATTTCATTCTGAAACTGAATACATGTGTTCATTATGAATGCAGGTGTCTTCCCGTGTTACACGAGGATACGGCTCCATCGTTGCGAGGGAGTGGTACGCAGAGCTCCCGGAGGCCGTTCGTGATTGGGTTGACCAGGCAGGGTTCGGACCCTTTTGCGCAGGGATATCTCGCTATCCTGCTAGCAGGACATTGATGGGGGCACTTGTGGAGAGATGGTGGGACACCACCAACTTGTTCCACTTCTCGGCTACCGAAGACATGACTATGACCCCGTTCGACTTTGCTGTGCTGACAGGCCTTGATATGGGAGGCTGGGCGATCCCTTATGATGAGGATATGGACGAGTGGGAGGCCGCCTGGATTTATCTATTGAGAGCTCGCCCGCCGGTTGACAGATCCTCAGGTAGAGTCCGGTATACCTGGTTTTCTTCACATTTCAGAGGGAGGGAGCCCGAGACTCCCGAGGAGATAGCGCAGTACACTCGGGGGTTTTTGATGTTCTTCTTCGAGACCACTCTGTTCGCCGATAGGGGGAACACCGTTGGGCTATATCTGCTGAGTGCTCTGGTGGACCTACCGCGAGTCAGCTAGTATGACTGCGGTGGCGCCGGCTTGGCTACCCTCTATTGCTATATGAGCGCGACCTCCCGCGGACGGGGGGACATAGTTGGTGGTTATTGGAGAGCCTGGGAGGTACTTTCTGCCCCATTGTTTTACATTTCTGCTTTTCATTATCTGCACACTGCACACACAACACACTTTACATTCTGTGCTTTGCATTCCGCTCTCAGCATTCTGCATTCTTTGTATATTTTGTATTCACATTTTGCACTCAGCATTCTGCATTCTCTGTATATTCTGTATTCATATTCTGCACTCAACATTCTGTATTCTGATGGCTATTGTCCTGTTTTCCACAGCTATGGGTCTTCGCGTACTTTCCGACGCTAGCCCCAGAGCTCGAGGTGGAGGTGCCTCTCATGACTCCGTATTTATTCGTTTTTGAGGGCCAGTATCGGCCGAGACCTCAGGAGACTCTCCCTTACCTACGGCAGTTTTTCGATATAGTGCGGCCGATAGAGGTAATTTAGAACTCTCAGTTCTCTATGTTTTCATCTTTGATTTATCTTGCACATTCACGATTTCTAATCGGCTTATGCATTGGTTATCCGCAGATCATATGGCAGCCCTGGGTGCCTTTGGGTGGAGACATCCGATTTCAGTTTGCTGGGGCATGGGCCTCTTCTCGGTATAGGATCCTGTTTAAGGGGCCAGCTGGTAGGGCCTGGTTCTTAGGGGACCGCTTCCTGCGCCAGACTATGGGCTTCCCCGAGCAGAGTGTTCCCTCAGCACCTCCGGACGACATGCGATCCGCTAATAGGCTCACTCCTCAAGATGTCACTAGCGCCATGTTGGGCACCGATGTATTGCTACATGTGGAGGAGGGGGAGTACGCGACCTACCGCCACACATACTTGATGCCCCCCTTGACAGGTGTCCGTACTCCCACGAGGAGGTTTGCTGGCATGCCATCCTCGAGTCGCGCCTGAGCTAGAGACATTCCTTCTACCAGTAGGGCTGGTACATCTAGAGGTGGGGCTGGACTGGTCCCCCCGATTCCCCCGACTTATCATCACCCTGGATGGCCAGATATTTCGACTGAGCTGACGGGATGGCGATACGGGACTTCCTACCCGATTCCGATAGAGCCTCATATGCCTAATCACCCATATGTCAGTGATCCTGACTCACCACCGGTATGTTCTACTGTTTTTCATTTATCACTCAGATACTTAGGCGCTTATTTGTTCATTAATGATTTGAGCTTGTATTTGCAGCCACCCAGAGAGTACATGGAGGGGATGCTCGGATTGGTGGCCTCACTTGAGGGCATGGTCTTGCGGAGAGAGGCGCAGCTGTCCATCATCGGCGTTCCGGTACTCTTTAGTTTTCTTGCATTTATCATACTTCTGATGACATGCTGAACTTAAACATTTTACTGCATTGATTGACTGTATGTGTAGAGCACATCTGACACACACCACATTCATGTACTATATCTGCATACATCCACTCTATGTAGTTTCCTTGCATCTACCTCTGATATACATATTTTGGCTGATGTATTCAAATTGTGCTCTTTCTTTTCAGATGCCTCCGATATATACTGGGCCACAGGCCAGGCCACCTGGGCCTTCCCGAGGAGCTAGGCCAGGCCACCTGGGCCTTCCCGAGGAGCTAGGCCATCTAGGCCTTCTCGAGGAGCTGGGAGAGGGGAGCCGTCTCACAGGCGAGGCAGGCACAGAGCACATATCATAGAGGAGGAGTCCAGCGAGGAGGATGAGTCTGCGTATCCTCAGTCAGAGACATCTGCCGGCAGAGAGGATGACTCTGAGTCCGGCTCTGAGGGCGGAGGTGATGCTGAGGAGGGTTCCGAGGACAGCAGCTCTGATTCAGACGGTGGTGCTGGTGGAGATGGTGCAGGGACTTCTCAGCCGAAGAGGGCCTCTTATTCTTGCACTTGAGAGCACAGATGTTCCTGCTTTATTTGCCTTTTTTACTAGTAGTTGTAGCACATTGTACATTATTAGGTAGTTTTATTTTCTGTAAAACTTGTACCCATTGTTGTAAAATGTTGTAACAAAGGAAACATGATGGAATGAAACAGCTTTTGTTCAAAAATGTGTTGTATTTTATGTTCTTTGCATCGCATCGCATCATTTTGCACGAAAATGAGATTGAATGGAATTGTGCATTGAAAATTGCCAAGTCAGGTAGTGAGCCGACGTAACAAACTAAACAACTTAACTTACTAAGAATCAACAAAACCTTAGCAAGTTTACAACTCGATAAGCAAGACACAACAATGTTGATTAAACTTACAACTCGATAAGCAAGACACAACAACGTTGATTAAACTTACAACTCGATACACAAAACTCGTCAACTCGACAAAACTCAACAACTTGATAAACTAAACAACTCGGTAAGCGAAACAACAACTCAATAAGCAAAATAACAACTCGATAAACAAAACTTAACAACAACTCGATAAACAAATACATTTCGGACGATCGGAAGTGGCGGAACACATCCGAAACAGAGGAAAACTCGCATCCTCAACACCCCCAATGCATGGAAATGCTAGGAACCTTCTTTCAGAGGCTAGGACAAGACCAAAGCCATACCCCTCTCCATGGCCGACCACCTAGGGAAGCTGGCCGACCAGCTTTTTTGCATTGGAGGGAAGAGGGGTGGTCGGCCTACCAGAAAAAGGTGGTCGGCCGACCACCTAGTTTGGCAACCACCAGGTTTGTGACACGTGTCCCCCGAATAGTGCCTTATCCTCTTTAAAAGCTCCAGGCTTGTGGTTCATTCATTTCATCTCAGTTTTGCATCAAAATGGAGGCGTTCCTCACCCAAAATCTCACAGCTTGGATTGCTTTTCTAGATGGCTCGGAAAAGTTGAACTTCGGGGCTTCGGCTTGAATGCACTATTCACGCTAGGCCGTACTCCACTGCATCTTCCTTTCCTCCATGCCGCGGCAAGGTTTTGAATCCGGTAACACACGTCTTCAGCTTTAGCGGGCAAGAAATGTGTCTTACTTTCGAGGATTTCCAAGCTTTGATGGAGTCCGAGCGTAACGAGGAGATCTTACCTCAACTCTGATTCAGCCACGTCCAAGCCCTAGGACAAATGTGCGGCCTCACTTTGCAGGATGCTCGGTCATTGATTCGCAACGGGGGAGCTGGACATCCCAAGCTTGGTTTACCGATTTTCTGAAGCTGGTAACCGCGGCGACCATCATTGCAAGGCTATCGGCGACATGCGCTTTGCCTATGCTTGCTATCTCATTTCTTGCTTGCCCCGGGCTTCGGTGGATTCAGTGTCCGATTGATCGGGGTTGCCCAAGGTTTGAAGGAGGGCAAGAGCTGTATTGCCCTGACATTGGCTGAGACATTGATGGGCTTAGACGCTTTTCATCGCCGGGAGACGGCTAGGCTTGCCGGGAGCCCACTACTATTGCAGGTAATGTTTCCCACCCAATCTCACATATGTATTGCTCACATCACTCGGCCCTCAGGCTCGGTTTTTCTCACAAAACCCTTTTCTTACTTTTCTCTCATCGTACATCTCTCTATTCTTTATTCTCTCATTTTCCAATCCCTCCCCAGGTGTGGTTGATGGACAAGTTATATATCGTGGAGTCTTGCCCCGCATACTCAGCTCGCGGCTACTTTTTCCGACAACGCCTGGTTGATGCCCTGGATGAGGGTGGTGGTACAACTGGATGTGTAGTTTGTCCGCAGACTGCATTGCTTGGTGCTGCCCTTGGCTTAATCTGCCGGCAATGAGTTATAACATGACCCGTTAGCCTGGAATTTAATTGATTGGCATGACACACTGTCTTCTATTTTCCGTTCCGTTTCCAACGCCAATTCGGACATGATCAGACTTGCCCGCCAGAGGGGATAGAGTACCCTGCTGCATTCCCAGTTCGAGGCGCACAGCTTGCCCGGTATGCCACAGCATGGAGGACTAGAGACCCCCGCTCTCACTTTCAGTTGCACTCTGTCTGACGAGTGCTTGGATTGGCTCAATGAAGAGGCACAGATGGGGCCCCACTTTGGCATCAGAGGCTTCGACCAGCTCTGGGAGGGGGCGCAGGAGCACTTGACTTATCTATGCCCCGGATTTATTGCTTTATTAGTACTTTCAAGTTTTCTTCATGAATGTAACCAAGAGCAATTTTAATTTGTATGCAAGAGCAGGAGAACTTTGTATTGAAATCAATGAAATTGAAGGTTGTCGGTACTAAAAATTTTCTGCTTTGGTCCAAAAATGGTCTAAGTTGTAAAAAGATTAATTTTGAACAAAGTCAACTTTTATTAAAACTTTTCAAAACCATTTTCGATATGGATCAGAACTGGACACGCCTGAAATCTGTCACCGAGATGCACAACCCCGGATCCCCAGCAACTGGAAAGTTGCCCCTAGTCTAAATAGTACCGCGGCACTGCACAGCAATGGAAAGTTGCCCCTAGTCTGAAAAGCAGTGCACCGGAGATCATAACCGAACTTTCGAATGCTAAATAGACAAAGATGGCCGAGATGATCAAATAGACAAAGTTGATCGGGGAAAAGTTTATGGCTGAACTTCGGGATGAAGTTGCCTACGTATCCCAAAGATGGGAATCAAGCCTTACGTAGTTCAGGCTCGGGTTCGCTCAAGTATTTTCATTCTCCTTTTACGCTCTAACTTTTGCCAAGGCCGCCCTTTGCGGGTTTTCAACCTTGCAAGCTCATTTTTTATAATTTCAAATTTTTTGTGCTCTAACTTTTGCCTAGGTCGCCCTTTCGGGTTTTCGGCCTAGCGAGCCTCTCAGGGGTAATATTTCTTCAACTTGTCCATATTGATCGGTTGTGAGAACTCCAGGCCATCTAGGTCCATCAGAACCACAGCTCCACCTGACCAGATAGACTTAATGATGTAGGGGACCAGTCCAATTGGGTCTGAACTTGCCTCTAGGGTCGTGGATGGGAGCTCGGTTGTCCTTGAGCACCAAATCTCCTTTTTTCAAATTTCGGGACCTAACTTTCTTGTTGAAAGCCCTGGCAATTCTGCGCTGATAACCTTGAACATTGTATAGTGCTTTCAGTCTGCGCTCGTCAAAGAGCATGAGTTCTTCAAATCTGCTCTGCTGCCAATCTGCCTCGGCTATCTGACACTCAGCGAGCACTCTCAAAGACGGAACCTCAATCTCGATAAGTAGAACGGCCTCCATCCCATAAACTAATGAATACGAAGTCGCCCCAGTAGACGTTCTAATTGAAGTCCGGTAGCCCCACAGAGCAAACGACAGCTTATCTGGCCAATCCCGGTAGGTTTCCACCATCTTCTGCAGTATGTGTTTGATGTTCTTGTTGGCAGCCTCGACCGTTCCATTGGTCTGCGGCCGATAGGTGGATGACTTATGAAAAGCCACATTGTATTTTTCCAACAAGTCAGTCATTTCCTTCTTGAAGTGGGAACCATTATCTGAAATGACCTCGTTTGGGACCCCATAACGACAGATGATGTTGTTTCTGATAAACTTCGCAACATGTGAAGCCTTCAACACCGCATAGGATTGGGCCTCAACCCACTTTGTGAAATAATCTATCGCGACCAGGATGGACTCATGCCCATTCGACCCTTTTGGCGTGACAGCCCCGATCACGTCGATTCCCCAAACTAAAAATGGCCATGGCGAAGTCATATTGTATAGCTTCGACAGCGGGATGTTCATGCAGTTTGCATGGATCTGACACTTGTGGCATCGCCGAACAAAGCCGATACAATCCTCTTCCATGGTGGACCAGTAATAACCTTGTCTGAGGATCTTCCGAGCTAACATTACCCCGTTCATATGCGCACTGCATTCCCCTCCATGGATGGCCTCCATCAGGCGTTTCGATTCTTCAGCTTCAACGCACAGCTTATGCATTCCCAGATGACCTCTCTTATACAATTTACCTCCGCAGATGATGAACTGAACGGCCATTCTTTTGATTGCCCTCTTATCCTTGGCATTTACCCCTGGTGGATATGCTTCCTTCTCCAAGAAATTCCAAATATCGTAATACCAGGGGTTCTCATCTTGAACCTCATCTATCGCGGCAATTGACTCGTAAGCCGGCACAAATTTTTGGTCGATAATGACTAGACGCATCTAGACTTCAAATGGGATGTCTATCATGGAAGATAGAGTTGCTAGTGAATCTGTGAACCTGTTGTTCTCTCTTAACAGATGAGTAAAATTTAACTTCTCAAACCGAGGAATTAACAAGTCTAAGGTCTGGTGATACATAATCATCTTTTCCTCTTTGACTTTCCAATCTCCTTTCGCTTGAGAAACAACAAGGTTCGAGTCCCCGATGACGTCCAACCGTTTTGCCCCTAGTTCCAGGGCTGCTTCTAGACCGGCAATGCATGCCTCATATTCTGCTTCGTTGTTCGAGACTTTGAACCGGAGTTTGAAGGCTAGAGGGATACGGGAATTGTCGGGTGCTATTAGCAACACTCCTATCCCATACTCGTATTGATTTGACACTTCGTCAAAGTACATCGTCCAAAACTCGTCGTCGATATGCAAAATGGCCTCATCTGGGAATAAGTACTCAATTGCCTTACCTCCTTCCACTGGATGATCGGCTAAGAATTCTGCTACTGCTCTTCCCTTGACTGACTTGCGCGTCACATATTTTAGATCGAATTCGAAAAGCAACAACAACCAACGAGCTAGCCTACCCGTAAGTGCCGGTTTCTCGAATAGATATTTGATAGGATCTAATCTTGAAACCAACATTACAGAGTGAGCTAACAAGTAGTGCCGCAGCTTCCTGGTAGCCCATACCAAGGCTAAACAAGCCTTTTTCAACAGTGTGTAGCGAGTCTCATACTCCAGCATCTTCTTGCTCAGGTAGTAGATGGCTCTCTCCACTTTGTCCTCTGATTCTTGCGTGAGCATGCAGCCCATTGTAGTCTCAGTTACTTAAAGATACAAAATCAACGGTCTCCCCGGCTCTGGCGGTGACAACACGGGCGGGTTTTGTAGGTATTCCTTGATCTGTTCAAAAGCAGCTTGGCATCGGCCGTCCCATTGGAATTTTTTTCCTTTCTTCAGAAGGCCAAAAAGTGGTTCACAAGTCAAGGTTAATTTTGAGATAAACCGTCTTATGAATTGCACTTTACCCAGAAAGCCTCGCACCTCCTTTTCAGTCCTTGGTGGTGGTATTTCTAAAATGGCCTTGATTTTGGAAGGGTCGACTTCGATACCTCTCTGTGTAATTAGAAACCCCAACATTTTCCCTGCTGTAACACCGAACGTACACTTCTGAGGATTCAGCCGCAACCGAAATTCTCTGATCCTTTGAAAGAACTTTTGCAAGGCAGTGTAGTGGCCCTCTCTTTCTTTGGACTTGACAATCATGTCGTCCACGTACACCTCAACCTCTTTGTGGATCATGTCATGCAATATTGTGGTCGCGGCCCCTTGATATGTAGCCCCAGCATTCTTTAGCCCGAATGGCATCACTCTGTAGCAATAAGTCCCCCACGGGGTGTGTGACGCCCCGATTCTACACTATAGGTTGCAGTCAAGGGAGAGTCACTAGTGAGTCCTATGGTCAATAACCAAGTAAGATCCCAGATCGCCGGAGGAGTCAAAATAGCCTCCCTTCTAAGTCCAGCTTTCTTAGGCAGCGCACCACCTTTTTGACAGATCTTACCAGGCATTGACACAAGGTCTCATAAGCAATGATAAGGTACATACATAGAATATAAATACATAACAACCACATTTATACTTAATTCAAAGGATTGTTTCATTACATTACATCCCAATAGAAAGTTTAAACTCTACATGAGTTCTTACAAAATAACAAAAAGGAAATTTCTATTATTTCTAAGATAGCCAAAAGTCCTCGAAGATTTCGGGTTCGTCGTCTCCCGCTATAAGTTCCGCGTCGTCACCTGGCATGATACGCCGTGAGCTTTGAATGCCCAGTAAACACACACACACCCTACCCCTTTTTCCCAGTCCAATACACAATCACAAAGTATAACATCAAGTAGTAAAGCATGATACTCCAATAAATACATAAATAGATAATTAAATAAATGGTTAAGTTAGATGTTAGTAAACTAGAAATCCCCCAAAGAGATTTCGTCCTCCCAACCATAAGAATCGGACGCAGATTATTTGGTATGCCCCCTCTTTTGCTGCTTTGTTGCAGAACTAACCTCGGATGCCTACCAACGGTTATATACCGCGTAGCGCCAACCGCAGGGCCTCAAAAGAGACGGTAATAATGGGCCTTGCCCAAATCCCTCCTCACACCAAGCTACCTAGGGTCCGAATACAACCGCTCCGTTCAAGGGTTCCGAAAACCACTTGCGCGAGACTTTAACTTCAAATAGGGAACGCATCCCAATAATCCATATACCACATATTATCGTCTTTTCATAACTCAAGTGTTCGAAAACCCAATACCCACCCAATTAGGTTTCCCGTTGAATTACGTGTTTTAAGTCAAGGTTAGTCCAACTAAACAATATAATAATATCCACATAAGCATGCATCCTCAAGATAAGAAAGATAAATAGCATAACATGCACATACAACATCTTGCCAAGATATGATCATAAGCCATTAAACATTTTCATGAATACAAGGGCACAAAACATCCATACATAACAAATTTCCAGATTTAACATCACGTGAAGATTAATACGAAAGGACCACTTTAGATCATCCACCGAACTCGGTCTTCCTATGGTTCGTAGAGAATTTGATTTAGTTTCTAGAACATTTTTCAGAAATGGGTTTGCTTTTCCAGATTTTAAGTTATTTAGAAAATAGTCCAGCGCTGTCCAGAATCTGTCCAGATCCGTCGACCGTTACGAAAACTTGATTTTCTTTCAAACCGCTTAATGTTTTTTGATGAAACCAATTTTAGTTGAAAGCTAACTCCTTAAGGAAGGTTTTGACATAAAATAGAGGTTCAGAATATTTTTGTACATTTTTCTGGAATTTTTTAAAGTTGACTGAAAAAAACAGGTTTTAAGGTAAAATGCCCAAAACAATGAAATTTATAAAAAGGGGGTTCCACCATGGGAAAGTTTCATTCTTTTGTGAAGAAAATATGCTAACTATCACATGTTTAACTCAGAAAATTTGTTTGAAAGAGTACCCATGAAAAGTTGAGAGATTGGTAATAAAAGAAGATGGTTTGTGCCAAAATGGGGAAAATACAAGAGGGATGAAATCAATACACAACCCTTAGCATTTTTGACATAAGAACTTGATAATAACAGATCTGGAACATTATTCAAAAACTTTAGAACATGCATTAGAAAAGGAAATGAAGAGAGGGTTGTGTTGGTGGCTTACCCTCCAAGCTTTGCACAAGAAACTCTCCTTTCTTCCTCCTTCTTCTCCTCTAGATTTCTCTTCCTTGCTCTCTCTAACCAAAATGTGTGTGAGTGAGTGTGTTGTGTGTATATTTGCAAGCCAGGGAGGGTGTGGTATATATAGGCAAATTTGGGGTAAAAGGACATAAAAGCCCTTTAGTTGGAATTGGATGGAAAGCTAGGATTTTGGTTGGTGTCAAAAGGGATGGGAGTAACTAAGGTGCTAAATTATAGGTTTTGGCATCAATTAGTTGATTTTTAGTTAAAAGGTAACTAGTCTTGAGATTTGCAACCTAGGTCTAGGTCATTAGGTTTGGATTTCCTAGAATATCTCATGATGGTGTGTCTTGGAAATAGGTTTCTCACATTCTCCAAGGAAGGGTTAGCCATAGGGATGTGAAGGGACTAATTTTCTTTTTTTTTTAAATTATTCTAAGTTCTAGGCACATTCTCCTAGGTGTATATGTATATATATAGCAAGATTGATGGCATACCAAGGTACAAGATATGAGTACTATTTTGGGGCAAGTTTTGAAATTTTAAAAGAAAATATGAGGGCTTGAAGTTAAATACATGTAACCTAGGTAGAATTAAATTAAGTTAGGGAACCTAATATGGTTAGAGAAATTTCTGTTTCGATAAAAATAAAAATAGCAATTGCTAACCAACAAGATTCGAATTAATTCAAGTAAACGAGGGGCTAAAAATAAATAAACAAATAAATATAATTCAACATTAGGGTCTTAAAAGTAAATACATATTTCAGGGCCTTACAGGGTGGTGAAAGCAGTCTTCTCCCGGTCTTCAGGTGCCATCACTATCTGATTGTAGCCTGAGAAACCATCCATGAACGAAAGTAAAGCATGTCCCGCTGTGAAGTCCACTAACTCATCAATATGCGGCAAGGGAAAGTCGTCCTTCGGACTGGCTCTGTTCAAATCCCTGAAATCCACGCATACCCGGATCCTACCATCCTTCTTCGGCACTGGAATAATGTTGGCCAACCATGTCGGGTATTCGGATACCAGCAGGAACCCTGCATCAATTTGCTTGGTGACCTTTTCTTTGATCTTGAGAGCCCAGTCCGGGCGGATCCTTCTGAGTTTTTGTTTGACGGGTCGGGCCTCGGGGTCAAGAGGGACCCGATGCTGTACGATCTCAGGATCGATTCCAGGCATGTCTTCGTAGGACCACGGGAAAACATCTTTGAAATCTTTTAATAAAGCGACTAAGCGCTCGTGTTCAGCCACGGCTCTGGGAAGTCTTCCCCCTCCCGGACGAAGCGTCCATTTAGGGTACCCTGAATGGGTCTATGCATCAGCTCAAAAGGCTTCCCGGCCCTCTTCGCTCTGGCTCTCCCAGCCATCTCCTTACCCTTCCTTATCCAATCCTCTTTGGTGGGCAAATAACCCAAGCCAAAGGTGTGTCAGTTATGTGGCACTTCGGCCAACGCTGCAACGCCCTTCCGGCCGCTCTTTCCTAATCCCATCCCGAGGATGTGCTGAAGCTTGTTCATGAGGTATACTGATTGAGCGCTAACATACACCCCCTCATTAACAGCTAAGATGTTCTGCACGACCTGAGTCTCAGCCAGGGTAAAATCGGATAAGAACACATTCTCCATACCGTGCTCAATTTCCAAAACTGGCGTAGATACTTCCGGCGATGGATGGATCGACGAATTTCCAAAAACGATGGCTACTCCCTTCCCATGGGGGTATTTCACCATCTGATGCAAGGTGGACGAAACTGCCTTCACCTGGTGCAACCACGGCCGCCCCAAAAGTAGGTTGAAGGTCGCAAGAACTTCCAAGATGTGAAAGTCTACCTCATGCTATCCCGGCCCAACCTTGGTCTGAATTTTCACTGTCCCCCATTACTTCTCGGCTCGTGTTGTCATACGCCCGAATCACCTGGGCTGTCGGCACAAAGTCCGCGGTCTTTAAACCGATTGCATATGTAGTCCTTATCGGGCACACATTGATGGTGGATCCAGTATCAACAAGAACCACTGGAATCCATTTGTTTCTACACTCCACAGAGATGTAGAGTGGCTTGTTATGGTTTGCACCCTCAGGTGGCAATTCTTTATCGGAGAAGGTTAACATCGGGGTAGCCCCTCCCGGAAAAACTAAGCCCACCAGCTGTTCGGGCGTGGTGTCTATTGAGAGCTTGGCCTTGTCCATGGCCGATAAGACAGCTTGTCGATGCACTCGCGATGCTATAGCAGTCCCCAGATGGAGATGTCTGCCTGTATCTTTTTCAACTGCTTCAGTACAGCTTCTTCTTCGAGTTGCTTCTCTTTCTGTTTCTCAGCCTCCTTATCTTTCCCAGACGCCTCTGGCTGATCTAGATGTGGGGGCTTGAAATACCGCCCGCTTCTAGTCATATGATCGACTTTGCTGATGTACCAGGTATCGTCTGGCTGGTTGCTCCCCCAATCCTCATCCGTGTGGGCAAGACATAAATCATCGTCCTCCCACTACATTCCGTCGGCAGCCAACAGACACCTGTCTGGCTCCAGTGCAATTGTACTCACAGTACTCTCTATCCACATGCTCGCAGCATTCTCCATTTTCGCGCACATAGCATTTTTAGTCCCCTCAAGGCCCTTAGCTTTCCTGATTGATTCTCTCAGAATCCTCAAACCTTTCTTGTTCCAACTGCGTCAGTACAGCTGGCTGTTCAACACTTCCCGCATTCACAATGCCTAAGTCCTTAGCGAAATTCTTAGCACCGGCACTCTCTGGCGATGCATTCTGATTTCCGGCCCTTTGGGCCACAACTGATGTTTTTGCCCCTGCCGGGCCCTGTTCCAACTGAGTTTCGTCGACGACGTCTGGTAGGTCATCTAGCCACCCGGCGACCTCTGCTGACTCCTCAAAATCAGACCAGCTGACTGCTATGTCCCCTGGATCTTGTTCACTGAAAAACTGGAGGTTAGCGAAGTCCTCTTCCATAGTTGCCAAATCATCTGCCCTCTGACCAGATTCATCCCCCTGTATCATACAAAGCTCTGCCCCTGCCGGCAATTCCACATTTGGCCCCACCTGGCCTACTGATAGAATGTAGTCACTCGGACTGTATACCTCCTCAGCAAAACTCCTAGATTCCTCAGATTCTGACTCAACAATCCCATTCTCTCCTAAAATCTCCCCTGTTCTGCCTTCGACAGTCACCACCAATGGTTCAGGTTGGGTTCTGGAGATGTCCAACATGCACAAGTCAGTGCAATCAAGAAGGAGCACCTCCAGCTTGGGTAGGTGGGATGGGGTGATGTATATGCTAGGATCGTAAGACACAACCCCAGTCTGGATAAAGTTGATTCTTTTGGGAGGTGGAGCTTGGTTGTGCGGTGGGAGAGGATTTGTTGTGACATTGGGTTTTTCTAGAGGCACAATCACTTGCTTGTCAACGAGATTTTAAATCTCATGACGCAATCTAAAACATTGGTCAGTGTCGTGACCATGTTGTTGGTGATATGCGCAGTATTTTGCTGGGTTATGAGAGGGAGGGAGTGGATTTGGCAGTGGCCTCGGCTCCAGGGGCTTTAAGTGCCCTTTCCTGATTAATACCCCCAGAGCCTTGGACAGGGGCATATATAAAGGCGTGAAGGTTCTTTGGCCCTCTGGGTTGGAATCTGGTGGCTTGTGTGTTGCTTCCGGATGCACCGGAAAAAGGGGTAGCCGCCATGGGTTTTGGAGGGGGGATGGTGGTGACCATACTTACCTGCGAAGCTCTAGTATTTGCGGCATTGCTGGTACCTGTATTGTTGTTGCGGTTGAAGGTTCTTTGGGGTTGCTCTCTGTCTTGGTCGATCAGACCTTATTTCATTGCATCCTCAATTTGTACCCCCACCTCGTGCAAATCTGAAAAGGTAGGAAAGGGGAGCACAATCATTTTCTGTATCAGTTTTGGTTGGAGATTGCGCACAATCATCCGAATTTGATCTTTATCAGTGGGCCTTAGGGTCATCATTGAGGCCTTGGCCCTCCACCAGGCTACGAAATCCGAGAAGCTCTCTTTAGGCTCCTTCCTTGTTGTTTCAAGATCACGGGTTGTAATCTCGATTTGGGTATTATAAGAGTATTGCACAACAAAGGCCTCGGCCATCTCATCCCAATTTCGTTTGATATCATCCTCTAATTTCGCGTACCAGATAGCGGCCACGCCCGACAGGGTTCGGCCGAATAATGAAAGCTTCTGCGGTCTAGTGAGACCCATCGGCCTTAGTATATCTGAGAATAACTGGAGATGCACCATGGGATCCCCAGATCCGTCGAAGCGATCGATTTGCGGCATTTTGAACCTATCTGGCAGCGTTACAGCCACGTCGGTATATCCGTCCTCGATATCCGGGATAACCTTTACTCCTTGGGATTTCTTGAACAATTTCTCGAGCTTGCTCAATTTCAGTGCTGTAGGGTCTACTTCGAACTCGAAGGGAGAGTCCGGGTGGTTGATAGGCGTATGTGCCTTAGATAATTGAGGTAGAAGCAGGGGCGGAGCTGGCCCCGTTGGAATGTCTGTGTCCTCTTGGATGGTCTGGACATTTGGCAAGATGTTCTGGGCATTCAGCAAGATATTCTGGACAGTTGGTGTCTGCTCAGGTAGCGGGATTCCTGGTGGGGGAGGAGCTTGGTGGGAAGTACATGCCCCAGTTTGTTGTTGCAGCCTGGCAATTACCTCTGCCTGCTGGGCCATGATCTCGGCCTGTTGCTTGGCAAACTCATCTCGACGGATAACGTCCTGCTGCATGGCTCTCATGGTTTCCTGCATTTGACGCATCATTTCCTCAACTCCTGTAATTCCTGCCATTCTGTTCTGCTCTATCTGAACTACTGGTAGGTCTATCTCTATGGCAACAATTGGGATCTCAATCCGGCTGTCCACTGATGGGGTAAACCACTGCTCTGGCAACCTCTGCTCGGATACACTGCGTCTTCTCGACCTTCGTTTGATAACCGGGGGTAGGGAATAATACACTGGTTGTCTGTCGACCAGATCCTCAGATCGATTGAGTCGGCGACCTCTTGTCCAGAGTGCTTGGGGAATATCTGCTTGGTCTGAAGCAATTGTGCTAAACTACCTAGCAAAAGATAAATAAAGCAATAATAAGGAAACATACAACCAGATAAACGGACAGCATAACGGCTTAAATAAACACAACACACAGTCGGGTATAATCAACACGCAGTTGATAAGCTGAATACACTGTTCTCTAACACTGATTATTATTTCCAAATCACTGCCCCCAAAACTGAATCCGATACCCGCAGATAACTGATTCCGAAAATACTAAACTGGTGCCCACAGGCCCGATACCCAGAATGCTGAATTGGTGCCCGCAAGCCTGATGCCCAAACTTGTAAACTGATACATGCATTTCTATAGAGACGCACTCTAAAAGCACATAACAAACAAGTGAGAGCCAAAAACACCCCTATGGAGGGGTAGGGTTTCCCTGTCCTATTTCGTCAGGAACTAGGGTTTCACTACGCACGCAGCGGTTTCAAACAACCTAAACTCGGGTAAGCAACCTATCCTAGTTTGGAATGGTCACTATGGGTTCCGAATATGCACTAGGTCGAATGGTCAAAGGGGTGCCCCGGTAAAACCGGGGTTTGTGTTCCCGTCGTGGCAGAGCCCGCAACCGGTCAGCCTTATGGCACGCTTCGCAAAGCGAGTCTCCGGCAAACCGTTTAGGAATAGCATACGGCAAAC
Source organism: Camellia granthamiana (assembly GCA_036172215.1). Classification (NCBI taxonomy): domain Eukaryota; kingdom Viridiplantae; phylum Streptophyta; class Magnoliopsida; order Ericales; family Theaceae; genus Camellia; species Camellia granthamiana. Next base: position 71,211,706 of record CM069916.1, on the reverse strand, counting down.
ACGATGTCCTAGGCGCACCAATGCAAATGCAAAGAAATACATAAGTGTAGTCAAAACCAGATATCATGAGTTCGAGTCAAGTTCTCTAACTACCCAGCAGAGTCGCCAGAAACTGTAGACGTCCCCGAACGTCCCGGGAGGGAATCCCGTTTTGTTCATTTGGGCTCACTACAGTTTAGGACTCAATGTCACGATCCTGTATCTAATCTCACAGAGTGCAATGCAAGACCGATGAATCATGAAAGAGTCCAAATCCGACAAATCATTTTTGAAAACAGATTTTTTTGAAAGAAGTGCCAAAGATGGACTGCTTTGCCAGATACATAGTCGCCACCTAAATATTTATTTTGGAAAAATTTAGGAAACCCTGACTCGTTGCCTAAGGCCATGTGTCCGTCATCACCAAAGTTGCCTCGGCTCGGGAACTTGGGTACGATTGGGGAAGGTCACTTCGTGAGCACCCCTGCTTGCCCGATCAAAGATCGGCCTCTACTAACCATGATATCTAATTTTGAAAACATTATGTGTTCTTATTCCGGTTATTAGCCTAGAATTACTATGTGATGCGCACAGCATACAATTATAGACTGGATCGCCTGAATTGGAACGAAACATCTCGTGTTTGTTTTGAAAACGGTTTGCTACTCGCAAGTAGGCTAAAATGTGGATTTGCCACCCTTGGGTGGGCTTAGAAAACATGATTTTGCCACTATCTAGTGGGCTTAAAACTCACAATCAATGCATTATTCCAATTCAGATAATCCAACCTTCACCCACAGGCATTCAGGTAGGTATATCACATAAGCAATTAGCCTCATGGCAAGCATGCTATCATGGCAGTCACTCACACACATGCAAGGATGCTAAAGCATAAAAACTTACTGAGTACTCTAAGCCAAAACAGAAGCTATGTTATAAATCAATGCATGACCCTAACTATACAGAAATGCCTAATGCAACACATGCAGGTATGCAACTAAGATAGGCTCGGCTATTCTAAGATGGCATATGAGATGCTACAGCTAACACGTATTCAACTTGAAATTGAAATATAATGCAGTTAGTATGATGCACCGAGCCCGGTGCATGCAAGACGGATGAATGGATGCAAACATGCGAGCATAAGTATGCTAATTGAAACATGCCCTAATCTAACCATCATAAGCTGGTAAATAAAAGGGAGAAAGACGTGGGGTTGGAAGACATGCATCACACACATGCACACTTATTACAATTGTGCCCTCGCTCGAAGGGTCCGAATAAATAGTACAGTCCGAATAAATAATACAGTTCGAATAAGTACAAAACCCTAATTAATTAACAAATTAATTAGGAAAGCAAGTAAATTAGCATGCAAATCCATGGACCGTCTCAACTCTGTTCCAAATGATGAATGATGCATGCTTGAGTTGCTTGGTGCGGAAATCCATTGCGATGCCCCGATTCGCCTCTGTTTACAATTAATGCCGGAATGCTGTGCAAAGCTCTAGAAGGCTGCTGATTTCTGATTTGCTGCAACAGAGAGCAAGAAAGGAGGGCATGGCAAAGTATTTTCACATATGTATGCACGTCTCGATCCTCGTGCCACCAATCATGCATTTCGATGCACGATGGCCGAGGAGTCAAATTGCACTACTCGATGTGAAATGAATGCACATATAAACACAACAAGGCCTAGACTCCATCATGGTTAATCCGGAATGTCGGCGATCGGGAATTGAGACGCGTTCCGTCACTTGGAGTACGAAACGTCCCTCATTTCCCGTGCTTGGGCTAACTCCTATCCCAAACACAATGCAAATGAGATGGCATACACAATGCGACTAACATGTAACCTAGCATACGCAATGCCATGGACTAAAATGGTATACACAATGCACGTGATGTAACATGGCATGAACAATGCTCTAACATGCAACCTAGCATACGCAATGCTATGGACTAAAATGGCATACACAATGCACGATGGACTTACACCAACATGAGTGGACCTCAGCCACACTCACATCAATGGCCATATGATGGAAATGAGACAACCGAAACACATGCAAACATGCACGGATGCAATGGACCGATCCTAAGGCACAAATGCCACTCTACCAAAGCATGGCAAGGAATGAAATATGGCATAGGATGGCACATGATGCAGCTCTGAAATGGCATAAAAGATGGTCCCGAAATGTGCAAGTATGTCACACAATGCAAGCTAGGGAGCCCGGGTACCGAAACTAGTGAAGTGCGTTACCCTAGAGGTACCCAAAGCAATGCACCAATGGCAAAACCAATCCCAAACAGACCCTAGGCAGGTCTGAAACAGTGGGGAAATGGCCTAAAATGATAGCAATCCGGACCTTTACCCTCTCACTTAAATTAGCAAAATCTAGTTGTGCCTCTTTGAATAGGCATTCATTCCTCAACTTCCAAACAGACCATAACACGGCCTCTGGGATAATCTTCCATAGTTCATGAACCCAATTTTTATACTTTCCACCTACCCACCATTGAAATAATCCCTCCACTGAACTTGGTATTGCCCACTTAAGTTCTCACCAGCTTACAATCTTATACCAAAGCTTCCAAACCAGTGGACAGAATAATAGGACATGCTTTGTTGTCTCCACCTCATTTTTGCAAAATAAACACAAAGTACTTGAACTTAGCACTCCAATCATTTGCAAGAAAACTAACATTTTAATCCTACCTTTCCATGCTAACCAACCAAAGAACTACACTTTTGGAGGGGCTTTATTTTTCCACAAACCATTAGTAACTTTAAATGATAGCCCATGAGTTGCTTCCCACCAAGACCACATTGAATCTGTTGTGAATTTCCCAGAAGAATGTGCAGACCAACTACAAGTGTCTTCCTTGTCTAGATGAAGTGATGGGGCTATCACCAGCATGTCCAACAGCCTATGCTCCTCCTCTTCTTCTTAACAAACAAATTTCTCCTATATGCCATTTGCCATATACATGAGCTGTCTTTTTTCAAGCACATCTGATGTAGTGTATCATCTTTTTCACTTGACAAACTGTATAATCTGGGAAAAGCCATCATTAAGCTTGAGTTGTTCAACCAATTATTTGACCAGAAATTAATTCTCTTTCCATCTCCTACTAAGATTTTAAAATTTCCTTTATAACTCTAGCAAATTTTGATTATCAGCAATAATATTAAGAATGTCCTTCAAGATTAAAGATCCAAACTCTTGTGATGGTATCCAATTACCACTTTTCAATCAATACCTGTTGCTCACCACTTTTTTCCACAGAGCCTTGTTTTCACTCCCATATCTCCACCACCATTTGAGTGGCAAACAAGCATTCACTTCAGCTAAATCTCTCACCTCTAATCCTTTTTGGCTTTTACTCTTGCACACCTCCTTCCAATTAACTAAATGAACCTTCTTCTTAACTTCTGACCTGCCCCATAAAAATGTTGCTTGTAACTTTTCAATTGACTTTACTACATTTTAAAGATAGAGAGGAAATAAGTTGGCAAGCTTCAGAGAGTTGATTTGATCAAGGTAAGTCTACCTGCAAAAGACAAAAGCTTTCTCTTCCATACACCAAGTTTCACCCTTACCTTCTCCACTACTGGTTGCCAAGTGCTCTTCTTTCTAAAATTGGCCCCAAAAGGCAAGCCTAGATACTTATTGGCAGCTTTTGAGTAAGACAGTTAAGGTTTTTGGCCAGCTTCTTGATTGTTAAATCTTGAATACCAACCCCACACGTAATACTCTTATGGAAGTTGATTTTAAGTCCTGACATCAACTCAAAGCACCTCAAAATTCTTTTAAATGTTAATATTTCTTCCTTATCAGCCTTACAGAAAATTATAGTATCATCAACAAACTGAAGGTGAGAAAATCTCATTTCATTAGGTCCCACTATAGCCCTTCTAATCAGTCCCCTTTCCTTAGCTCTTTCCAACAAAATATTCAGACCTTCTGCTACGATGTTGAACAAGAATGGTGACAAGGGAGCCCGCTGTCTCAACCCCTTTTGTGGTGAAAACTCCTCAGTTGGTGAGCCATAAACCAGAACTGACACTTTTGTTGTTGAAACGTAGGACTTCATCCAACTAATCCATTTTTCACCAAAACCCAAATTTCTCATCATAGAGTATAAAAACTCCCAATTCACTAAGTCGTAAGCTTTGTCAAAATCTAACTTTAGGACAACCCCTTTCTTCTTTGACCTTTTCCACCAATCCACTATTTTATTGGCTATTAACACACCATCAAGAATATATCTACCTCTCAAAAATACTGATTGTACATCACTTATAACATATGGTAGTACACTCTTAAGCCTTTTGGACAACACCTTAGACAAAATTTTATACACTAAACTCACTAAACTAATTGGTCTATAATCCCCCAAACCCATACCAGAGCTATGAAAGAGCTATTAACCCCTTTTAGTAGTTGCCCATTAGCATGAAATTCTTGAACAAGCTACACAACCTCCCCTTTCATGACCTTCCAGCATTTCTGAATACTTGCTAAGTTAAAACCATCTGGACCAAGGGCCTTATTTCTATCGCAAATCTTGCACAGCAGACCAAATCTCCTCTTTTGTGAACTTTGTTTCCAAAGCCTCAACTTCCCTATTACTGATAGTCTGAAAAGGACCTGAAAGTTTTGACATGATATACCAATCTTCTGAAAATAGCTTTCTGAAATGTCTGACCACTACTTGTTTGATCTGTTGTGGTTCTTCAAGCCTTACTCCATTTTTTTCTAATGAGTCCAACAGATTTTTCCTTTGCCTTTTACTTGCCATCAGGTGAAAAAAAATATGGTGTTCTTGTCATTATTTTGAGCCCAAGCCAACCTAGATTTCTAGAGCCACATGCTTTCTCTTGTTTTTTTTTTTTTTTGAGTTTAGATGCGATGCCATGAATTTTCTTTCTTCTCATGATCTTTGATTCCTCTAAGGATCTTGTTTCTGCCTTCAAATCCCACTCATGTAATTCATCTTCAATTAACTTGAGTTGATTATCAACATTACCGAACACATCTTTATTCCATCTCCTCAAATGTGCTCTGAGGTTATAAAACTTTCACATCAATCTATAACTTGCCTAACCTGTGGCTTGTGATTCCTTCCAAACTTTTTTCACTTCAGTCATAAACTTAGGATGATTAGACCAACCAATCCCTCTCATCCACTTTGAACAAAACTAGGCAGTGGTCTGAAATGGTCCTTGGCAAGCCCCATTATTTAAACGAGAATCATTCCAACCAAATGGTATCTAACAAGAACCTATCAGTCCTACTCCACCTCTCCCTATCCAGTGCATTACACCATGTAACTCTTCTACCAAGCATTGGAATATCACTCAATTCCACTTGATCAATGAACACATTAAACTCTCTCATACCCCTCTCCTTTCTAGTACACCCTTTTCTTTCACTTAGAAATCTAATCTCATTACAATCCCCACTAATACACCAAGGATTTGGGTAAAAAGTCTTTAGTCTAGACAAAGAGTCCCATAGTTGTTTTCTTCTCTCAACAACATTTGGAGCATATACATTTATCAATAGGCAATCAAAGGAGTTTTGAGCTATACCTGACAATAAGATAAAATTTTTGTTACTATAACAGTCTTTTAACTCAAAAATGATTGGATTCCATAAACATAGGATGCCACTAGCACTACCCACAACACCCACCTCCATGAAGTCCATCTCCTCCCATGGCCATAACGACTTAGGAAAGATTACATCAACACTGCATCTCTTTGTCTCTTGCAGCATAAGTACATTAATCTTCCTTTCTCTAACTATACTCTTGATTTTCCTTCTCTTTTCAGGTCTTCTCTGGCCTCTAACATTTCAAGATAAGATCTTCATAAGGAAACTTCTATCATTACTCCTGGCCCCCAGCTTGCACCCTATTTGGCTAAGGGAGCTTCACCCTCACCTTCAAATCTTCCTAGGTCCTTCTCTTCAAGTTCAATAATTTTGCTTACCACCTCCTTCTCATTCCCTTCACTATTCAGACCTAAAATTTTCCCAACTTGCATTGTGGCTTGTGTTTTGTTTAACAACTTCCTCCTTCTTTTTGAAGTATTACTCTGCAAAACTGATAGCGAAATTGTAGCTGTTGCTGCTCTAAAAATGGCTCAATTCTTTAGAAAATTGCTGAACATAACACCTTCTTAGTTAGCTTGATTTCTACTTTGCTTTTCCATGTTTCTCAACCCATTTCCTTTCTTTCTACTTCGATTCTTCCCTGTTTGAACTGTTATATCCCTTTTTGATGGATTATTCTTCTCATTCTCTCTTACCTAGGCAGGTTGAATAACAATTGGTCTTTCCTGGGTTTAGGCCACATAATCACTCAGGTTAGAAGCAGCAATGACAGGCCCATCAGTTACTGCCCCAAATTGAGCTCCATTCAATACCACCTCAAGATTTGTATTGTGCCTTATACCTTTTGGTCTACTGATACTCCTTAAGAACCCAGAAGTGCAAATATGACCTCCGACTATTTGAATTTCATTAGCCACCTTTTTTCTTGGACTTACCAACTGTTCCAAACCATCCTCCTTCTAACCACCTCCGACATGTGTGTTTTCCAGATCACACTTTGTATCTTTTGTGGCTAAGCCTGACAACCACTCATTACTTCCTTCATTCTCCTCTGATTCTTTGACCACCATGTCTTTGTCTTTGCTTACCACACCATCTTTTCTTATCAAATCCTCATTCCCTGCAAATGCATGATTATCATCTTCCTTACCTCCTTTACCATTTTTTGACAATTGATCTACCTCTTCCTGAACATTGAAATCACAAGTCTCATCCTCTTGGCTTTTGCACTGACAATGACATGGGGTGACTGATACTGGAAGATCTTCACACACTCGAACTGGGAAAACATTACCATGGCATTCTAAATTTATCACTATATTAATGAACTTGAATATGGAGTAACTACTCTCACCCTTCCAAGCTGAAAGGATTTATGGCTGTTAATATCTTCATCAAATTGAATGACTTCCTCCCATAGGTTTCCAATATCTCTAAAGGTGTTAATACTCCACAAATTAAATGGAACTCCCACACAAGTAATCCACACACACCTTTCTTGTGCTATATATTTTCCTTTTTCCCAGCTTGATATGGATTCATACCATTCAAAGATCCATTCTTCTATGAGTGATCTTTCTTCCTTCATATGCTGCTCTGATTTGAATGCTAGTAGTGCTAATCTTCCACCCCCATTTCTGACTCTTACTTCCTTCATATCTCTTCTTTCAAACTTTTTCTTGAACTCGTTAAAAGAGAAAAAGGGTTTAAGCTTCACAATCAGAGTGTCATATAACCAACCATTTCCTGTTTCATACGCTTTAACAACTATTTTCGCTTTCTCATGGATGTCTCCCTTCTGTACAACTCTACATACGATCATATACTTGCACTCTCCACCATTTATTGTATGAAGTTCCTCTGTTGGTGTTGCTTCTTCCTTTCACCTCCTCTGTTTCTGTGCAAAGATTGTTTATGCTCGCATTTTTTGTACTATGTGTTTCTTTCCTTTCAATGCCTTGTCATCACACCATAATCCATTAACCTTCTGCACTGCCATGTCCGCTGCAACCTTGCAATCATACCTTACAAAACCAAACCTTGACCCTGTTTCTTGTCTTCTTTTTGCTGGGATGAAAATGTCCTTGACTATTCCGAACTTACTAAATAGAGTAGATAGACTTTTCGAGACCATAGAGTTTGGTAACTCATCCACAAAGATGGTGTACAACCCACCATCCATAGCTCGACTACATTGGTTTCCCACTTTTCTTCTTCCAAGCACCGGATTCCATCCTCCTCTCTCCATTAGTTAGCTAATAACAGAATGTTATATGCTAATATGATTTAAAAATTAGAAATAATGATGAAAGAAAAAGTTATAAAACATTAATGATTGGATATATGATTATGTGATATTTGAAACTAAAAAAAAAAAAAAAAAAGACTTTTGAGGAAATGTCTTTCCACACTACGGTTATAATAAGGTTTTGAAATGGTAAAAGCTAAAAACAATACATTTTTTGTGTAATGTCACAATGATGTGCGATTAATGGTAATAAGGTTTTGAAATGACACAAACTAAAAACAATGCACTTTCCGTGTAAGGTCATAATGTCAACCATCCCCATCAATGATTATTATTAAATTCAACCAAAATTAGATATGTGATTGTTACATTACCTAATTTAATACCACTTTGTCACCATCTCTTCTAAAATGGATGTCAAAACTTTTCGATAGAATATTCACATTAAGTATAATATCTTTACTCTCAATAATTTTTTTTCTTTTCTTTCTTTTTACGGTGTTACTTTCAATACTTACATACAAATTTATAGAACTTAGATGTCCATAACGTGTACGTGTCAGATGAACTGAATTTTCATTGAATTTTATTTTTCGACTAGAAGAAGCTTGTACATTGTTTTGTAGTACGCCTATGAATACTCTGTCTTCATGTTAAAACTTGGCCGAAATTGTAAAATTTTCACCTGAAATTTCAAATAAAGTAAAAGGAAGTGAAATATGATCTAACTTCTTCTTCTTCTTCTTCTTCTTTTTCTTCTTCTTCTTCTTCTTTTTTTTTTTTTTTTTTTTTTGATTGTCTATTGCATGTTTTTGTTACCTTTCATGCATTATTTTTGAACTATGTAATGAAACATGCATGGTTCAAAGGGTTGCCAACTTTACTTGAAAGAAAAAAATTAGGATAAATTATGAGTGTTGCCATTAGCACCTACCTTTTTCCTTTGGATCCCCATATTTTCTTTATTTTTTTTTATTACAATTTTGTCCTGACACCAATTTCCATTTTTACCCATCTCTAACCTTCCAACCCTAACCATCCACCTCCACATTCACTCCGGCCGGCAGCCTCCCCCCCTCTTCTTTTTTTTTTTTTTTTTTTTTTTTCTTCTTCATCTTTTTCTTCTTCTTCATCTTCTTCTTCTTTAGCAAATCCGATCACCCTCACACCACCACGATCCCCTTCTATTTCTCTGTCTCTCTTCTTATTATTCTTCTTCTTTTTCTTCTAGGTTCGTGGTTATCCCACCATCGTGAACTCCTCACCGCCAAGCCATCGAGTCCGACCATCTTCTTCTTCTGGGTTCGTGGTTGTCTCATCGTTCCAAACTCCTCACTGCCATGGCCGTCAAGTCCGACTTCGATCTCAGTCCATAACCATCTTCTTCTTTTTCTTCATCTCCTTCTCTTAAAATACTAACCCTAGCCCTAGGGTTTTCAGAAATGGCAGCGACGATTTGGGTCACGATGAGAAGAAGAAAAAAACAGAAGAGGAGGCAGTGGGGGTGAAGAAGAAGAAAAATGAAAGAAGAAAGAAGAAGGTAGTGACAATGGTAAGACTGCCAGCAGTGAGGGCTTCGGTGAGTGAGCTGTCGGAGGTGGTGGTTGGGAGTGGGGGTGTCACGACCCAAACCCGCCCCTATAGGTTTAGTATCGTAACCGGCCAGTAATCCTAGGATTACCAAAGGCCTCTGATCAAAATAAACAAAATACAAGGGTTAACGGAAGCAAATATAAACATACAACGTCCATAGAGCTGTGTAGACATATATGGGACAAAAAATTTAAAACTTATATTTTACAAACATATGTGACGTCATCAGAGTGTCAGTCTTACATCACCAAAGATACAGATAAATCCAAAGAAACTGACCAAACAAACAAAAGAAAATAACTTAAATTTGCATCATGCTCACAAAACTCGATCACAAAACATTTCAGAAGCTCCTCGGGAGGCACACCGGTTGGCTGACTCAAACAGATTTCCAGGAAAACCTCATTGAGCCTGGTCTCGCACCTGATCACCTACATACATAAATAATACAGTGAGCTGGAGCCCAGTGAATAACAACTGAGTAAAGGGGTTATGAATGATGTCCAAAATAGATTCAAAAATTGGAATTCATATCAGAAACAGATTCACATTCACATGCTTATACATATTTCATAATCAGTTATATGTGGTACATCCATTATCTATCAGATCAGATTGGTTGTAAGACCCACATGCTTAGTCGGTACTGATCACCATAAAGGTCAGACATCTTTGTGCACAAATAGACATGGTGTTGTTACCCCCAGACAAGGGCCACGTGAACATAGGCCTCGGTATTGTTACCCCTAGGCAAGGACCACATGAATATAAGTCATGGTATTGTTACCCCAGGGCGAGAGCCACGTGAACTAAGGATGCCACAAATACATTTCAGAAAAATAGACATTCATTCATGATTCATAAAACAAATCATATCTTATCATTCTGAAAACACTTGTAATCAACATATCTTTACAAAATTATTACTCACAGATAACTCCAATAGCAGAAGAGTCAAATAGTCTGATCAATGATCTATGGCGTGTGACCTACACCAACACATAATGGATAAACATTGAACACACATTCGGAAAACACTTAACTCATAACATTTTGTTCTTAGTGTGTTTCTAATCCTTATCCTCATTATTATGTCTTAATTAAGACTTAGGAATGCCTAAGATGTAATGAGAATGCCAAAATATGAGTTGAAACACTTAGTCAAATTTGCTGAAAACAGGGTCTTCACTTGAGTGAAACTTCTTTCGCTTGTGCTAAGGTTCAAAAATAAGGGGTGATCGCTCGAGCGCAACTTTGGTTGCTCGAGCAGTCCACAAAATTCTGTAAAAGTACTGGTTGCATGATTTTTCCGCTCGACAGACACTCGACGATCGCTCGAGCGCAAGACTGAATAAACAGGGTCCTCGCTCGAGTGCAACTTTTGTCGCTCGAGCGGTCTGCAAAGTTCTGTAAAACTTCTGAGAGCATGAATTTTATGCTCGAGCCAACTTTTGTTCGCTCGAGCGGAAGTGCAAAACCAAGAGTGGTCTCTCGAGCGCAGAATCTGTCGCTCGAGCGGTGATGTAGAATTTTAGAATTTTCAGATTGGTGTTCAAAATGCAAAACTCAATTTCAAAGCTTTGAAACACATCCTTTGTGCTCAAAACTTGAGAAAACACATCTAAACTTGTAAAATATCAAGAATTAAGGATCATTTCACAAAATCAAGGCCTATAAGCTTGCCAATTATTCAAAATTCAACTTAAAACTTCCAAAACATAACATGCATGAATTGTCATGAACTCTAACCTTCTAAAACATTATCAAATTATATAAAATGACAAGAAACTTGATGAATTCCCAAAACCAAGGTGAAATAATGACATGCATGAGGAAATTATTTGGAAAACAACTTCAAAATGCCATGAAATATGTATGCGTTTATGATTAACTCTTCTTTCTTATTTCCTTAGTTCAATTCATGCATCTTATAGCTTAATTCCCTTGAATGTATGCATTAACCAACTAAATTACAAAACTAGAGGCTTGAATTCTTACTTTAGATGCTTAATTGAGCTCGAGTTGGCTAATTGTTTGAGTTTCCAAGCCAAATCCTTCAAGTCTCTACAAATATTCAAGTTTTGAACTCAATTTTCCTAGGTCTCTCTCTCTCTCTCTCTCTCTCTCTCTCTCTCTCTCTCTTGTTTTGAGGCTCAAAATGATGAAAATGAGATAATTCTAAAATGATTTATAAGCCTTATATAGGTTTGATTAGGAACTTAATTAAACTTAGTTAAAGTTAATCAATTGGCATTATTTTATTCTAATTAATTCGTTCCAAATCAAATTTCAATTAAATCCACCATAATTTTCTAAAAATTCTAAATAACACATATACTGAGTCAATTTCGCGATCGGTTGCCGATAAGGCCTTCAATTTGCATAAAGAAACAAAAACACAGATAGATCTTTCTACGACAGACATATATAAATGCAAATAACATATAACACATGCAATTAACATAGAATTTTCATCTTAATTACGTATTAGCAATCTTAATCAAGGATCATGGGCTAATCACATATCAAGGTTGTTACAAGGGGCTAGGGTTTGGGTTTGGGTTTGGGATTAAAGATATAGTTGGTACTAAGGTAGGGGTTTAAAGAAAAAATGGAGGGGTTTCATTTTGCTAGGTGGGGGTTCAAAGAAGTGGAGGGGCCAAAGTCAAAAGGTGGGGGCAAATAGCATCCCTCTAAATTATACTGGTAGTCTTAATATTTTGTCACTTGTGTCATTTTGGTCCTTACACTTTCAATTAGCTCAATTTTGACCTTTAATTTTAGATTTTACATCTGTTGGCTACATATTTTGTATAGGCCAATTACAGCTCAACACGTGACAGGATGAGGGCAATACAAGAAGACAATTCAAATCTTCAATCGTAATCACACACGTGACAGTTATTATTGGTTATTGTGGATCTGCATAGCACTGGATCAGTAGAGAGATGCAAGATGACATGGCTTTAACAGTTACTCATATATTTAAATTCAAAATCAGGAGGGAAGCCTAACTGCAGACATGGCGTAGCGGAGCTAACTGTGAAGAAACATGATCAGCGATCATGGAGGGATGATTTGACTATTAGAAGCTCATTTAGACAATTATCATTGAGAAGTATAAATAGCAGAGAAGGCCCTAGAAAGAACCCCCAGACTCAGATCCAGAAACCAGTTTTTATCTACTTTATTTTCCTTCCAGTTTTTACATTTCTTGTTCTTTACATTTCTGTACTTCAAATTCCTGCACTACACTTCATTCATAGGAGTAGTTCCAAGTAGCTTGTTGTTGTAAACATTTACGAGGCTGAATTAGATCATTGTAAGTTTTTTCATTTTTACTTAATGAAATGCTACAACTGTTCTTCATTTAATTGTTGTTTGCTAAATTCTCCTAAACAAAGCCACTAGTAAAAGTTCTCTTCGTTGAGGCTGAAAGAACTGAAACACAATCGTCTGGTCATTAGTTGGCAATTAATCTTCTGTAATGACTGATTGATCCTTGCTGGCACGCTTAAAATTACAATACTAACCTTCGAAAGCCAAAAAAGCCAACATATATTTTTGGCACGCCCGGTGGGACTAATTGAAATGGCTAGACATAGGAGACAAGGAGAAAATGAACACTTGGAAGAATGTGTGGAAGGAGAGGTAGAAATACCTAATCCAGAGGATAATGTGATAACACATCCTGTGGAAGTACCTGTCTTATCAGAACCTATGGTCGAATAGACCAGCACTTCGGAGCAAGTACCACATGTTCAAAATATTGGATGAGACCATGGAGTTGGACCATTCACTGTTCTATCTACTCAGCCAATGAATCCATAGGGAGGCCTAGTAGATACCATGGGACAACAGTTAATGAACACAATGGAAAGATGGGCAATATCCTTAATGGATCGAATGAATACCTATCAACCAACTAACGCAAGGCACATAGAGGAAATGTCAAATGTCCCTCAACAAAGATTGGCTAGAGATAAACAGCCTATGCAAAGTAATAGACATACCAATGGTCAAACTAGTAATCAAAACTATGAAAGACCATCACCTCAGTCTTGGTATGAGCATTTTTCGAGGCCTGTGACAAATCAAAATGCCTCATTACTTAACAAAGAAACCATGCAAATTGGTGGATCTGGGCCAACACAAGAAAATGGCATAAGGATGCCTCCAATTCCCATGTTCGAAGCTATACCTGGCACAAGGGGGTTCACTAATCCTTTGTTTGAATTTGTACCCAGGGGGTTAGAAGGGTTTCCTGCGACTGAAAGAGACACAACACCTGTTCCAACACCTTTCGCAAGTCCTTTCGTAGGACAGGCTCAGAAGGGTCACCCATACCCCCAACAGCAGCCAGCACCACAGGGACAACCAGTCCCAAATATACCTCTCCATGGACCAAGAGGACCTCAGGCACAAGGTTGTCTACCAAATCCTGTGTTTGTTCCTCCAGTAGTGGTTCAACAAGCATAAAATATGGTTCCTAGGGACCAAATTGCTGATATTGTTAGAGAGATGTGTGGACCTATGGCTCGGGGGGTTCAAACTCCTGTGTACAGGAAACCATATCCAGAATGGGTAGATAGGGTACATGAATACCCAAGAGGATTTAGAATACCAGACTTTGCTCTTTTTTATGAGAATGGAAACTAGTCAACGGTAGAACATATTGCTAGGTTCGCTGCCCAATGTGGTGAATTTACCAATAATGATTACATGAAGTTAAGATTGTTCCCAAATTCTCTAACTGGGGTAGCTTTTCTATGGTATATTAACCTTACACCTAGCTCTATCCAAACTTGGCAACAAATGGAGGAGGCGTTTCATGCCCAATTCTTCCAAACGGAGCCAGAAGTTTCCAGGGCAGACTTGGCAAGGTTGAGTCAAAGGCCTGACAAAAAGGCTGCTCAATTTATTTCCAGATTCAAAAGAGCACGAAACAAATGTAGGATCATTCTACCAGAGCCTGAATTCGTGAGATTGGCTCAAAATGGTTTAGAGTTTAGGCTTCGAAAGAAGTTTGACTCAACTGAGTTTAGAGACTTAGTGAAACTAACCTATAAGGTGTCTAGGTATGAATCATTACTAGAGGAAGAACAAGATCGAAGTAATGCATCATACAAGACGTATGATAGAGATCCTAATTATGAGATTGATGCAGCAAAGATCGTAGGTAAAGAGCCTATGATCTGTGAGGCATTAATTCATAACGACACTACAATAGACCAGCAATTTAAAAAGAAAGACCTTCATAGGAAATATTCCTTCGATTTAACAAAGGCAGATGACATTTTTGATCATTTGCTTGCGTCAAACTTCCTAAAGTTACCAAAATGAATCAAAATTCCTTTTCCAGAAGAACTTAAAGGAAAAGTGTATTATAAATGGCATAATTCTTGGTCTCACTCAACTAAAAACTGTATTATTTTTTGGGACAGGATCCAAGAACAGATTCGAAAGGAGAGTTTAAAATTCCCAGCTAAAGTAGAAAAGGCTATGGGGATTGACACTAATTCATTCCCAGAAATTGGAGAAGTTCAGCCAATATTATTGTGTCAGACTTTCAGAACTTATCCTTGAAGGAATTGGAAGAGGTTAATGTGCAAATGCATGTTGCCAGCCAGACTACTGTCAAGAAAGATGCTAGAAGTTCACCAGCTGATGGACAGGGCTTTGCAGACCAAAGGGAAGACTCTGATGAGGAGGTATTAGATGATGACTCTTTAGAGGCAGCTGTCATGCAAAGAATGTGTCCCAGATGCAGGTTAAGCTATACGTGGTTGAAAGGGCTTCCGATTGATGGGAAGTAATATTACAAGGATGTGCAGAGGCGTCCTAAACCAACCAGTGCCTATAACAAAAGGCCATATCCAACTAGTCCTAGGCAACAGCCATTCTTAGCTGGGCCAACAGCCACTAGAGTGCACTCCAAGGGCAAGAGACCTCTACATGAGTTCAGAGACCACCCAACTATTACAGAATGGAAGGCAATCATCTTGAGAGGAGACTTGAAGTGGGCTCAAGTTATGGGATCAAAGCCAGAGATTGGCTCCCTAGACCAGCCTCACACAAGATGGAAAGTGGCCACCTTCATGGAAGGCCTAAATTAGGCCGAAAACAGGAAGTCAGGGCCAAGCAGTGGCCTTCACAGGCAGCTTCGAAACTGGCTTCGAAGGAAGAAAGAGACAGTTTGACAACTGAGCTAGTGGGCTCATGGGTACCTGGAGTTCCAGATTGGTTTGTCATACAGAACAAACCTAAGGAAGTACCTACCCAAAGAAATGTTGTTGGAGACCAGGGTAGGATGGTTAAACCTCCCTTGGTGGCTCCAAATAATTGGGTGTTACTAAAGCATCCAAAAACAAAAGAGCCAAATATGGTCCCAGTGATTTCTAGATCCCAAAGGAGGAAGATCCAGTGAAGGTACACTCAGTACTAGAAGGATCTGAAAGAAAGTGGGGAAAGCTCTTCATTGGTCCAGCGAAAGGGCCAGACAGAGGGAAGAAAAAGTCCAAAGTTAGATTATAGTCCAAAATTGACTCCTCGAGACAAAAGGAGTTGCGGCAAAGAGCCGTTGGCCAAAGTTCACTCCGAACTGATAGCCAAAGAAAGATCTAGTTTAGCAGGATTGGAAAGGGCTTTGATGGAAAGTGATAATGAGACAGAGGGAGAAGTTGGCCTAGGCCAAAGGAAGGAGATGGTTGAGGAGGAAATTTGAAGCTTTCATGGCTGAACAGACATTTTTGATCGAAAAACCAGCAAAAACAGACCATTTGAAGGAAGTCACTAGTATTGAAGTGCCAAAATGCAACATGGAAGATGTTTCTGAAGTAATTGAACAAGTTGGCCTGAAAAAGAAGCAGGTATAACCAGTGGTCCAATTTGGCTCGTTTCCTCCAGTGTCAGTGAATATGGTGCATATACTACCATAGGAATTCCAGGCTGACGATGAAAACCAAGAAGGTTAGGAGATTGACCCAATTCTAGTTTCTAGTGAAGATTCACAGGTTAGTATGGTGCAAGACGAATCCGAAGTGGCCACACCAATGGAAACTGGAGACTAGAGTGAGGAAGAGGTGAGTATTAACCTCTCATACCCTTTTAAGTATCCTACGACATCCATGACATAGCATATCAAACCCTTGTATATTAAGGCCTTCTTCGATGGGATACAGATGAACCTGGTATTGGTTGCTAATGGGGCAGCAGTAAGCCTGCTTCCGAAATCTTCTTTGAAGAAACTAGGAAAAAGGAACCCCAGATTAATCCCAACCAGCACGACCATTGCTGGTTTCACTGGAGACAAACAGATAGCTCAGGGTTTTTTGCCCATCAACCTGAGTGTGGAAACCAGGGATGGTATGATGGCATTCTTCGTTATCGACAGCAATGCTAAGTATAATGCTCTACTTGGTAGGGATTAGATTCACACCAACAAATGTGTGCCTTCCTCTCTACATTAGAAGATAATGATAGCCTTGTGCAATGGAGAGACAGAGGAGATCAATGTAGACCCTCAACCCTTCATAGCTTGTGCAGACTTTGCAGAGGCCAAATTGTATATTGAAGGAGTGACACCACTCAGTATACTGAGAAAACCTGATGGATCAGCCGAAATGACGGCTGATGAATAATTAGCACACCTGAAGCACTTAGTCCAGGAAAGTGCTGATGAAGAATTTGTCGCCAAGGATGACAATGATGCCTGGTTGTAGGCAAAAAAATAGAACCCAGGAGGCCAGATCTTTGGCTTTAATTAAGTTCTCAGTATTGGACATAAAATCAATAGTCCAGAAGGTGAAAGAGTAAGAGAAAAAAGCCATGTTAGTTGGCTGTAAGCAGGAGCAGCAACAGGTCAGGTTTTTGGCCTTTGATAAATACTGTGCGTTGGACATCGAAACAAAAGTCCAGGAGATACAAGAAGAAGAAGCCTTATGGACAGACTTTGTCTATGAGGAGGAGGGCAACTATGTTAAATCAAAGGAACTTGGAGCAGAACAAAGCAAAGAAATTGCTTCGAAGACGGAAGAAATTAAAAAAGAAGCATTAGTGAGCTCTCGGATACAAGACCCGTTGGAAGAAGTTAACTTAGGGGAAGGTTCTACACAGCAGCCCACCTATATAAGTGCTTGGTTAAATGCTCTTAACAGGGACTAGTTGTTGGTGGTTTTAAAGAGATATAAAGATTGTTTTGCATGGTCTTATAATGAACTACCAGGATTGGAAAGGTCATTAGTAGAATATAGGCTCCCTATGAGGCCTAATTTCAAGCCATACAAGCAAAAACCAAGAAGGATGAGTCCTGAAGTGATTCAGAAGGTCAATGAGCAAATTCTTAAGCTCCTTAAGGCAGGCTTTATTAGGACAGCCAGATATGTTGAATGGCTATCCAATATTGTGTCTGTAGTTAAGAAGAATGGTAAAATGAGGGTATGCATCGATTTCAGAAACCTGAATTTAGCAACTCCAAAAGATGAGTACCCCATGTCCATAGTAGATTTATTAGTGGATAGTTCAGCAGGGTACAAGATTTTATCAATGATGGATGGGCACTCTGGTTATAACCAAATCTGCATTGCAGAAGAGGATATCCACAAGACAACATTCAGATGTCCTGGAAACATTGGCACATTCGAATGAGTGAAAATGCCATTTGGCCGGAAGAATGTTGGGGCTCTATATCAAAGGGCTATGAATACTATCTTTTATGATCTCATTGGAGGATATTTAGAGTGTTACATTGATGACATTATAGTAAAGCCCCAATCCATAGAGGAACATTTGTTTCACTTGAAAGCAGCTTTTGAAAGAATAAGAAAGTTCAAGTTAAAACTTAATCCTCTCAAATATACTTTTGGCGTATCAGCTGGAATACAGATTGATCAGAACAAAGCCAAAGCTATCATTGAAGCCAGACCTCCATCAAGTAAGAAAAAAGTATAAAAATTCATTGGACAGGTTAATTTTCTTCGAAGATTTATTTCTAATACTGCAGGAAAAACTAAAGTATTTTCTTCCTTATTAAGGTTGAAAGATGAAGAGGAGTTTGTGTGGACAGTAGAGCATCAAATTGCTTTCAAAGGAATCAAAGCCTATTTGGCCAAGAGCAAGCAGTTTATATTGCTGCGGCAGTTTCCAAGAGCAAGCAGTTTATATTGGCCAAGAGCAAGAGCAAGCAGTTTCAAAGGAATCCAGTGCTGATGCCACCAAAGGGTGATAAGCCCTTGAAGTTGTATATTGCTGCGGCAGAAGATTCACTGGGAGTTTTCTTAGCCAGGACAATGAAGAAGGCAAGAGCAAGCAGTTTATTACCTTAGTAGGTTTCTAAATTCTTGTGAATGTAAATATTCAGCTGTAGAAAAGCTGTGCCTTCCATTGTATTTTGCTGTAATGAAACTAGGATACTATCTTTTGCCTATAACTGTCTTGGTAATTACAATCGTAGATTTGGTTAAATATATGTTGTCTAGACCTATGTTGAGAGGAAGAATTGGCAAACGGATACTAGCTTTATCAGAATTTCATCTAGAATATATCCCCCAAAAGGCAGTAAAATGACAAGTTTTAGCTAATTTCTTGGCAGATCATCCATGTCAGACAGAAAGCCAAGAGATAATGGAGCTTGGTATGGTTAATGTTGAACCATGGCAAATGTGGTTCAATGGATCAAAAGCCAACGGTCTAACTGGAATTGGTGTGGTGATTAAGTCACCATAAGGGGTAGAAACCACACATGGTTTCAGAGTGGATGAAATTACTTGTTCTAATAATCAAGCTGAATATGAAGCTTTAATAATGGGACTGGAAATAGTTATTGGATTACAAGCTCATGCAATTAATATATTTGGAGATTCTCAATTGGTGGTTAACCAGGTGAAAGGAATTTTCAAGTGTTAAAGTGCAAGCATGTTGCCATACTATGTTGTTGCATTACATTTGCTTTCTCAATTTCAGATAGCAAATGTGACTTATGTCCCAAGATTCTTGAATAATAAAGCTAATGATGTGGCTCAGAAAGTTTCGAATTTCAGGAGAAGGGATAACACTCAAATGAACATAAGCCAAACAACATATCAAAAGGTAATACCACTCTTAAATAAAAGGAATGTAGTCTTAGAAGTCAATCATAATGACTCACAAGAACAAGATTGGAGGCATCCAATAATGAGGTATCTAACTGGCCCATCTTCGAAAGCTAGCAGAAAAATCAAATTACAATCTATGCAATACATAATGTATGGTAATGCTCTCTACAAAAGGGGGGGCATACGGGTTATTATTGGAATGTTTAGGCCCAAAGAAAGCATTGACAGCCATGGCTGAGATTTATGAAGGCATCTGTAGTGCTCATCAGCCTAGTGTGAAGATGAGATGGCTGCTTCGAAGACATTCCTACTATTGGCCAACTATCCTTAAAGATTTCATAGAATATGCTAGAGGTTGTCAGGCATGCCAAAAGCATGGCACAATAAGATATGTACACATAACTGATCTACATGCGGTTGTGAAGCCTTGGCCATTTAGAGGATGGGCTATAGATATGATAGGGAAAATACATCCACCCTCTTCGAAGCATCATTGTTTCATCTTAGCGGCCACAGATTACTTCACTAAGTGGGTCGAAGCTAAACTGTATAAGGCTATAGACCAGACCGAAGTTATTGGATTCATTAAAGATCTGATCCACAGATTTGGCATCCCACAGACTATAACTATTGATAATGGGACTGTATTTGATGGGAAAATGGTAAAGTCTTTTGTGGCAGAGTTTGGAATTAGCCTTGTTAATTTTACCCCCTATTATGTACAAGCCAATGGTCAGGTAGAATCATCAAAGAAATCTTTGAAGAAATGAATACAGAAAGTTGGGGAAGACAATCCCAGGGATTGACATAACTTACTGTTGGATGTATTATGGGCTTATAGGACTTCTCCAAGATTAAGTATAGGAGTCACTCCTTATGCTTTAGTATATGGGCATGATGCAGTACTACTTGTAGAAATTAACATCAAGTCCTTGAGGGTGAGATGTCAGGATCAGTTAGTTCTTGAGCAGTACCATCAGAGTATGTGCTTGGAATTAGAGAACGTGGATGAAGCTAGAATTCTGGCATTAAATAGCATTCTTTTCCAAAAGAAGAAAGCAGACAAAAACTATAATAAGAAGGTCAAGCACATTAGCTTTGATGAAGGTGATTTGGTATGGAAGACAATACTCCCAATAAGGATTAAAAGCCACAAGTTTGGCAAATGGTCACCTAACTGGGAAAGACCATATCAAGTTCATAGAGTCTTGTCTTGGGGAACATATCATTTGAGAAATTTGAATGGATATATACACCCCAAGAAAATTAATGGCAGATATTTGAAGCCTTATTATCTAACCGTGTGGGAAACACAAGGAATATAATAAGTGCTAAACGAAAGGAGCATGAAAACATTCAAATAATAAATAAGGATCTTATTTCATAATGAGCTGAATACATACAGCCATAGATTGGCCCAAAAGTCAGTACAATGTTTCAGTTGTTCCTTTACAATTGACTCTCTACTCTTAAGAGACGGGAACAACTGAATGGCTATAACCATCTCTTGCTTTCGATCAGCCAGTCCTTGGTTAGTAATTTGCAGCTTGGTGGCAGTTCGATCTAAAGCCAGGTTGACTGCTGATAACTCTTCTTCAAGCTGAGCTTTCTTCTCCAATAGTTGACCTCGAAATTGAGAGACAGAGAAATGTTGTTATTTTAATTCTAACACTTCAGCATGTACTTGGGAAACAAATCTCTGATCTCTCAGCAATTTCTTTTCTGCAGCTTTGGCAACATGGCAGATGTTGATGTAAAAGTCAATGGTAGCTGTCGCCTGAGATAAATGACTTGAAATAGTCATGTTGGATTGCTCAACAACCTTACAGCACTGGAGGAAGCCATTCTTGATAATAGGCCTTTGCAAGGCTTCGAAGGGGATCCTCAAGAAGAATGTCAGCAACTCCAAACAGCTGTCCAAGTCTAATGAAGGCAAGGAAGTCCTACTAGTGGAGGAAGAGCTCTCAAAAATTTCTAAGAGAGAATCAGCTAGGACTAATGACTCAGTTTCATTGCTAGCTGTTGGAGTGGTGGAAGGCATGTCAAAAAGGCTAGCTAGTCAAGCTTCAAAAATGTCCACTTCTTCTGTTGACATGGTTGGTGCAGAAAGGGCTCTGATAGGAGGAAGAGATGGCTGTATAGGGATAGGAGAGGAAGATGAAGTATCCCTAATAGTTTCTATAGTCTTAGCTACCAGTAAGTCAAGAGAAGAGGGACTGAAGCTAGATAGGGATAGTGGACAAGGAACTGGTGAGCTACTAGTGTCTTCTCTACGGGAATCAGCTATCACTGAAGATGAAGTAATAGCTGGAATTTCCTCAGGAGGGAAAGGAACAGCAAGGCTTGAAGGGAGAATAAATTGGGTAGAGTTGAAGGATAGAAGAGCAAAGTATGGAGTTAAGCCGAAAGATAGGGATACAGGAATGCTTTGCCTCAAGAAAGGTATGAAAAATGTAGGACCAGGGAGTGAGAGTATTGCTTGAATTGGCTCCACATTTTGAGTTCTTTCAACTTCAGATGAAATTAAAGGAGTCCTTATTGAAGGAGAAGGCAGAATAATTGTTGCTGCAAAAGAGGAAATACAAAGTAATGTTAAGTCTTAGTATCAAGAATTTGAGAAAGGAAAATAGAGACACGAAAGGAAATTACTGGTTTCAGAAGTGGTGGCAATGGTTGGAGAGCTGCGAAGGGTATAATGTTCAACAGTTTGTTGTTTTCTTGCAACTTCTCTTTGGAGTTCATTAGCAGCAGCAACTTCATCCCTAAGCATTTGTTGTTGCCTCCTCTTCTCAGCCCTCTGAAATACAATAAGTTCTTTGGAATGTTCTGTTTCTACTGCTTTAGCAGATGCTTCGTGAATGGGGTCTCCAGTGAAATCAGAAAGAGAGACAGTCATTTTCTTCCTTCTTTTTAAGGGTGTCTCTTGCTCTTTTTCTATCTCTTCTTTGTCTGCTTCCTTTTCTTCTACATGAACCTTAGGTACCTTCTCTTCAGGGTCAAGCAAGAGCTTTCTTTTCCTTTGTTGTTGCTGTTTGCTCTTGAGAAGATTTAAAGCTTGAACCTTTTGGGAAGAATCTCCCTATAAGGCATCCGCACCACCTACACCAAAGAAAGAATTATAAGTGAGGGCAAAAGCATCATAAAGGAGGAGAAGAGAAAATAAGCAGGAGTATATACTTTTCTTCGAGGCAGCTCTAGTAATTCTAGGAGGAGGTGAGGAAGCAGGAACAGACTTTGTAGTGGCAGGCGCAGGAGCTGGAGTAACATGAGCAGTAGAGGAGATAACAGCTCCAATCTCTTTGGACTTGGCTTGAGGTACATCCAGTACCATTAATAGATCTTAAGGAGGAATGGCCAAGTGCATCTCCATATTGGCCATCCACCAGTTTTGGCACCTTTTTAGTATGTTGCTTTGAGCTATGAAGGGTAAGTACTCAAAGTCAATAAAATCTTGGATGAATTCGGAAGTTGCTTCTTCCAATCTAGATCTTCGAATCTTCAAATCCCTGCTGGTAAGGCTTAAATTGGACTGACTGCAGAGAGGAATAGGGACCCCTTGTGAGAGTCCGAATTGCCTAGCAAATTAGGCAAGACAATAAGGCTCAGAGATGCACTTGTAAGCTCTGGGGTTCATAGTCCCAATGAATAGTTCCCTGGGAATCAGAATAGAGGCCCACATGTTTTTGTGCTGGGGTATAGAACATGACCTATCACTAAAAAAGGTCCTCAACCAGGATGGGCCAATATTGGTGGTTTCGAAGGGACAGAAGCTGTGAGAAGAAGGGGAAGCTGGAAGTTAGTGGAAGAAAGAAAAGTAAAAAGCAAAGTTGGAAGGATAGAGTGAAATATTGGCTAACTTCATACCATGAGTGGTAGGGTTTGGCTCCAAAAACCTTAGGCATTTAGATTGTAAATCGGTGAAGTATGCAAAAAGCCAAAGTTGAAGTATCCAAAATGGGACTTCCGGATTGGCATCTAAGGGTTTTTCACAAAAAATGAAATAAACTCTATAAACATGACCTAGAACGTATGGAGCTAAGGCCACCTTTCTTTGTAAAACAAGAGCTTTGGCAAGAGGGGCAAACTTAGGCATGATCCTCTGAGAAGAGGTACAGAAGAGGAATTTGCAAAGTCAATACAATATAAAAGAGAAAAATTCCCTATCAGTCACAGGGCCCTCTTTTTTGTTCTCAATCTTGACAAAGTCACTATAGGATGAGTTCAGAGAGAGAGGAGGGAAAAAGAGGTTTTGAGGTGAGGATAGTCTGGACCAATGGGGGTACCAGTAAGGGATAATTCTAATAGATGGCAGGTGTCAAGGACAGTAGGAGCCATCATCCCACATCTAAATTGGAAGAAATTGAAAGTAGAATTCCAAAAACAAAGAGCAGTAGGTATTAAAAAAGGGTCCTCTGAAATGGTGAACCTAGACAATTGAAGGACGTCGAGGAGGCAGAGCTCCTGAAGATCCAGTGTCCTATCAGGGACGACCCGATCATACCATTCCTCCCATTCTGGTCTTACTGTGGGCCAACAGCAATGGGGTTGGTTCATCCTCCAACTTCCCCAATCAAGACCACCTTCGTAAAGGAGGCAATGATCTTCCAGACATGGATACAGAGCTGAAAGGTCAGTGGGAATCTCCTTAAAAATGGGCCCAAGCATGTATTCTTATTGTTCATGGCGACGGGGAATGAAGATGCATCCGTTGATGGCATTTTTCTCACTAGTCTTGTATTTCTCACACTCTTCATCAATGATCCTTTTCAAGGCTACGGATGGACTCGCAAGCTCCATAACCGATATTTTCAAGGAAGAAGAAGCCATTGACAGGAGTTTTTTCAGAAGACGAAGTTGGGAAAAAGAGTAAAAAGAAAAAGAAAGTCAACAGAAGATGAAGGGTTTGTGTGTTAGGCGACCAAGTGAATTGGGAGCACAAAATAAAAAGGTTTTTAAACCTTTCTATTTGAAAAACACCTAGTCATTTTATGTGGGCAGAATTCATAAAGAAGTACTAAAGGTACGGGTACGAAAAGTTTCTCTCAATGTTGATAGTTATAGAGGGAAACATATCTCAAATACTAATATTAGCTTCGAAATAAAATGTTTGGCTTCGAAGCCAAGTTTTGGCGCCAAAATCAAGTGACAAACAGCTTCGAAAGCAGGAATTTGACTTCGAAGCACATTCCACACCTAATGGTACAGGAATGCCCAGGTATTTGTTTACTTCAAAATGATTAAAGACCTGCTTTTAGGTTTCTTGATGAGAGTAAAATCCCTCGAAGCAAAATTTGAAATACCTTATGGTTACAGTTTTTTTGTTCTAGGTTTCAAACCAATAGTTGGTTTAGTAGTATACAAAAGGAATCACTTTTTTAGAATAAAACAGTGCAGTCCTTAAAAGAGGTTTCCATATTTTGGAAAATATAGACTGTTTGTTCGAAGCAAAATTAGTTGATTTGAAACTGCTTGATTGTATTAACCATATGTTGGGGAATTGGATATGATCAAATCAAGTTTCGAAGGGCAAAATTGGTGAATTTGAAGCTCTGATTCTGAAAGGAGACCGAAGGCAAAGGTTGTCAATTACACTCCATATGTTGGAAAAGTTCAAATTGGGTTTCCAGTATTTCATTGGGTATGATCGCATCAAGTTTCGAAGGACAAAATTGGTGAATTCGAAGCCCTAATTTTGCTTGTTTTTGACAAATGGAATAAAATCAGACCATGCCAAATAAAGAGAAAACATCTTAGCTTTATTAAGACAAAAGCAATTACATCAGAAGCCTTTCTTGCCTACATATTCAAGTTCATAAAAATAAGGAATAGAGTAAATGACAAGGTCATGGAATTTGTTCCAACTATGGTCAATGAACTTCTGTTCCTTTTTAATTCTATCTTCTATCTTCTCCAGGCTAGGCTACTGAAGTTGATATGCTCTTATTTGATAAAAAAGTTTTTCGGCCTTTATTTCAAACTCTATTTCTTTCAACCCTTGTTCTATCTCATCCATGTCCAAGTCATCCCAGTATGCAGAGTCTTTATTCTTGAAATCATTACATTCGTCGATAAGGTTCTCTGCTTCATATCGGGTATGAACTCGACGGGTTGAGATTTGGTCCAAAGATCGAATGGTGGCCACAGAAATTTGATGCCAATGAAGAAGCAGTGGGAGTTGGTCTAAAAACATCTGGAGCTCTACTTGGGCAATGGGGTTGAGGACATGACCCCAGGTCATAACATCACAAGCCCATCAAAAGTTCTTAAGAAGAACATCATCCTCGAGAACATTGAAAGGCAAGTGAGAAAAGGCCGTAGGTAGAAGTTGGGCTTAATATCGCTGAAATATAGTAGGGGGAGATGGAGGGCTAGAGGAGAGGAGAAACTGATCCTCAAAGAGAGTAAGTCTCAGTTCCTCCATCTAGTGAGGGTTTTATGGAAGAGGAGGTGCAAGAGCTTCCATCTAGAAAGAATAAGGAAACTGGGGGTTGCTGACGCAATCAAGCCAGTTAGAAGAGCAAAGTTTTGCCTTCTGGGCTAAGAACGACGGGCTATACCCTTGTGCCTCTTCTGGACGACGAGTGGCTTATACTATCTTCGTAGGCATGGAGGATGTGTACCATGCTACAAGTAAGTTGTTTTCCAAACGGCGTCTGCGGTCGATGGGTACATATGGGTAAACCACTGAATTCCGAACAAAGGGAGGAAAAGTTAGAGGATCAACAAATTCGACAAAATGATGATTGATTCGCTCTCTTAACTTGGACTCCTCAGGTTCTGGCCAGCTTCTCCAACCAGAAGCCTCAGAAAAAGAAGAAGCTGCAACCTCATCCCACGTAGAAGGTTTTGGGTCAGAAGAAGAGCTTCCAATATCCATATTTGCAAAATTTTGGTTTAAAGAATTGTGGACAATAGGTTCATAATCCAAAGGTTGATAGTTTACAAAAGCTTCCATGACTTGAATATAGGAAGGTGGGTAAAGGTAGCTAATCAATGCATGAAGGTTCTTTCGAGAACGAACAGCATTATCAAACAACTCTTCATATGATTGATCGAGGTAAGAAAAGGTTTGCTTGGCCATGAAAGCTATACCAGCCTTTTCAAATACTAAGATAATGGGAATGTTCAAAGGATAGAAGAGAATTTAATGCAAATGTTTCATTGATGAATGATGGTTGCATTTCTGAAAAAATGCAAAGCCCATGCACGTTCTAAGACGTGGATAAAATACCTTGATCCACTAATATCACCAAGTATTGGGTATATTAGTGCGGGGGGTAATGTTGGCTACATATTTTGTATAGGCCAATCACAGTTCAACACATGGTAGGATGAGGGCAATACGGGAAAACAATTCAAATCTTCAATCGTAATCACACACGTGACAGTTAGTTTTGGTTATTGTGGATCTACATAGCACTGGATCAGCAACAAAATGCCTGATAACGTGGCTTTAACAGTTACTTATATATTTAAATTGAAAATCAGGAGGGACGCCTAACTGCAGACATGGCGTAGTGGAGCTAACTGTGAGGAAATATGATCAGTGATCATGGAGGGATGATTCGACGGTTAGAAGCTCATTTCGACGGTTATCATTGAGAAGTATAAATAGCAGAGAAGGCCCCAGAAAGAACCCCCAGACTCAGATCCATAAACCAATTTTTATCTACTTTATTTTCCTTCCAGTTTTTACATTTCTTGTTCTTTACATTTCTGTACTTCAAATTCCTGCACTGCACTTCATTCATAGGAGTAGTTCCAAATAGCTTGTTGCTGTAAACCTCTACGAGGCTGAATTAGATCATTGTAAGTTTTTTCATTTTTACTTAATGAAATGCTACAACTGTTCTTCATTTAATTGTTGTTTGCTAAATTCTCCTAAACAAAGCCACCAATAAAAATCCTCTTCGTTGAGGCTGAAAGAACT
Source organism: Camellia granthamiana (assembly GCA_036172215.1). Classification (NCBI taxonomy): domain Eukaryota; kingdom Viridiplantae; phylum Streptophyta; class Magnoliopsida; order Ericales; family Theaceae; genus Camellia; species Camellia granthamiana. The sequence goes on along the minus strand of CM069916.1, from coordinate 71,184,238 downwards.
TAAACACAATTATCTGATTATTGGTTGGCAATTAATCTTCTGTAAGGACTGATTGATTCTTACTGGCACGCTTTAAATTACAATACTAACCTTCGAAAGCCAAAAAAGCCAACATCAATTTAATATAATTGAAAACGTTGTTAAGGATTTTAATAGAAAATGATCACTTAATTGGTTGAGATTAAGTTACTAAATTGATCAAGTTTATAATTTTATTTCTAAAAATATGACACATGCCACTCATGCATGTATTTTTTATATAAAAAAATGCTAACAATTTGAATCAATATTGGACAAATTTAAGGCAAATTAAAAAAATTTAGAGTCAAAATGAAACTAATTAAAGTATAAGGACTAGCAGTGTAATATGTCCAACGGATTATTTTTACAAAATTTCGATAGAGAGACACTAATTTCTTTATAATGAAATATTATTTTAAATCTCAATATATTATATTCATTACTCTTGCATGAAATGTTGAACCAGTTCCAACTTAATTATATGGTAATTAATTTCCTAAAAATGAAATTCAAGCTGTGTATTTACATTTAATTTTCTAAAAGTTGGAGGAGTTTTGAAAGTTGTGCTATTGTTGTTTTTGTTTGTCCATGTCAGCATTGTTGTTGTCTTCCAGCTCTGCCTATTAGTATTTGAAAATATATAAATTTTGTAAAATATATGAAAAAATATTGACCAAATAAACACACTATTGATACTGGGAGTTATATAAAAGTCAACCCAAATATATAGCAATTGAGAATAAATTAAAATAAAATCTGATAGAGTTTCAAATTAGCAAGTAAATAAATAAATAAATAAACTTAAATAAAGCATTTCAAAATAAAACCGTGTCAAAGAAACTTAGGGGATAAGTTAAATTTATTAATTATGGTTAAAGCCCTTTAATTAGCCAACACATGTTTGAAGAATGGGAAGGTTTATGATGAATTAAAAACTAGGCATAATAGTGAGCAAGATTAATGAACGATGAGATTTGATACCGGTGTTATGTAGGTCGAAGTCTCTATGATACTTAATAAATCAAGTTGGTTGAAGTTACATAAAGAAAAGAGAGAGAAAAAGAATATATTTTGATTCATATAATTATTAGATAAAAATTGGGGTATGGTAATGAGCGAGACTAATGTATGATAAGGCGTAATACCGTTGTTATGCAAGCCGAAACCGCTATGATTCTTAAGTCAATAAAGCAAGTTGGTTGAAGGTATGTATTAGAGAGAAAACATATTTGGATTCATATAATTATAAGATAAAAATTAGGCATGGTAGTGAGAGAGATTAATGAATGCTGAGACTTGATACCGATGAGATACAGGCCGAAGCCTCTATATATGTAAGTCAAAAAAGCAAGTTAGTTAAATGAAGGAAAAAAAAAACAATAAATCCTTCAAAAAAATCAACTGCAATCTATAAAAAACCACCGATCTTATCAAAAATGTATTCTGAAAAACAAAATTTAAATCAAACTAAGGCGGTGTTTGGGAAGGAGGTTGAGATGCTATTTAGTTAAATGAAGGAAAAAAAAACAATAAATCCTTCAAAAAAATCAACTACAATCTATAAAAAACCACCGATCTTATCAAAAATGTATTCTGAAAAACAAAATTTAAATCAAACTAAGGCGGTGTTTGGGAAGGAGGTTGAGATGCTATTTTAGCCTCATTCAAACAAATAGCCAAAAAATAGTACTATAGCTGAGTTTCTTTTTTTTTTTTTTTAATCAGAAACTGATGCGGACAGATTCATGACTGTGCAAGGCAGATTTGAAATTACGTTTTTGCCCTTTTAATTTTTGACTAACCCACTAACTTAACATTCCAACACATAGGGGCAATTTAGTCATTTCATATCCCAACAAATCAATCATCATGTCAGGCACAACTTTTTGGGAATAATTTAATTATTTTTTTATCTCAATATCATTTCAAACACGTTTTTTAATTCATCAATCAAACAAAAAATTCAATCCATCTTCCCAAACACAAAAACTAAAATAGCCTACTAAAATAGTCAAAAAGCCTAAAAAAATAGTCACTTCCCAAACACCCAGTAAATAAGATCTGCTTGAATCAGGAAATTACAAGAATGGATCGCAAAGGAAGACTAGGTGGATGGATCCCAGTGGTGAAGCAAAGAGGAAGACAAGCAAATCATAACTCGTGGTCAGAAGGTCGAAGAGCAAGTTTTTTTACACTCTTTGTGGACAACTTACCTAAATCCATGGCACCAAGCAACCTGTATGATCTGTTCACAAAGTTTAGCATGGTCAAAGACGTCTTCATACCATAAAAGAGGAAGAAATCAACAAACTCAAGATTTGGGTTCGTATGGTATGACTGCTCTATTGCAGCTAATTTAGCAGAACAAAAAGCAAATGGCTTGTAGGTAGATGACAAACCTTTGTCAGTCAAAATCTCAGAGTATGATAAACACACAGAGGCAAGGCAGAGGCTGAAACCCCTAGCAACAAGACAAACAGTGACAAGGAACATATCAGTTATGGCAAATAGCAATATATGGAACCACGTCACTGATGGAAGGTCGTTCGCAGAGGTTATCAAAGGAGATCAACCCAGATTTACACTAAAGACAACTATTAGAGTAGAAGAGATAGGCAATGGATGGCTCTATGAGAGCATGATTATGAGACTCAGAATGGATCATACTATTTTGCAGGTGAAAAACGAACTCATAAAAAGAGGAGAGTAGAATGTGCTGGTGAGAGAAGGAGGGAGGCGAGATATGTTTCTCTCATTCCCTTCCAAGGAAGACTTGATGAACAAAAAGTCTCTGATTGTGGATTTGTTCCATAACTGGTATGAGTACATCACAGAATGGAGACCAGGTATGCATCTTCAGCAAGAGAGGCATGTTTGAATCAGTTGCTACGAGTACCCCCTAATCTGTAGAACTCAAATACCTTCAGAGAGATAGAAAGACTATGGGAGGAGCTAGTATTCTTAGATGGTGATGTCGGTACACCCAAATCATTTCAATGTGGCAGATTCAGAATAGTTACAAATGTTATGGATCCGATAAGTACAAACATCAACCTGGAGTGCAAAGAAAGAGTTTATCCCATAAGTCTTTGAAGAGCATAATGCAGAGGATGTTAGCATCAGCTGTAAAGAAACACCTTCTAAGGAATCAGTTGAAGCTGTTTGCTCCAAAGTTAATGGTGTACTACAACTCATTCAACACAACTCCTCAGAGAAAGAAGATCATGTCAAGGCAGATGGCGTGGCCGATGAAGTGGCAGGAGAGTCTGATGTAGCCAATGAGGTTATGACATCTAGGATGAAGGCTAGGGATGAGCTGGCTGTAGATGGTAGTTGGAGCAATGCATCAGTAGTAGTAGAGACTATAGATTACACAGGAAATTCAAATGAAGAGGTTACATGTGTGGTAGAATCATCATTGCCAGCAGGATGCCTGCAATAGAAGCAGTAGTGCAATCAATTTGCTCAAAAAGGTGTTGAAAAACAACTAGTTGTGGAAATTTGCAACAGAGTGTAAAGTGCAATCATGGCCCTAAAAAAAGAGCTTATGTAACCCCTTCAGTAGATGGTCAAGTCCTCACCCCAGGCTTTATTAAGAGCCTAAGTAAGCCTCTTAAGGATAGACCTGACATTTGTCTTGAGGTAGATTTGGGTCATGATCAATCTGGTCTGTAGCCCACTGAGTTAGCCCATTTGGGTCTGCAGCTCATTAGTCGCTCTAGTGTTGGATTAAATATTCCATCTGCGAAGCCAGTGTATGGAGCAGCAGGGGTGAGTTCTCAGTCAAAGGATAGTGTCATAATTAGCCCATCCATTTCAGGTTCCATTAGTAACCGATTTAAGAAAGGCAAAAGAAAAGGAAACAGAAGTGATGTGATCGAACACCCTCTGCTAGCGGGTAGGTTCTCTGGGTTTGCTAGAAGAATGGGGGCATAAAGGTACAGGACCAAGCAAAGGCATCATCAAAGGAACAAGTTCAAGATCAATAGTTGAACCTAATTCATCCAACCATAATCCAAAATTAAAGCAACCTTCTTTTGCAAGGGATATTCTTCAAGAGGCTCATGCAACATTGCAGGTAGGGAAAAGGTTCGGTTTTGATTATAAGGGGCAGGAACCTAAGGTCATTAAGAAATTAACACACATGGAGAAGCTGGATAAGGAGAGATTGGGTAGAGGGACTAGTATTGTGGAATAATTAGTTTCCTAATGGGTGAAATCTGGGGCATATTTGTTTCCAATAAAGACACTAAGTTGGAATATCAGAGGAAGAGGGAGGCCTAAATAGAGAAGAAAAATCAGAAAGCTTTTGTTTGGTAGGGCAATAGATATGGCTCTGTTTCAAGAAACAAAACAATCAAGCATTACTAGTTTGTTGGTGAAAAGTATTTGGCCTAGAGATAAGATGGAGTTCATGACTGTGGATGCTGTAGGACTGGTAGGTGAATTACTTTACATCTGAGACCCTAAAGTTTTCCAACTCTCAGAATGTTGCAGCAGCAGAAATTTTATTCTATTATCAGGTAAGATTCACAACTCATTTGATTGTGTAATTGTCAACACTTATGCTCCCAATGATGTAATAAGGAGAAGGAAATTATGGGTGACCTTATTAAATCTAAAAAATTCTTTTCCAAAACCCTGATGTCTTGGTAGGGATTTCAATAAGATTAGGAATGTAGGGGAAAAGATAGGAGTATCATGCAAGGATAGAGGCATGAAAGAGTTTAATGATTTCATAGACAATTATGAGGTGGTTGATGTGCAAATGCTAGGCAGAAAATACACTTGGTGCAATGCTCTTGATATGAACAAATAGAGTAAAATAGACAGGTTTCTTATTAGCTCTGAGTGGTTGGTGAGGTTTAAACTCAAACTTTGGGGTCTTCCCAGATCTGTATCTGATCACTGCCCACTTGTACTCATGGAGGATGAAAGGGACTAGGGGCCTAACCATTCAAATTTCTGAATACATGGTTCTTGCACCCAAACCTAGCTTCTTTGGTGGAGAACACTTGGAGAAAATCATAGTTAAGTGGATCTGTTGGCTTCATTCTGAAGAGAAAATTCCAGACTCTGAAGTTGTCATTAAAAAAATGAAATCAAGAGATCTATGGTAATGTGGCGAACAAGTTAAAAGATTTTGAATCTGATCTCCATGACCTTGATCTGAAAGCTGAAACAAGACCTTTGGATGAAGAAGAGTTAAAGTTGCAAAGATAAAAAAAAAATGAAAAGTGGATATTGAGTAGGAAGTTGGAATGAGAATGGCTTCAAAAATCTAGGCTGGACTGGAACCTAAAATGGGATAGGAACACTAGATTTTTTCATGTCATGGCTAGTAGCAGGCAAACCAGAAACACTATCAACTCCATCACAGTAGGGGCTGTGATATTTGAGGAGCCAGATTTTGTCAAGAATAAGGTGTCGAATCATTTTTCAAACCTTTTCACAAATGATTGGAAGTAGAGACCAGTCTTAGCAGGGGACTTCAAGAGTGTTAGGCTCAGTGCCTCTTTTCATATCCTTGAAGCAGAATTTTCTGAAGAAGAAATCTGGGCAGCAGTTAAAGATTGTAATGGGAACAAAGCCCCAGGACTAGATGGATTCAATTTGATGTTTTTTCAGAAATATTGGAAGGTGCTCAAAGATGAAGTCCTCAAATTTATGAAAGAGTTCTATGTTAGTGGCAAATTGGTTCCTGGTTTGAATAGTTCATTCATTACTCTCATCCCAAAGAAGGAGAAAGTTGTGACCCTCAATGAATTCAGACCTATAAGTTTGATTGGCTCTATATGCAAAATACTTTCTAAAGTCCTAATAACTAGACTTAAACAAGTCATGTCTACGGTAATTAGAGATTCACAATCAGCTTTTCTAGGAGGTAGGAACATTCTTGATGGAGTTTTGATTGCAAATAAAGTTGTCGATGGCTGGTACAAATCCAAGAAATCTAGGCTGCTTTTCAAATTAGACTTTGAAAAGACATTTGATTCCATCAATTGGAATTTTCTCTTTTCAATGCTAACAAACTTTGGGTTTGGTCAAAAATGGATCTCATGGATTTAGGAATGTGTCTCTACTGCAAGAATTTCAATACTTGTCAATGGCTCACCAACCAAGGAGTTCAGCCCTTAGAAAGGTCTCAGACAAGGCGACCCCTTATCACCATTCCTGTTCAATTTGGTTGTTGAGGCACTAAATATACTCCTTCAGAGAGCTATGGAGCTGAGTTTGCTAAAAGGGGTATCTATTGGGACCAATCATGTGTAGCTCTCTTATCTACAATTTGCAGATGATTTTCTACTGTTTTGTGAAGCTGAGCTGTCAGAAGTTCTTAACTTAAAAAGAATCCTCAAGTGTTTTAAAGTGGCATCAGGTCTTAAAATCAACTATCATAAAAGTGTGGTTTGTGGGATTGGTATCTCTAACTCTGTTCTTGCTGAGTTTGCATCCCTGTTGAACTATAGAACTCAAACACTTTCAATTAAGTATCTAGGATTGCCTTTGGATGCTAATCCTAGGATAAAGAAAACATGGAAACCTGTTGTTAATAAGTTTAAATTGAGACTTGTTGGTTGGAAAATGAAGCTTCTTTCTTTTGCAGGTCGATTAACCTTGGTGAAAGCAGTGTTGTCAAGTTTACTTGTGTATTACTTGTCTCTATACAGGCTGCCTAAAGGAATTGCTACGGAGATAGATAAAATCCAAGCCTCATTCTTATGGGGAGGCTTAGATCTAAGGCGAAAAATCCATTTAGTGAAATGGTTAGAGGTAACTAAGAGTATAAAGCAAGGTGGGCTGGGTATCAGAAGAGTTAGGGATGTAAATGTATGCTTACTCCTAAAGTGGTGGTGGAGATTTGCTTCTGATCATGATTCATTATAGAAGAGGGTCATTTGCAGCAAATACAAATTTCTTGGAGGGAAATGGTTCCCAAATCTTAGCCCAAGCATCAACTCCTGTAACATCTGAAGTGGCATTGTAGTAGCAGTGGAGCAGAAAGAGTCTCTCTTACTATACTATGTCAGTAACCTACGGTTAAGGGTGGGCAATGGTTGTCGAATTAGGTTTTGGTATGATACTTGGTGTGGAGCACTTTGTCTAAAAGATGAGTTCCCTTGGCTATTCAGATTGTCTTTAGATAAGAAAGGATCTCTTAAGGACTTTGTGGATATCTCTGGGCCCTCTGAGAACTAGTTATTTACCTTTAGGAGGTCTCTCTTTGATTGGGAAAAGAATGAGCTTCTCAGACTCAATGGCATCTTATCTTCAGCCCCTTCATTGAACTTGAAGCCCCATGACACTGCAGTCTGGAAAGTAGCCAAACCAGGGCAGACTCTTGTATCTGATCTTTACAACCATACTAACATTGTCTATGGAGGTACTGATAGATCTAGTCGAATGGTATGGATCAAGTATCTCTCACCCAAAGTGCAATTCTTTGGTTGGCTTGCATGGAAGCACAAGATTAAAACTTCTGCATTCTTACAATGAATTGGTGTTTTGGATAGGTCTATATCTACCTTGTGCATGTTTTACAAAGCTCAGCAGGAAACAATCGAACATGTGTTAATCCTTTGTCCTCTAGTGTTGAAAGTCTGGACTGGGCTGTTACAGTGGTGGGGGGTTAGTTGGGTAGTTCTCGACTCTGTTCAAGGTCTGCTGCAATGGTGGATAGGTTACTACTGTAGGAAATCTGAATGGCAAATTTGGCGTGGCATACCTCTGGTGACTCTTTGGTCGATCTGGAAATACATAAATGAATGTTTCTTTCAAGCTTCCCAACCAAAATTGCAGGAGCTGCAAGAGCTCATTATCACCAGACTTGCCATCTAGTTGAAGGCTACTTCCAAGGAGCTTCATTTTTCGATTAATGATTTCCTATATAATATCTCAGGTGTGAGGCATTGTATTCAGGGCTAGCTCTGTAGTGGATTGTTTATATTTGCTTTGTTGTTGCTACGCTACTTTTGTTGGGCTGGTCTTGTGTCTTGTGTCTTGTGCTTGTATTCTCATCAACCTTGAGGTGTGCTAGCAAATGATTGGGCATTCCTTGCGGTGCCAACCTAGTTGGGATCATTTGGTGATGCTTTGATGCTTTTGCACTTCGTCATCCTTTCTTTAATGTTTCATAAGTATGTATGGTATCATCATCAACAAAGGGCCTTTTTGTTGTTCCAAAAAAAAAAAAAAAAGCAAGTTAGTTGAAGGTACGTAATGAAAAAAAGAACATATTTGGATTCATATAATTATAATAAATCTCTAGCGCAATTAATTTAGGTTAGTATCTCTTGATTTTCAAAGTTTGCATTTATCATTGCTTCCATTTCAACGAGGGAGAGACGGTATACTATAGGCAAACACTCCTATGTAGGTCAACTTCGTACTCTAATTGATATTTCTTATACTCTCATTAAACTTTTAACTAGATGATTTTACCGACATGACTAAAGTTTTGTTGAGCTAATTAGGCTAGTTGGCCCTTAAACATCATTTTAAATTCTCACTTTGAACGTCAAAAAGTGGTTGTAAATTGTGGGATTTGGTCAGAGTTTCAGGAGCCCCTCTAAGTCAAATAATACTCTCCAACATGTGCTATAAGTTGAGGAATTAATATAAACATAATACAAAGTGTACTCATCTTAAAGTAACAACAACATTAAACAGTTAAATACAATTGTCAGTCTAGTTGGGATCGATCAGTTGAACTATGATGCTTTTGCTCTATGCCTCTTTATTGATGGATGTTTATTGATTGTATCTTTATGCACATCAATAAAGTTTTTTTTCCTGATAAAAAAATAGTTGAGGAATTAATATAAACGTAATATAAAGTGTCTTATTCTTAAAGTACCAACAATATTAAACAATTCTTAGATACAACTAAATTATGGAATCAAAATGTGATGTTTTTTAGATGGATCAAATTTGATGCTTTTTGACTTCGTTTAATGCAATTTATTAGAGTTATTTATGACAATTTTATTTTTAAAATTCTTGTTAATGTATTATGCTTTTAAGAATAACAATATTAACTACTGCTTAGATATAGTCAAATTATGGAATCAAACATGATGTTTTTAGATGCATCAAATTTGATGCTTTTTGACCTTGTTCGGTGCAATTTATTAGAGACAATGTTACTTTTAAAATTTGTGTTATTGTATTACCCTTGCAATTTTATAAAGCAACTAATAATTTAAATAAACTGATCATTAGAAAGTTGGAGAGAGGGAATGACCTTCAAATGGGTTAACATGGAGTATGAGGGTTATTTGATGGGTTAACATGGATCAGATGGAGTATGAGGGTTTGGTCAATCTAATATTTACTTATTCCTTTAATCAAATGGCTTAAGTTGGTGTATGTGTTTGGTATATAGGAAACATTATAGAAAATGCTTGCTGAAAGCATGGCACATGTTGTCTAATTATTAACACATCTTAATCATGTAAGTTTATTGATCGAGACATGAACATGACATAATCAAACCCTAATGTCAAAGGCTAGGAAACTTGCTATGAAGTTATGGCTTTGGTAGTTTTGATACTTTAGTAGTTAAATAATTAGGATGTAATCCTCAAACCCATACTAATTTTCTAGTATTATTTATGTAATTAAATATAATGTGATTTTGACTCTTTAACTAAACTTACATTGCTACTTGGGTATTTTTAGTTTGGATTAAGGTCTCATTTGTTTTGAGTTATAGGGAGGGGATTGAGATTCATAGTAAGGTGGACTTACTAATATCGTGTTTGTTTTGAGTGATGGAGAGGGAATTCATGATCTCCTCCGGACTACGAATCCCCTTGAGGAGGGGATTAGGATAGGCCTGTGGGACTTGTATTAAAAATTAATTCGCCGAACTATTTATTTATTTATTTATTTATTTTTACATGTTGGGCATTTCTTTTGAACATTAATAGTTAATTTTTTGTATTTTTTGTTAAGTAAAAATCAATGTTTTATTTATTTTTTTTCCTGAAATTTTTTTATTTTTTACATGTTGGCTATTTGTTTTTTAAACATTAATGTTTAATGTTTTTATATTTTTTTTATTTGTTTTATTATTTTATATAAAAATAATTTAGCAATCCCTACACTGACAACTACTATTAAAATAAACACACTTTTACTTAATCCCCTTACTATGAATATCCTCCATTCTACCTCTGAAAACAAATGGACCTAAGAGTATTGTTAGTCACTGCCTAGGTTAGTATACATATAAAAATATTTTAAAATATGTAAAAGGCATATAACAATTATATAATTTTACCTCATGTGATATGAGTTTAGAGCACCTTCCCCTATATAGTTTAAATATAAGCAGCGCGACTCATGTGATTTTGGTCTAAATTGTAATTTTTAGTTTCAACAATGTTAGGTAGTTCAAAATTTTATTGCTTAAATGACTCAAATCACTCAAAACGACGTCATTTTGAGTGTAAATGAGTGTAAAACGACATCGTTTTAACAAATTTGAGTCATTTAAGTCACAAAATTTTGAGTTACCAAACATTTTTCTTTTAGTTTTTCCGTCCAAATTGACGGAAAGTGCACTACACTTACCAATTTTGAAGGTGGGCGAACAAAATTTTTGAAATTAAATTGAAATCAAAATATAAAAAGTCATTTTTACCCTTATCTTCATAATTCCTTCATCTTCCTCATATACTCTCTCCCTGTCGCTCCTCGCTTTCTGTCTCTACCTACTCTTTGATAATACAAACACATACATATACATATATAAACAGGGCGATTTATTGGCCAATTGAGGAACTACGCTTACGATGTGCATAACATCGCGAGTCTCAAGCTCGTTGTGTTGAGGCTGTAGATGGTGGGTGGTTGGAAACGGAAGGAGTTGTGACGGTGGTCAGAAAGGAGTGGGTTAGTTTCACTGTGGGTCCACTTTTCTTTGTTCTTCACAAGCTTAAGCTTTTTCGGATCTCGCTGGAGGATGAGATTGCGTGTATGGATCTGGGTCATTTCAAGTTCTCCGTTAACCGGGTTTGAGTTGTAATTTACAAAATTATTTGAGAGTTCTCTGTTTATTTTTAAATTTTAGGGATAAAATACTCCGAATCTGAAAAACAGGAAAGTAAAGTAAATTTTGTCCTTATATAAATGTGCATGAAAATATTATAGGGTGAATCACACTGACTGTCCTTATAATTTAGAATTTGTGTCATTTTAGTTTTTGATTTTTTTAATTGTGATATATTTGATCTTAAATTTTAAATATTGTTTTAAATAAGAATAATTAAAGATACTATTCACCTTGCTTGTTTTCACTTTTCAGAAAATTTTACTTTCTTATTTTTCGTGTTTTTTTGTTTTTACCGAATTTTTTTAATATTTTAAGCAATTTTTTTACTTTTTAGACATACCTAACATAAATACACCTAAAAAGTAAAAAAATTATAAAAAAAATCTTTTAAAAATTCACTAAATAACAAAAATACAAAAAAAAAAATACAAGAATTCAGTATATTTTTTGTATTTTTATGTATTATTAATTCTTTAAAATATTTTTTCACAAATTTTTTACTTTTTAGATACATCTAAGTAAGATATATCTAAAAAAGTAAAAAAAAAATGTTTAAAATTTAAAAAATATTCACTAAAAACAAAAAAAACACGAAAACCAAAAAAGTCAATTTTCAAAAAACTTAATCCAGAAAACTCAAACCGAACACACTGATTAGATTTTTCAAGGGTAAAATCGTCAATTTAATGAAATATAAATTAATTTGACCAAAATAAATGTCAAAAAATTATTTTTGAATTTTTAAAAATTATTTCTACCTACTAAAGATAAAATTATATAAAATTGATAAAGTTTTTAGACTTTTTTTTTACCAAATTAAATTTTATTATGTATTTGGATGATGATCATGTAAAATTAATTTTTAAAAATTAATCATATAATTTTTATCAATTTTACAAAATTTTATTTTTGTTGGGTAGAAATAATTTTTTAAAATTTTAAAATATTTTTTTGACATTTATTTTTGTCAAATTAATTTATATTTTACCAAATTGACGATTTTGCCCTTAAAATTAAGCAATGGTATGTTCAATTGTCCTTATTTGGAACAAGATTCAAAATTCAAAATCAAATGTGTCACAATTGAAAAGTCAAGGACTAAAGTGACACAAACCATAAACTATAGAGACTGTTAGTGTAATTTACCCAATATTATATTACAATTATAACTTTTTTTTGATACTATTTAATCATTAACAAACTTTTTGAACCTAGTAAATAATTTGTTAACTCGACCCTTGATTTAATTTGCCATAGTTAGTCGAACCGAGGATTAAAACTGAGTTTGGTCCCCACAACCTATGGGGAAACATATTGTAATGTTGTGGTGACTTTTGTACAACAAATTTAAATATAATTTGAGGTGTTATTATTGTGTTTGTACAATAGACACCACTTGGATGACATGTAATCACGTCAGAAAATTAGTAATTTTGGTATCCAAAAATAAAATTTGTAATTTTAATATTATTCAAAGGTATAATATGACATAATAATTCAAACAACAATGCTACTTACCTATTAAAAAAAATATTAGAAACTGTCTAAATTTTGAAATTTATGGATCAGATTCATGAATGTGACACATACCACACCAAGTTACGGGTGAAATTCAGACGGGTTGGGAGATTGTCCAAATCCAATCCAAGTTGTGCTGAGACCTGCCCAAACCCGCCCAAGCCCGAATTGTAACCTGAGGTTACTTGCCCAAGCCCGACCCGAGTTAAACCCGAATTGCCCAAGTTGTCCGAATTGTAAATGAATTTCATTTTTTTTTTTTAAGTTACATTATTAAATTATTAAAATTCGACTCTATTTACATTTTTTTTATATAGAAAATTATTGATACTACGAAAACAAATAATTTATATAATGTAAGAGAGATACCGCTATAGTAGTTCTTGCAATTTATGAGTGAAAATAAAAAATAATAATAATAAGATTTTATATTATTTGTATATATAATAATATATATTCAATATGATTTAATAATATAAATTACTTTAATATCATGTAATGGCTAATAATTTATATGTATATTTAATACTTTTATATATCTATATATGTATAATTCGGGCTTCAGATTGCTCGGGTTATTTGACGTCTTTGCCCAAGCTCGTTCAAATTTAATTCGGGCTTTTGAATTTTTGTCTAAACCCGTACCGAATTCAAAAATATATTGTCCAAGCCTTAAAAAAATTCAGGCTGGGTTCAAGTTACTCGGGTTGAGCCCGCCCAAATTACACCCCTACACCAAGTTCAAATTACACTATAGATTCAAATTTTGAGCACATCTTCAAATATATATCTATATTGTTATAATATATCTATATTGTTATAAAAGGATTGGGTTTTTCTCCGGTCCTTAATCAAACAGGAGAGGTGATGTTGGGCCTATTGGGCTCATTTTTTGGTCATGTTTCGATAATCTGAACCGTCGCATTTTGGAGTTTGTTGATTACACCATCTCTATAAAAAATCAAGTTAATCAAATAACGACAATCATGTGTTCGGAGCAGTTTTGTATGAACCGATTGTTTTCTCACTATTCATTTTTTTCATACAAAATTGATCCTAATACACAGATGTCATTATCCGATCGATTTGATTTTTTTTATACATGAATAATGTACGCGACAAATCCTAAAATGTGAACGATTCAGATAATTTAAACAAAACCCAAAAATAGGCCCAATAAATCTAACAATACCTCTTCAGTTTAATTAAGGACTAGAGAGAAGTCCAACCACACAACTTAGAAGAAGTTTTGTCCCAATTTTTGTATACCTAAAATATCCGTATACATGATAATTGTTATGGTTTTAAGATCTCAAATGCTTCAAATAAATATCATAATTATTTTAAATTCTAGACACGTAGTGTGTGCCCACCTCTAGTGTTTACACACTATATATGTGTAATTTGTAATATTTGAAACAATTTGAGAGAATTAAAGCAATTTATAACAATTATCATGTTTTAAGGGCATTTTTGGGAAGAAGAAAAAAAAAAGTGACATCTAAATCTACAGAGGTGTTTTTTTATTTTTTATTTTTTTGGCCTTATGATAGGATGTTAGGAATTAGTAAGTTAGATTATAATGAAGAATTGCAGTCACTCTATCAATTCGAAACCTGGATCTCTAACCTTCTCGTTATTTCAATGGATAGTTACGTAGATCACTGAGCCAACTTTTTTATACCAATAAAGGTGTTTGCTTTATATATATTACTTAACATTCCACAAATTCTAAAGATTGCATGTTGACAAGGTCTACTAATATTTGGATTACAACTTGGTCTTGTGTGTTGATGCCATTCAAATGAGAGCATATGCATTTTTGGAGTTTGGTGGAGCAAACTTCTAGTGTTTGGTAGAGCAAGCACACGGCAATTGGCACAAAAATAAGGTTTCCAGTAATGCAAAAAAGAAGAGAAGAAAAAGAAAGGATGGACCATACATTAATTGAAATCATATTAATTTTTGCTCATGCAACATATGAAGTATTATAATACATTATAAGACGAAAATGATGTGCCATTTGACTTTCAACTTTGACTTTCTCTGCATTTTCTTTGACTTTGTTTTCATTTTCTTTTCTTTTCTTTTCTATTGGGGAAGCCATATATGTGTAATGCAAGAGCTTCATAGTAGATCTTTGAACTCTTAATCTTCTACAAATCTCTCCAAATCTCATTTGTTGAAGTTCATTAATTGTACCATTAAATTGTGATTCAGCTGAGTTTAGACTATGTTCACATATTACAGATGTGTTTCCTATTCTCTCCATCCACATATGAATATCTTGTTAGGGAACTCCCGAAAATTTATCCTGGTTAATCTAGTGGTCAGAGTCCATGTATATCATTAGAAAGTTATGAGTTGAGTATTCTCCCTTTTTCCGTCTGGCATACCCCAAAAAAGGCTTAAATATACTGAGGACATCCAATACATGCAATTTGTGCCATTTTAGTTTTTGATATTTAAATTATCTCAATTTGATCACCAACTTACCTAGTTGTGTTTAAATGTTTCTTGTAGTACTATTTTTGTCCAATTTTTATAGTGGAATGGATACATTTTTGTCTAAATTTGGACAAGATTGGATGAAAACAATGTGGGACCATTCAAATACAAATTAAATAAGTTGTAATCAAATCCATATGATTAAAATATCATGAATCAAAATGAAACATAAATCATATTGAGAAGTTTGACAATGTATTTCTAGCAAAAATTTCATAGTTTTTTTACTTGAAATCTGAATACTGACCAAGTCAAGTGCCTAGCTTTTTTTAATAAATAAATAAAATAAAATGTGGCACAACTAACATGAGAAAACCTGTTGTCGGGTCACAACTCACACAAAAGAAAGCTTCTACGAAAACTTGTAGAGGTTTTCGATATTAAGTATCGTAAAAGAAATATTATGGAAAATTTCATAAAAATTCTTCATTTTTAGATTATACACATAATAAAGTATCATATACTAATTAAAAAATAAAAAATCTTCATAAAGTATTTCATAATATTTCTTTCATGTCTAGCATTACTCTTCCAATATATATATAATTGATATAGGACTTGCTAAGCCAAAAAGGAGCTAAAAATTTGTATTTCAAATTCTCAAATCAGGCCTATTTTGGGAAGGCAACATTTTAGTAAAAAATTTAAAAAGTTTACAGAAAAGTGAACTCTTCTCTTTACTTTTTTGCATGACTTTTTATAAAAACTCAAAAAATACTTAAAAAATAAAGTCAATTCCCAAAACAACCTATCTGACACTAACCCAGTTCTTGGAATGGGTTTGATCCAAAAAAAAAATGTAACTAAGAACAGAGAACAATTTTACTCCTCATCTTCCTTTGTTCCATGAAATTATGTATTCTCTTGAGAGCTACTTCAAGTGTTTGCTCACTCATATTAGCAAAGCAAACCCTGAACCAACCTGGCTCGGAACAATGGCAAGAGGACCCTGGAGATATATTCAACTTCATCTCTCTCAAAGCTTCATTCCAAAGCTCCAATTCACTCTCTGTTGTAGGTTTCTCCAATAATGGGCTCAAATTCATCCAGCAAAATAACCCCGCGTTCCCTCGTAAACACTCAATACCGGCCTCTCTCAACCCATCGATGATCATCTGATACCTCTTCTTCAACCTTTGCCTGTTTGTCTTTATGTAATTCTCTGTGAACTCTTTGTTTGATAACATGGAAGCCAAGAGTTGTTGTGTTTGAGAAGAGACCAAAGTGAAGCTTGACATTCGTCTAGCAGTTGTCACTACCTTGTCATTGTATGAGTAAATAGTCCCAACCCTAAAGCCTGGTAGGCCTAGATCTTTGGAAAGGCTATAGACAATATGGACCCTCTCACTATCTTTGTAGCCTCGGGATTCGAGTATTGCTGCCACGCTGATGAATTCATCCGGACAGAATACAGATCCCGAGTAGATTTCGTCAGAGACTAGGTGGATGTTTTTGCGGGTTACGAAGTCTAGGATTTCTTCCAGGACTGACCGGTCAAGGGCGGCACCAAGGGGATTTGAGGGGTTTGTTATGAGTACTCCTCTCACTTTGATGTTCATGGCTTGTGCACTGTTATATGCATCTTCTAGAGCTTGAGGAGTGACTTGGAAATTGTTGGAACTGTCAGTGTGAATCGGTACAATCTTTACGTCGGTCCTCCACCTCAAATCCCTATCAAATCTGAAAAAGTAACATTTTCGATTAGCATCATAGTTTAATTAACACTATTGGAATATCCATAAATATTTGAGTTATAGTCATATATCAACTGATATTAGTTCTAGTATTAAAAATCAACAATGTTACGTATTCAAAATAGTGCACAGAAAAAACTTTTGACTGACGATTAGTACTTACCCTGGATAGTAAGGTGTTGGAACGAGCAAAGCATCACCAGGATTGGCTAAAATGAAGGTTAACAACTCATTGGCTGCGGTTGCACCGGCTGTTAGAACAACTCTATCAGGGTTGAATTTTGCTCTTCCCCCTCTTATTTGTTCCATGAAACTTGCCATTGCCTGAATTAACACGCAAACAATTGCACTAGAGTTAGAATTATATTATATTATGCTTGGTTGTTCCAAAAACTGTTTTCAGGCCTCGTTTGGGAACAGACTAATTTAGTAATTTTTTGGCTATTTGGCTAAAATATGAGTTAAAAAAAACTAGTATGTTTCAGATGATTTTTTGACTTTTTACGAAAAGATGTGCAAAAAGTAGAGAGAAAAGAGAATCTTTGACTTTTTGGTATGAGTTGTTGGTTTTTTGACTAATTTAATAACTTTTTGACTAAAAAGTTCGGTTGCCAAACGAGGCCTAAAAAAACAAATTCAAATTCAAAAACTACCCATTTTTAAGAAACGTCCAAAAGCTGTTTTCAATTTTTATTTTTTTAAACTATTTCCTACAAAAATGAAAATGATATGAAAATGATGGCACTCTTCGAACTTTTCATCATTTTTGTTTCTGAAAACACAAACACAAAAACAAAAAATGAAAACGATATGAAGCAGGCCCTATACCTTTCTGAAAGACTGTAGTCCATGATAATCTTGAAACAAAGCATTCTCCCTAAAGCCAGAAGATTTTTTCCCCCAGCTGGCTTCTTCTGAATGCTTTTCCAAGAACTCTTCTAGCAAATCAAATGAAACCTGTACGCAAGAAATCACAAAACAAAGGTCACTTTCAATTTCTAGACTTCCGATACTGATATTCACAGATATATCAACCAATACTATTCAATATCTTCGATACTGTCAGATTGTGTTGGTGCTTACTTGATTTTCAGCCAATCCCATCTGAATGACTCCTGATGGGTTGTTTGATTCGTCGTAAGGGTTTTCGTCGTACGCTTTCCATCCTGCAAAATATGGAGAGTCCTCTCCATGAGTTTCAGAAACTGCAACTCTCGATAGCCCAACTGATGATGATTGTTGCTCAATCTCTATAGCCATAACTAGCTTTCTTGCAAGTGTAGATAAAGCTGTTGAATGAGAACTTATTATCTCAATGTACTTCTTTATTTTTAGTTAATGAAACAGTTCTTTCTTGTCTTTCTCTTCTTTTCTTTTTGCTGATCAAACAGAAAGTGTAGAGAAAGCTGTTATGTGGAGAGTTGAGAGAGATGAGAGAAGAGAACTCTTGAATGAAAACTTTGTCAAAGAGGCCTTTATATATATATAGGAGAAAGGGTTGGAGAGAGAGGAAAATGGGCCCTACTTAGGTGGACATTATGAAATTCTCTATAAAAAAATAAAAAATAAAAAGAAAGAAAAAAAAAGAAAAGAAGAAAAAAAACCAATGATTGATTCTGTGGAGCAAGCAAGATCAAAGCTCATCACATCACATTTTACAAAAATAGTTTTTATCATTGGTGACAACTGTTAGCTTCTGTCAACTTTGCATTGCTTTTTTTCCAAATCTCATTCTTCACAAGATCCACATCTCAAAATATGGTGGTTGAGGGGTGGGTATTTTTATCTATAAAGAAAATTTAATATAAATTTTAGTAATGGAATCACTTTAAAAAGAATAAATTTAACTACACAAAATCAGACACATAATATATATAGATGGATAAGATTTTTAAATGTCGATCTCAACAATTAATTTTATAAAATCATATCTATTAATGTATATTTTATTTTTAGTTCTGTGACTGATTTTTTTATTCATAATAGAACTATGTTAGAAATTATGTGAATCACTTTACAATGGTGGAGTGTTTGGCATAATCTATATAAGTGCACTTATTATGTTCACATTACCTCTCTACTTTTCTGCACATTTTTTTTTATTATAAAAAATCAAAAAATATATTTATTTAAATCATTCCAAATATCTCTTAATTTTGATATCATTGAACTAAAGAGTGTTTTGTTATAAAACGAGAGGGACTTAAAAGAATTACAAAAATTACTTATAAAAACTTCGGTTGTATAGCATTAATCTTATATTTAAAAGTTTCACTTAATAATTGTTAGAAAAACAATGCTGTATGTGCTACTGTATTTGTGAAATAGAAATGAATTTGAACAAAACAATAGTGAACCAATGCACAAATAAGACTCTGTCCACAAATTGAAAACGGAAACGATTGAAAATAGTTTATAAAAATGACAAAATATTTGAACTTAGAGAACTTGAAGAAACTGAATGATCAAGGCTAGTGCGTGCTTTCACTATATATATAATAACAAAACTAGAATCCGAACCTTGATCTTTCATTTTCTAACAATAACTTTCTTTGCTAATAAAACATCATTTGTTTACTTTCACTGTTTTGATTATCAGTTATGTTACGAGCACAGAAAATTTCACAGAAGTAGTCACCGTGACCCCACCTCCCTCTTTATCTCATATTTGTATTTGATTCTGTAAAACTTTTCTGTTCTCTTACACTTTTTATTTGATTATTTAAAATTTGTGGAGTTCTCTTCTTATCAAGTCCCTACATCCCAACCTATGACTAATCAAATCATTCGTGAAGAAAGCTTTAAACTAAAATCCATTATGAGAATACCCAATAAATGGTTGAAGAAATACATACTTACATGCAAATATTTGAGGAGATCTAAGAGTAGTTAAGTTTTCTTATGACCTGACAAAGATACCAATTTGCACAAGATTAAGATTCCGATTTGCAAACAAAGTTGAGACAAAACAGAAGCTGCAAGAAGATATGCTGGTCCCACACGCCTCTTTGCTAATTTCAAACAACAAAATTTATGACTTCCTTTGAGATTTTAAGGATTGTAAATCATAATTGGTTCATGATCTAATTAATCATATAGGTTTATCAATCATTTGTATCCAAATTTATGTAGTCATGGACATGATTGCATTTCTAATGAGTGGCAAATGATTATATGATTAGTAATTGCATTTCAAATGAGAGTCAAATGATTATATATGATTAGTACTTTATATCAAAACACTTTCTTTTATCTAAATAAGTGCACTTATTTGGATAAATGCACTTATTTAGATTACATCACCTCTATTTTTTTACATATATTTTCGTAAAAAATCAAAAAGTACACTAAATAAGTAAAACCCAAACAATCCCATATATCTTATGGTATATATGATACGATATTTTTTTTAACGACAAAATAAACTTTATTGATTAATCAAATGTCAAAACAAGAGATACAATCAATAATTCTAACTAAATTGGCACCAGAGAAAGAGTCAAATCATATGCTAGTACATCACCAAGTTGGTAAGACACCAACAAAGGCAGAATAAGACAAAAAAACAACGATACAATACGATATGATTTGCGATACTTCAAAAATTATACAACGATACATGATCAACAATACTTAGTGACAATGGCTATGAATTATGTGAATGAACATCACATTAATTCCATGATATGCATGCTTTTGAATAAATAATACTTGCATATTGTTATACGAGAATTGTATGGGGTTCAATCCATAAATTGATTTTAAAAATAAACGTACAAAACACAAAATATAAATGATTCTATAATGAAAGGAAATCAAATCTACTATGGACAATAAGAATTATAAAATTCTGAACTTTTCAACTTTAGTTGCTCAATAATATAAACCAACATATATTCGTATTCTTCTGTCCTAATGTATTTTCATTTTTACCTGCAAGATCATATCTCGAAATTCTCGCCTTTCAGAGTTCATAATTAAATTCCCGCCACATTTTATGATTTTGTATTATAAGTGCATTAGGAAAAAAAATACATGTTGAGATCCTTAGCCATGAATACATAGAGATATATGTCGAGATTATGTTCTTATAGTTTGGATTTCAACTAAACTACCCAAGAGAATAAATAACATCCAAATAAATAAATAAAAGAAAAAATAATAAGAAGAAACATGCATACATGATACGAAGAATATATGCTTAAAAAGTGTATATTTCATTGACGTGGGGTTCAAGATCATGATGAAGATCCATGTGCAAGAACTCAACAATGAGATTTTCCATTAATAGATTTTATTTTTTGCAACATATCATGAACATGACAAAAGGGGAACGTGAGAGGAGTGGTTGATGACGATTGTTTAGCAATTTCAACCTCTAAGCCACAGACATGTATCAACTATGGTCTTCAACAGATTTGATTTTATTTATTTATCATTAGTTTTTATTTTTTAGAATATATTTTGATTATAGTTATGGGCCATTATTACAATATCATTTCTTACTTGAACCGACAAAAAGAACCTTAAATCATTGGCTGGAAACCCATGGCGTTTAATTGAAAATGATCCGCTCATGCTCCTCTAGCTGCAGCCAACTAAAACATAACCTTATATATTAATGCATATTTATAGAGGGGTTTTCTTTTTTTTTTTTTAATACTCTTCTTCGGTTTGTAAAACCTGGTCAATGCTATAAATTTTCACCAATCAATTGATGTAAATCTTAGCATATATATATAGGAGCCTCTAAATGCGACTCACAAATTTTGTAGGATATCCCAATTTTTAGAAAAAAATAAAATAAAAAATAATCGGTGTGTTTGGTTTGAGTTTTCTAGATTAAGTTTTTTGAAAACTGAGTTTTTTTATTTTTCATATTTTTTTTTTGTTTTTAGTGAATATTTTTTAAATTTTAAACTTTTTTTTTTTTACTTTTTTAGATGTACCTTAGTTAGATGTATCTAAAACGTAAAAAATTTGTGAAAACATATTTTAAAAAATTAATAAATACATAAAAATATAAAAAAAATGTACTGAATTCTTGTATTTTTGGTATTTAGTGAATTTTTAAAAGATTTTTTTTACAATTTTTTTACTTTTTAGGTGTATTTATGTTAGATGTGTCTAAAAAGTAAAAAAATTGCTTAAAATATTAAAAACAATTCAATAAAAACAAAAAAAAAACACTAAAAATAAGAATGTAGAATTTTCTGAAAAGTGTTTTCTGAAAAATGAAAACAATTAAACTGATAATAACAGCTTGCTTGGTTTCATTTTTTCAAAAACACTTTTCAGAAAATTCTACTTTCTTATTTTTCGTGTTTTTTTGTTTTTACTATTTTTTTTAATATTTTAAGCAATTTTTTTACTTTTTAGACACACCTAACATAAATATACCTAAAAAGTAAAAAAAAATGTAAAAAAAATCTTTTAAAAATTTACTAAATACCAAAAATACAAAAAAAATATAAAAATTCAATACATTTTTTGTGTTTTTATGTATTTATTAATTTTTTAAAATATTTTTTCATAATTTTTTTACTTTTTAGATACATCTAAGTAAGGTGCATCTAAAAAAGTAAAAAAAAAAATTAAAATTTTAAAAATATTTACTAAAAACAAAAAAATACGAAAATCAAAAAATTCAATTTTCAAAAAATTTAATCCAGAAAACTCAAACCAAACACACGAGTACTATTTTGTTCCTGAATTAAATTACCAAAAGGGCCGACTCCGAACCCTAACTCTGGCAACCCCTCCCAAACTCTGGCCAACCCTTTGCCACCACATCCTTTCCCTTTTTGTTATTTTTCTTCTTCTTCCCTCTTCCTCCACCGCAATCCCTCTCTCCCTTGCCTCAAGCAAAGAAAAAGAGAAAAGGGTCGACGTGTGGCAACAGGGATGCACCAGTGGTGGAGGTAAGTAGGTGGGGTGGGTGGAGTGTTCAAAGAAAAAAATGAAAATTTAAAATTAGGAATAAGGTGTCTTAATATGAAACGGGACATTCAACCAGATTTTTTAGATTTATTTAGAGACACTCCATATATATTGTAGTCTTCACAGAAACCGCATCATCCTCTTCTCTTCTTTCAATATTATAGAATAGATGTGAACTGTAAGCATAAATAATTTTATCAAATCACATAATGTATGTCATTTTTTTTTATATGATTGTTTCTTCTTACTATTGTTTGTGCATGGTTTACTTCACAACAACTCTTAACCATTGAATTATACCTTAAGATTTATATGATTGAAGAGATTTAATAGTTATGAATATATTAAAATAGGAAGACATATAAAGGCTTGGATGTGGAGGATTCTTATCCTGTTTTTACCGTATTAAAATACAAGGTTGGCTTCATGTAGTTGGTTAAAGCAATGTGTTAGATAATTGTTGATTTTGTATACTAAAATTTCTAGTAGACTAATAAGTGAGCTTACATTCCTTACGTACTCAAAGAAGCCACGTACTTAGAATAGGTATTTAGAAGTGTACTCATAAAAATATTCAATAAAATAAAATAAAATATATGGAATAATAATTGTGTGATCACACTCATAATAATCAAATCTATACTTTTCATTTTTTATTTTTTATTTTTTTTTATTTTGGCTACCTAACATTGATGTTAATTAATGTACTCCAATGACCAAAACCAACTATATCTAATTTTTGCTAAATTAAAGGGACTATTATAAAAATAAATAAATGGTGCATTTAATATGTATTTAAAATTTTAGTCACAATAATTCGTAATCTTTATTAATTTGGATTATAACCAAAATATCACAAAAATTTCACAATCAATATCGCTTTAGCTCATAACAAAAAACCATAACCTCGTAATCAAAAGACACTTCGCTTCATAAAAAAAAAAAATACCATGAAACCTCATAACTAAGGCCAATTTAGATCATAACCAATCACCATAAAGTCTCATGAAATTCATCACAAATTTGATCATCACAAAATCTCATAATTATACCACACAATTCATAACTAAGATAATGAAACTTCATACGCAGCCCAGCGGTAGAAGCCGGACACCTCAGTTTAAAAATAAAAAAAATAAAAAATAAAAAAAAAAAAGGATAATGAAACTTCATATAGTACATATCTTTTAATAGAAAGTCAGTAGATACTTTCAAAGGATCATATAGTATACCTACACTGCAAAAAGAAATTCGTTTTAGAAATTAAAATTTAGGGATAAAATTATTTTTTAGGGACCAACTAATTTTGTTACAAAAAGTGTCATTATTATATTTTTAGCAACAAAAATTGGACATTAGTGATGAATTATTATCTTTTCTAGACTAATTTTTTGTCTAAAAAAATAAACTATTTTGAAACCAAATTATTTTGTCCTTAAAAGCCTATTTATTAGTGACAATTTCAAAATTTTGTTGCTAAAAACCTTATTTTTGACTTTTCGAAACGACCTTTTATCGATTATCCTCGTGACGATGAAAATTGTCCCTAAATGTCTTTTGCAACAAAATTTTCACTTTTAGAGACCAAAATATTTGATTTCTAAAACTCTTATATGTTATAGTGCTACGTGGTACTCCTGACCATGGCAACTCCAAGAATTTTTATTAAAGTATTCAACCTTATCTATTTCGATCATCCTTTTTCAATATTTCTCACAATTTATACTTTTTGAATCATAAACGAAAAGAAATTTTAATATATTGATACCATTGTTTCAATATAAAAAATAAGTAAACAAAACTAAATTAAATATATGAAGTTCTATAATTGCTTTTGATGAGTCATACTACTTAGCTTAATTTTGATGGAGCTTGAATATGGTTTTTCTTAAATTTAGTGCATAATTTAACATTAGTTATATTTACTGAGAGATCTATCTTTTGAGTATTTACCTTTTTGTTTTTTCATCTAAGGGTAACTTTTTTTGGTCTTTGTTTGCTTTTTGTGTTGGTGTCTTACCAACTTCAGAGTTGTCTCTCTGCCTTTCCTCTTTCTTTATTGATGATTGTCATTGTATCTTCGCATGATCATTATCAATAAATTTTCCTTCTTCGCTGCTTCAAAAAAAATAAAGATACACTACTGTAATGTATCAAAAAAAAATGTTCAGAAAATGAAGTGTATGGACTGAAAGCATTTTGAGTGTGGCTCACATCACTGAAACTATAAATCTATATCATAACACTTTATTTTTTGAGAATTTTTTTCTCAGTACAACGTTTTAAATGAAGGTATTAAATTTAGAATTAGAATTTAGAAGAGATTCTGAGTGGATTGTGGTGTGAGTGTGCGAGTGTGCAAGTGTGCAAAGTTTGAAAGGAGTGAGTTGAGTATTCAAAATTTGGAGAAGATAGGTACTCAAAATATGTGAACTTAGGTGTTGAATTTATGAGAACAAATTAACATGTACATTACCTAAATACATATATACCAAACCCCAAAACCAAAAACAAAAACAAAAGCCATAAAATTTAAGGTATTCAATTGGTATTATTGTAGCTGTCCTTGACTCTTGGTCAATGAGAAACCGTAACATATACCGAGTGAATGAGTTCGTATATTTTACCCGTAAAATTTTTTGTGATTGATTAAAATAATTAGACCCATTTTAAGATGGTGTGCAGCATTTGCCTTTTGATTCCTAAATCAAAACACATTAATTGAAAATTAATTGAAAAATGAGTGTGTTAGGTATGTCATGAAAGAAAATAGAATAATACTATATGCACCAATTAATGTACTGACTAGTATACCAATTGATGATGTGGCATAATTTAAGATATTTTTAGTATTTATAATTTGTATAATGAGTGGAGTCAATAATAATGTCATAATTAGTATTAGTACACTAATTAATACACTAATTGGTGCATGTAGCATCACCTAAGAAAATATTTATCATGCAAAGACTAATATTAATGAAGTGTTTTATTTTCCAAAGTACATAGTGGATTACAACTGAGAAGTAGTAGAGCATTCTCATTGAGTGAAGCAACCAGGAAGCTGAGAGCCTTCACAAGAAAAAAGAGACAGGAGACGAACAATTGGGTATGTAGGAAACAGACAAGTTTAGCTAATACAAGTACTATTCCCACTTAGAGAGGGGTTATTCAAAGACAACACTTACTATTTTAACCTAATTATAGTTTTCTTAGGGACCAGACATAAGACAGCTTTAATTGTTAACAGCTCACAGTGTCTACATCTTCTTAGTAAATGACAATGCAGTTCACTTTATGGACAGCCAAGTGAAAGAGACCAATGTGTTTATATATTTATATGCCCCCAAACTGTATACCATTAGGCTTGTTTCTTGGAGTAAGGAATCTTCTGTTTCTATATTTTTCTCTTCTCTTATTTTAATGTATTTTAATTATTAGATCATATCTCTTCTCTTCTCTTTTCAAATTTTTTACATGACCCAAAAACTAAGAGTGCATTATGATAAGAGGAGAAAAGAATTTGAGAAAAAATAATTCTTTGCTATATCTTAGAGTTATTATTGTTGATTTTACTGTTTGGAACGGGTTCTAGGTTACTTGTCCCAAAAACCTCCATATCCTTATCCCATCAAGAGGATAGAAAATTTTAAGAACAGAGAATCATTGGCCCATTCTCAGAGCTATTTTTGTTGCTTCTACTGTTTGGAATGGAATCTAGATTACTTGTCTTGAAAACTTCCGTTCATCTGTCCCATCAAGCGATTGGAAGAGGGGCTAAAATAGGGGATAGGGGTTTTTGAAAAAGGAGACTGTAGAAAAGCTTGAAAATGATTATTTCATAATCTCTCTTTTTCCATAACATTCAAGCACATGACTCACATCTTTATATATATGAATGGGAGTCTAACTAACTACTCTAACTATCTAACAAACTAATAACAACCTAACCACCTAACCGACTAGGGAGATATTCTCATATGACAGCAGCACAGGTGAGGTGCAATGAGGCCATAGCTCAGCTCCTTGAACTCCTTGAACTGTTGTAGTCTTCTGAACTGGAATTGGAGCTATAGCTTTATGAGCTTGAGCTGGAGTTGTGATATCAACATTCCCCTTCAAGCGAAGGGAGGGTGAAAACTCCACAAGCTTGTCCTTAAGATAGGAAAATCGAGATACAAATAAGGGCTTTGTAAAGATATCAGCAAGTTGATCAATGGTAGGAACATAATGCAAGACAAGCTTTTGGCAAGAACTTGATCTTGAACATAATGACTGTCCACTTTGATATGCTTGGATCTAGAATGAAAAATTGGATTATAAGCCAAAGCAATGGCAGAAACATTATCACACCAAAGCAGAGGCACAGTAGGAGAAGCAATACAAAACTCATGGAGAAGCATGTCAATCCAAGCAAGTTCTGCAGCAGTATGGGCCAAAAATCTGTGCTCAGCTTCAGTAGAGGACCTAGAGACAGTAGCCTGTTTCTTGGTAGACCAAGAGATGAGATTAGACCCTAAAAACACACAATAACCTGATGTAGACTTCCCGTCAAGGACATCCCCAACCCAGTTGGAGTCTGAATAAGCATGAAGGTCAAAAAAACAAGGAGTGTAAGTAAGACCATGAGTGAGAGTACCCTTAACAAACCGAAGGACCCTCTTAACTGCAGAAAAATGAGCATTAGTGGGTGTTTGCATATGTTGACATAACTGATTGACTGCAAAAGACAAATCAGGCCTGGTAATGGTCAAGTATTGCAAAGCACCAACCACACTTCGATACAGAGTTAGATTGTCAAAGAGCGCATCAGAATTGGGAGACAAACTAGGCCTAACAGCAATTCGGGAAGAACAAGGTTTACAAAACCTAGCTTTATTGAGAATGTGCTAGGCATATTTTGGTTGAGATAGAACATAGCCGGATGTTAAGGGTTCAATTGATATACCTAGAAAATAGGAGATAATGTGAAGTTCTTTCATGAAAAACACTTGGTGCATTCGAGTAACAAGAGTTTGAATATGCTGAACATCATTGCCAGTGACTAAAATGTCATCTACATACACTAGGAGAGCAGTAAAGGTGAATGGTGTCTTCTGAATGAACAGAGAAGAATCACACTTGCTATTGACCAACCCTTGGGAAAGTAAAAAGAGGAAAATGTGGAATACCAAGCTCTTGGAGCTTGCTTAAGTCCATATAATGCCTTGTGAAGTTTGCAGACATGACTGGACTGAGGAGAGGTCTCATAAACTGGAGGCTGTAACATGTAGACTTCTTCTTCAAGCACACTATGAAGGAAAGCATTGGATATGCCCAATTGTTTGATATACCACTGATGATGTAAAGGAAAACATACGAGGATGCGAATAGTAGGAAGCTTGGCCATTGGACTGAATATTTCTTGATAATCAATGCCTTCTTGTTGGAGATAATCCTTGGCAACCAACCTGGTCCTATGCCCAGCAATAGTGCCATCAGAGTTCCTCTTGATTTTAAATACCCATTTACAACCTATAGCATTTTTGCCAGGAGGAAGAGGGACAAGAGACTAAGTATTCTGCTTCTGAAGAGCTTGAAACTCTTCTAACATGGCCTATTTCCAAATGGGAATAAGAAGTGCTTCTTTGTGAGAGACAGGCTCAATAGTGGAATCAGAAAAAGAAGAAGTTTTGACAGAAGAAAAAGTAGCATCTTTAGATCTGGTAACCATAAGGTGAGAATTAAAGGAAGATGGAGCAGAAGGATGAGAAACAGTAGGAGAAGCCAAAGGCAAATGAATAAAGAGAGATTGAATTGGAATATAAGCTTGAACAAAGGGAGAAACCAGAGGCAAAGAGACTGACTCAGCTAGAGAGGACATATCAGATACTAAGGAAGAATCATGAGGAACTGAGGCAACTAAAGAAGAAGGAGAAGAAACTGGAGAACACCAGAAAAAAGACTAAATCTGAAGTAAAGAAGAAATAGATATAAAGGAATTGAGAGTAAATGTGTGAACAGAGAAAGGAAACATTTGTTCATTAAACACAACATGTCTAGATATGTAAACTTTACCAGAAGTTGGATCAAGGCATTTATAACCTTTAGCAAATGAATGATAGCCTACAAACACACATGTAGTGGATTTAGGCTACAATTTAGTAAAGGGATAGGGTTTTAACCAAGGGAAACACTGACAATCAAAAGTTCTCAGAAGAGAAAAATCTGGAAGATGATAAAACAATATTTCAAAAGGAGTTTTGTGGCCTAGTTTAGAATAAGGTAATCTGTTAACTAGATAGGTAGCACAAGCAAGGGCATTAAACCAATAGTGGAGAGAAACTAAAAAGTGATATAACAGGGCTATGGCAACTTCAGCGAGATGACTATGTTTTCTCTCGGCAACACCATTTTGTGGTGGTGTATTGTGACAACCCTCACCACTAATTAGTGCTAATCTATGATTAAGCATGTTAATTGACTGATTGGCTGAAATCCTGAACTGATTGGTTGAGTATATTAGTTTATTGCATTTCTATCTGTTTGTCATCAAATTATCTATTCATATATTATGTTTAAACTGCAAATTGAAGGCCTTATCGGCGGCCAAATCTGAAATTGATTAATGTTTTATGCTAGTTGGAACTTATGTGATTTTATGATAAATTTAATTGAAATGTGATTTGGTATGATTAAATTGGATTAAATACAGCTAAATTACATTAGTTTGAAGTATTTACATGTTTGCCACTTAGTGGACAAATCTAGGATCTTTTAGTTGACTCTTATGTTAGCATTATAACATTTCTTCAGCCACTTCTAGAGAGCAAACCGACTAGAGAGAGAGAGATAGCAATTAGCTTGATTTCATCTTGTTTTGGCTTGGAATTTAGAAGGAATTGTAGAAGATTTGCAACATTAGACTCTCATACTTTGAATTCAAGGCATAAAGTAGGAGAATCATCTTCTTAATGGTTAAATTAAGTCATATGTTGCATGGTTCATGGAAGTTTAGAGTTTTAAGGTCTTGAATTGGTTCTAGCATGTCGAATTGAAGCTTAATCATGCATGCATGTACACATTTGTGAGTTTTGAGGTTGTTTTCATGGAAATTGTTACATGCATGCTCATATCTTGATTATAGTTCATGAATTCATCATATTTTTGAAAGAATTGACTCATTTGGTCATGTATTTGAAGCTTTGAATTTGGTTGAACACGTGCATGTTTTATACACCTTGTGTTCTTGAAGTTTATTTGAAAATGGTGTTTAATTGAACTACCTTTGGGCTTTGATTTCTTAAATTGATCTTTGAAACATGTAATATTATGGGTTTTGAAGTGTTTTCCAGAAAATTAGCCCAAGAGGATCGAATTTGATGCCTTAAAAGTTGGGTTTGAGCTTGAGGTTCAAATTTGGAAATTCCAAATTTTGGACTCACGCTCGAGCGTACACACTGAATTCATGCAGTCTGCTCGAGCGGGGAAAGTGATGCTCGAGCGGGAAATGCATATATCCAGTACTTTCATGTGTTTTACAGTCCGCTCGAGCGAGGGAATGCACGCTCGAGCAAGGACTTGTGTCTCACGCTCGAGCGGGGGTCGAGTGCCCGTCGAGCGTGAATTTCGTACATCTAGTACTTTTGCCATGTTTTACAGTCCGCTCGAGCAAAGAAAGTGACGCTCGAGTGGGGATCCTTTGTCTGCATGTCCGCTCGAGCGTAGAAAGCCACGCTCGAGCGTGACCCCTGTTTTCTGAAGGTTTTGTAAAGTGTTTAAAAAGTGCATCTTTGCATCATCTTTCCATCCTAGGCATTCCTAGGGCATGTTTAAGGCATCCTAAGGAGGATACTGATGTAAAACCACACCGAGACAAATTAGGGATTAAGTTATTATTTTCCCAACTGTGTAGCTTAGTGTGTGTTCGTTCTGTAACTGTGTAGAGTTGACATCCGAGAACGCTCTAGCTGCTTATAGCCCAGTGCTCTGTGAGTAACAATGTTGTAAAGATATGTTCAATCATGAATATTTCTGAATGAACAACTGTACTGCTTTCTGAAATGATATTTCTTACTGAATGAATGTTTGTCCTATTTGTGAACTGTATTCGTGGCATCCATAACAATTTACTGTTACTGTTACTGTATTGTACTACTACTGTCACAGAGATCTTTGTCGGTTCCCATGTTTAGAACCACTACTATTTACTGATATGATGGCCATCAACTGACTGTTCGGTTTATTAAGACCTACTGCACTGTTTTGCTATTGGATGTACCACATATGACTATTATAGCTTCTGAATGACTGTTATGGCATGAAATATGAGCCACAAACTTAATGACTGATATACTGATAAATGACTGCTTTCAATACTGAAAGGACATTCATTCTTAACCTCTTTACGCATGTGTTATTCACTGGGCTTTAGCTCACTGCTCATATATATATGTAGGTGTACAGGCACCGGACCGTTGCTAGGAGCGTCAGGCTAAGCTCCTGTTTTGTCAAGCCAACCTTCGTGCCTCACTGCGAGGTTCCAGATCTGTTCAAGCTAGGGCTGCCTAGGGGTGTTTTAGATTTCCCCCTTTTGTATCTGTTTTTGTAATACTGTATAGACTGTACCTATACTGTACTGTTATGGTAGAGATTCGGTCCCTAACCGAATATCGGTATATGATGTATGTACATGCTGTCTTGTTTCGAATGTGAATATGTTATAAAAAGTCTTTTTGCATACAGACTGTCACAGCTCATTGGACATCTTTTAATTACTGTTTTGGCTTCTGTCAGTTCCTGTACTTTGTATTACTGTTTTACTGTTAAGCAGGCCTTCGGTAATCTCGGATTACTGGCCGGTTACGGTGCTAAATCCATAGGGGCGGGTTTGGGTCGTGACATGTATATGGGCAAGAATCCACCATCAGTAATAACAATCTTAAGTGAAATAGAAAATTATTTTTCTGCATAAGCTTTAAACTCAAGAAACTTATGATACACTTCACTTTTATAGGCTAAAGGATACAACCAAGTAAATTTGCTAAAATCATCCACAAAGAGAACATAATATTTGTATCCAAATGTAGAATCAAATGGTCCACAAACATCACTGTGTGTTAAGGAAAGAGGTTTATCAATAGATAAATTAGACAAATGAAAATGAAGTCTATGACTTTTAGCAACATAGCAGTCAATATAATCAAGTGAAGTAACAGACTTATGGAAAGTAAGCTGTAAATGAGGAACAAGATGCTGAAATTTCAAACTACTAGGATGGCCTAGTCTATTATGCAAACAGTACTAGAAGCAGGTAATGAACTTTTGAGATAAAAGTCGTGTGAGGAATGACAAGCAAATGTGAGTGGTGTTGTGGTTTGAGCAGCAAATACAACAGAAGATGATGTGTGATTTACTGATGGAAGAAAATGATATAGGCCATGAAGATTAGATCCTTGGTAAAGAATGTTCTTCGTAAGTTTGTCCTGAATCACAAACTTGGCTTCATCAAAACTATTGATACAATTATTGTCCTGAGCCAACTTTTGAACATAAACAAGATTAGAAGCTATAGAATCAACATGGAGTACATTATTAAGCTTGAAAGAATAATGAGGAGCAAGAAGAAGACCTTTACCGGTATTCTGAATTGGAATAGAATTTTCATCACCTATGGTAATGTGATCTGAGCCTGGATAAGGCTAATAGCTACTAAGATGACTTAGATCATTAATAATGTGGTCGGTTGCTACAGAGTCTAAGTAATAAGGACTAGGAGAGAAATTTGTAGGAGCCTGAGGAAAATTTGAAGAAGAAGCAATAGAACCAGGTGAAAAAGAAGCAAAAAGAGCTCTAGGTTACTGTTGCTAAGAATTTGAAGATTATAAAGATTGATAGTGAGAAGAAGTATTTGAAGATGACTGAAATTAAGGATCCATGCAATGCCAACAATCCAGTGCAGAATGACTCAATCCCCTACAAATTTGACAACCTAGAGTAGAATAGACTTGATTGAAATTTCTTCCTCTACCTCTTTGATCTTGACCATTGCCTTTATAGGATCTTGAATTTCGACCTCCTCTTCCACCTCGAGAATAAGATCTTCCTCTAGAATACCTGAAATTTGGTGCTTGTGAAGTAGAGTTAGCAGATCCTTTAACAGAAAAGAAAGCAACAGTTGGTTCTATAATCTTCTTGTGCTTAGATTCGAAATGGATTGCCTCAGAACATGGTAAAGAGGATAGATCATCCATAGTGATAGTGCTAGATCGAGCACGAATTGCTGTGGTGAAAACATCATATTCAGATGGAAGGCCATTCAAAGTGATTAACACCAGATCTTCATCTTGAACAATTACTGAAGCAAGTGCTAATTAACTGACTAAG
This sequence comes from Camellia granthamiana, assembly GCA_036172215.1. Lineage (NCBI taxonomy): Eukaryota > Viridiplantae > Streptophyta > Magnoliopsida > Ericales > Theaceae > Camellia > Camellia granthamiana. The sequence goes on along the minus strand of CM069916.1, from coordinate 71,151,133 downwards.
GCCTTGATCTTTGAGAGATACTCCTCCATCGTATCAGATTTCTTGGAAACAAGATTCAATTTGTTCTTCAATTGATGAATATGAGATCGAGAAAGAGATGTAAATCTCTCATGAAGAGAAGACCAAATCTCAGAACAATGTTGAAACTGAAGCACATTAGAATAGATCAGTGGTGTAAGTGTAGCAGTGATACAACTCAATAGATGAGCATCTATTATATGCCATTGAAGAAGATCTGGATTAGGAACCTCTATTCCTGTTGAATCTGTGATTGTGAGTGAAAGACATGGTATTGAGTCATCAACAAAACCAATGAGATTAGTAGCTCTGAGAATATTGGACAATTGGGTCTTCCACATGATAAAGTTGGATCTATCGAGTTTCACAATGACAAATGATGAAAGATTAGAGATTAGCATAATTAAATTCGAAGGGATTAAAGAAGACAAAACAGATGAAGATAGAGAAGATGAAGTTGCCATGGATCAATTGTTCATTAGAGTCTTGTTGCTCTGATACCATGTAGAAAAGCTTGAAAATGATTATTTCGTAATCTCTCTTTTTCCGTAACATTCAAGTACATGACTCACATCTTTATATCTACGAATGAGAGTCTAACTAACTACTCTAACTATCTAACAAACTGATAACCACCTAACCTCCTAACCGACTAGGGAGATATTCTCATATGACAACAGCATAGTTGAGGTGCAATGAGGTCGCAACTCAGCTCCTTGAACTCCTTGAACTGTTGTAGTCTTCTGAACTTGAACTGGAGCTATAGCTTTATGAGCTTGAACTGGAGCTGTGATATAAACAGAGACCACATCAATTGGCGTCTAAATGATTACAACACATTAACTTTGTTAGACTGATACACAAAAATTTATTCTAAAAAAATAATTTATTATCCAGATTCAAGTCATGCATGATTTGATTCACATCTAGAGTGAATTTGGATCACATGTCATTTTTTCTAAATATTTTTGTGTGCAAAGATTCGAAGTTTATAGCATTGCTCATAATAAGTCGCTACTCTGGTTTCTTGCCAAAAATTGTAAGTTTAAAGAATCAATACCATTTCTTGTAATAAATTTTCAGGTATTAGTCTCATCTTTGTTTTGTAATAATACTTCCGATTTTTTAGTGTTATTAAAGGTGAACAGCGCACCAAGGTGCTAAAGGCACACCTTGTAGATAAAAAATAATAATAATAATAAATTTTAAAAAATAAATAAATTAGGTAGACTAAAAAATTCATGTTTCAACATAAGTAAAATGAAAGAATTCACAAGTAATAGGATTAGGATTAAAAAAAATTGACAAAATTTTAGAAGAATCCCAAAAGCTAGAAGAACATCTACCATTCCAAATCGTGAGTTCTTGTTAGCAAAAATTCAGTTTAGGCCCAATCGATAGTGATTAATCAACAGACTTAAATAGATTTTAAAAAAACACAAAAATATCAGACTTGGTGGTTGAGTCGTATGCCTTAAACAGATTAAAGACTTCCCTGGAAATAATTAAGTAAACAAGAAATGAAACATAACAGAATATAAATTGTCATTTGTCACTTACAAGAGCTTAAACAAGAACAAAAAATTGAATAAATATAGCAATAGACAGAAAGAAGAGAAATGGGGGGTTGGAAAAACTATTAGTTTAATCTGCTCCTAAAAATGGCTAACTTAAACTACTCCTAAATATTTCCTTACGAATTGTGAGTGGTTGATGAAATTCTCTTATTCTGCACCCAACTTTCTCTTTTGTACCTGACTTCTGACTTGGCTTTTGATTCTGATCTTCCTTGATTCTCTAATTTCCTTCATGTCTATCCTTACATTCTAGGAACTGCTTTTTTGAATTTTTGATTTCTTCCTTGATTTTCTGTCATTATCTTTCTTATCATTTTCTTTTCAACACATCCTTACTCATGTCAGCCATATTCACCAATCCTGCCACGTTATCCTTATGCCTTGTCAGCATTCTATTGACGGAAGATTCCTAAATTTTAACATGAACACTCAACAACTAACTTTCAAATTATTGCAATTACTAACTTTCTGGCCCTCTATTTAACATGTTATTTTGTCACGTCCTTAACACATCTATTATGTCACGTTAGCATGCTTGTCAACAGAAATAATAATAATAAAAACAAATATGGTCAAGATTATTCTTTGAAAAGATTTCAATCTGCAGACCATAATTGAACTTTACCATAATTAATAGGCCACAATTAACAGAAAACTAAAATATGGTGCAAACAATTCTCTAGTTTGGTTCTCTACTTTCTTGGTGATACCAAACATCCAACTGGTTTTTTTTCTTTTTCTTTCTTTTTTTCATTTGTTCTTCAATTGTTGGCAGCATTTTGATTTTAGTTATTAGATACTATGATTTGACAAAGATTAGGATAACATTCGATATGTTTGGTTTTAATTTTCTGAATTCAATTTTTTAGAAATTAAGTTTTTGTTTTTTGTGTTTCTTTTTTCTAGTGAATATTTTTAAAATTTTAAATATTTTTTTATATTTTTTTAGATGTTCCTTACTTAGATGTATCTAAAAAGTAAAATATTTGTGAAAAAATATTTTAAAAAATTAATAAATGCACAAAAATATGAAAAATATAGTGATTTTTGTTTTGTTTTTTTTTTTTTTTTTGTATTTTTGACATTTAGTTAATTTTGTAAAGATTTTTTTCACAAAAATTATACTTTTTAAGTGTATTTATATTAGGTGTGTCTAAAAATAAAAAAAAATGCTTAAAATATTAAAAAAATTCAGTGAAACAAAAAAATACGAAAAACAAAAAATTAAAATTTTCTGAAAAGTAAATTTTGAAAATCAAAACCAAGCAGAGTAATTAGTATTAAATTTTTTGAATGAATTCTCTCTTTTGAGTGTGGGGCTCGATGGACCCACGTCTCAGTGATTCAAATTATTCATCATAGCATCCATACAAAAAAATTAAAATAGCGATCAATAGCCACATGATCAAATCACATTTTTTATTTTAAAAAAAAAAAATTTAAACCGCATTTATCAAAATCATCTTACCATCAATTTAAAAATAAAAAATAATATGATATGATTATGCAGATGTCGATATTTGATTTTTGGGGAACTTACTGATAAGTCCCATGTAACAAGTTCAAAACCCAGTTAATCCCAAAACAAAATACTTGCACCAATTAGTCCAACACATTTTTAATTGTTACCAAAAAATCCTTTTTTTTTTTTTTTATTTACAACACTGTTCACATCTTACTACCGTCAGACTTCCGTCAAACGGTCGCCGGAGACTCGTCGGAATGTTCAACATCGCCGGGAAGTCGTCGGAATGTTTAAAACATGTTATGAAACTGTACAATTTTGCAGTTCTAAAGCATGTTATAAAACTGTAAAATTTTACAGTTTTAAACCATGATTCATTCCAACACCAAAAAAAAAAATTCAAACTGCAAAATTTTACAGTTTTCATCGCCTGTAACTAAAACTCGAAAATTACTTGTTCAGAATTCGAAAATTTTCTCATTACAAATCTGTTTCAATGATATTATAGATCCATTTCATCATCAACAACAACAACCATAAATCAACAACTATCCCAAAAAAAATCTGTAAATAGAGAGAGAAAGAGAGAGAAATTGACAAAATCATATTCATGGAAGATTCTTACAACAGCTACAGCAAGAATATTTTTATGAGAGAGGTAAATAAATCACAAAATTAGATCTTCTACAATTCATTGGCAACAATTGAGAAATAAAAAATAGGCTTCGTAGATCTGCTGTGGGTACTTCACAGGCAGGGCCTCATCTAGCTTCTAGTTGATTTCTTCTATCAGAGACGATGATGGTGTCGATGATGAAGAAGAAGAAACAGAGCATCGAATTTTGGGATGCGAAATTGATCTGTTTCTTACAAGGTGGAATCGGGGAGACGATGGATGAGAGAGACGAGAGGTGTCCCAGATTGGGGAAAGGACTTTTGGGTGTAGTGAAAAAGTTATGGGATTAAATGGAGACCACATGTTTCACATGGGACCTATGGGTAATTTCCCCTTGATTTTTTTGCATAATGATCTACTTAATAGGCTCTACAAGATGAACATCAAAATGGGCCCGACGTGAGCCCACCGAGCCCAACCTAACTAGAGAGAATTAATTTCCATAAACTTTAATTAAGCTTCTAAATACCATCATCACATGATGTAAGAGAAAAAGATTTGCAAACTACAAATGTAGGAGAGGTAATTAATATTAAGATTGTAGCCTTTTTAGAGGCCACAAATCTTCTTAGCAGATACAATATTACCGACAAGAAGATTGTCAAATTGGGAAATCTTTATTCTAATCATAATATGATGGATCAATATTTCAAAGAGGGATAATTGTAGAATATTGAGTAGGTCAGATATTAATTAATACTGAGTCTGCCTCCATTAGAATATATGGCACAAGAAGATTTCATGGTTTCTTCTATTAATTCTTTCTTTATTTCTTTTATTTTTCTCTTGTTTTGTTGACATATTCAAATGTGCATTTTATCAAATCCCATTTGGGATGTGAACTTTTGCATTAGTCCTAGTAAGGCATACCGGTGATTATTCAATGAGTTTAGGAACATAAAATACAACATTTAAATGAACATAAAAAATATAGGAAAAATTACTTTAAATGAACATAAAAAAAATATAGGAAAAATTACGTTAGTAGTCCCTGTATTTTGGTTCTTGTGTTATTTTGATCTCTACAATTTTAATTGACTGAATTTTGATCATGAATTTATGATTTTATCTCAATCTAACTGATTACAATTGTTAGTATTTTTTAATAAAAAATAGGCACATAAATGACATGTGTCATGATTTTAGGGGTAAAATATAAGTTTGTTCAAACTGAGTGAGTTGACTTCAATCAATTCAGTGATCATTTTTCATCAAAAATATTATAAAAACTAAAATGACACAAAAGACAAAATATAAGGACTATCAACATAATTTGTCTAAAAATATATGAATGGACAACATTTATCAAAAGTGGCCACAATCAACAAAGTGGTAAAATCGTGTCCATATATTTATGTAAAATTTGTGTCAATTTATGTGTTTTTGGTAAATCTTGTACATTTGTGTGAATTATGTGTCAATTTATGTGTTTTTGTTTATTTATTCATAGCTAGACTCGTGTTTTGTTTATCTCATTATGCATCATGTTAATTATCTAATTTTTAGTTTTATTAATTTTGTATTTAAAATTTTCAATTTGAGTCAAATTAATCCAATTGCAATCTGCAAACAATCATCTAAATCATTAATGGAATAATAATAAATATTGATGGACCTTTTTTTTCCAAATGATTGAACTCAAGATTATCTCATCATTCTAAATAAATAAATGTGTATATATGTTCTATATATATCTTCAATGTTCTATAATTTTTCTCCCACTTGCATTTGTTTTAGTTGCCTCCATGTTTTATATTCAAGCTAGTGTTTTTCCAAGCAATTACTTTACATACGCACCAAGAATTGCCTTTTTGTGAAAATTATTCCACACTTCAATAATTTATCAAGCCTAAATCGTTCATAAAGTTCATAGTTTTCATTATTAGAGGGCAAACCTTGGCACAGCGGTAAGGTTATGATTTTTCATTATTATAGAGCGGACCTTAGTATAGTAGTAAAGTCGTTCCATTGTGACCTAAGTATGACCATAGAAACAACCTCTCCACACATGAAAGTAAGACTATACATCACTCTTTCCAAATCCTACAGTAGTGGGAATCTTATATGCTAAGATTGTTCTTTTTATGATTTTCATTATTGCTTATATAATTTTCATTAATAATTGCTTCATCCACTCCCTAAATTGTGATGCAACAACATCCACATAGGCTAAAAGAAAATAATACATCAACAAGGCTATTATAAAACACACTACAATATGCCTTTCTTACTCTTAAAATTGAAAGGAGGAGAAAAAAAATGATCAACAAGGCCAATATAAAACACACTACAATGTGTCTTTCATACACTTAAAAATTGCATTTTTTTCTCTACTTCAATTTTTATATCTTGTTATTCTTTCTCCTACTTGGATTTATTTCCATTACTTTGAACTCTTTTAATATATGCATATTCCAGCTCTTTGCCAACCATGCAACTCAAAACAATCACATAAAATAGCTGACATTGGGACTCATGAAACATTTGCTTATTCATATGTTGTTTTGGGATCAGAGAGAGGACCTCGAAAATTCAAACATATGCTTGACTTGATATTATATATATGGCCCGTGATTCTCTGTCTCAAATCTCTCTATTTTTGTTTTGAAATATTTATAATAAGTAGATCATTTTTTCAAATTTTAGTAATTTAAAATTTTTAAATGATTCAACAGTTATGAATATTTTGAAATACGAGGATAGCGAGATTTAGAGACAAATCATTCTTATTCGGAAAGTGATTATTGAAGATTATTTATAGATATAATTACTTGGCATCACTAACAACAAGAAAACTTCACAATCGAAAAAGAAAAAAGAAAAAAGAAAAGCAAACTTTTAAAAAATTGAGAGACATTAATCCGATTTAAAATTTTTTTTGAGAGATTAATGTTATAAAGTTTTTGTTTCTCCCTTCAAATAGAGTGCAATAGTTTCAAAATTCAACGTACTCATAACTTTTCTTGTCTAATTAGGAGAATATGAATCAAGTTAGTCCAAAAAATTATGAAAAATAGTTGAACTCTTTTTAAAATCTCAATATAAGAGTATCATTATCAAGCTCATTAGAGACTTCTCTTGGCTATTTTATAACACAAAATCATAGAAATACACTTCATCAAACTCAACTGTTAGCTAGCTACTTTAATTAAATATCAAACCACTAACTATATGTAGCTAGTGAAAGAGGACTCATTAGGTAATAAAATATTTAATTTATTATATTTTATTTATCATTTAATCAATTATTACTATTTTAATAATGAACACAAGTGGTGAAATTATTTACCTAAGTAATTGTAATACATGAGACAAAAAACACAATTTGATAAATTAAGAAAAATTGTTTATAAACAAAATTTGTATAAAAAAACTGAATCAGAATGGTATAATTGTGTTATTTTTTAAAATATAAGTTAGAATAATAGGTATTTTAAATTAAGATAAACAGAGCATAAAATGTCACTTCATTTTGTATGTAAATTCAATATAATTCTTTTTAAGATAAATTGCATTGACTTCTCTGAAGTTTGGATACAACAAACTACACGTTTTGAGATAATTAAATCAACCTTTTTATTAGTAAGCTTAAAAGGATCAGACGAATGTGGGTAGCTTTAAGACTCAAAGATAAGTAAAATAAAATATACATTTTAATGTAAAAGCATATGAGAACAATCACTTTTTTATCCATAAGACTAACAAATTATGGGGAAAAAAATGGGTTATGTATTACATAAATTAAAATCTTAAAGGAGTCTAATATAACTATGCAAACTTGTGAAATTTATTACTATATATTCTTCAAATTTTAAGAGATGTGAATGTAATTTATCCAATATTCTATTTATATATCATTACCCTGAACAAATGTGATCATTCATTATTTTAATTCTCTCTTTAATATTAAATTTAGAATTGGAAAAAAAAATAAAATAAAAACCAAATAGAGTAAAAAATAGAGAGTTTGTTGAAAAATGTACTTAAAAAGATGATTAGTTAAAATAAATATAAAAAAAAAGTAATTAAAATTTAACTACAAATTTTACTATTTTAATAGAGATGCTCTAAGAGTTATCTCATGCACATGTGAATATTCTCTTATAACTTCTTTCCTTTAAGAAAGACAAGGATATTTATAAGGCAAATATATACATATATATATATAGTTTCTATAGTTTGTGTCTTATATTAATTTAGTCATTGTAATTCTAATTGTGTCAATTTTATTTTTAAAATTTTCATGTTGTATCAATTTAGTTTAATTGATAACGTTCCTTTAAAAATTAAACTGGAATTAATTAAAAATTTTGTCTATTCCCTCTCCTCAAAATGATTGATGGTTGCCGTCCAAGTAAAAATGGTTTCTTCTCTTTTTGAATGGACCACTTTATCTTTGATTTATGTTCAATTTCCTAACAGATATTATAATTTGAATTAAATTGGTACAACATAAAAAATTAAAAGATAAAATTAATATAAATAGAACTACATAAATCAAATTGATACAAGAGACAAATTACAAAAATTACACGTGTAATTCACCCCAATTATAAAGTGGGATTGTAACATGAGATATATAATGTCTCAATAATTATCAAAATTGATGTATATTAAACATAATATATAGGAGAAATTTCACTCCAGGGGTAATTTTGAAAAATAATTACAAATAAATAATAAAATTTATAAATATTGATAATTAAAAACATAAAATTTCTTATGAATTTGTAATAAATTTTTAAACCTACCACTGATAGATAATTTCCCCTAATATACATAAATAATTATTATAAGATCAATAACAATTAAAATGGTCAAAGAAATAAAATATAACCTCTTTTTTATTTTTCCTTCTATTTAATATATATATATATTTTTTTTTCTCTGAAAGTATCAATTGGAGTAGCTTGTAAATAGGCACACACAATATATCCTCCCAAGAGGAAGCAAAAACATGAACATAGAGGTCTTTAACAAGCTGCTATGGTTATGTTTGGATTAAAATTTAAATTGTGAAGAGACAAAAAAAAGTAAATGAAAAATATCTTCTTCTTTTTTTCTTTTTCCTGCTCAAATTCTCCCTCAAAAAGGCATCCTAATAGCTAGTCAAAGCTCATGCAAACCTAAAATTTGACAATGAAGCACAAAATGCCAAAAACACATAAGATCACAACTGGTTGAGTTTCTACAAAGAATTTACGAGGATGTCATTTTCTCATTTTCAAAGTTTACCACCAAATACATATGATCACACCAAAACTTGTTCTCAAAAAAACTTGAATCACTATAGCCAAAAAAGTAGCATTCGCACCATTAGTACCATAATTGCCAAAAAAAAAATAACATTTTGATATTGTAAAAGTATCTCTAACGCTTACTCTTTCCTTTCATTAAATTTAAATTTAAATTTAAATTTAATAAAAAAAATCTAATTTTGGCAACGTTAATATCAAACTAGTATCAGATTTCTTAAATTTTTCATCAAATTCAAGGTACCTTGAGCCTTTCATCAAATTATTGTAAATAGTTGTTAGCTTTGCAGGTATGCAGGAGCACCAAACGACCGGCTGATTGTCCGGCCGGTTGTTCCTCCGAACATCTACTTCCTTGCAATTTATTATAAAAAGTCTGTTTCAGAATTTGGACAATTTACACTGACCGATTGACAGAACAGACAATCAACTTGTACTTTGATGAAAATTTAAAACTCTCTATTAGAACGCTTGATATCAAATAAAGCTTATACACAAATTTAATTTTCATTGGGAGGGAGGGAGGGAGGGAGGGAGGGGGGAGAGGAAAGAGTAAACATTGGAGACGCTCTAAAATGTCAAAATTTGATCACTTCACTATAAACAGCATATTCCAGTAATAATAAAAGTGAGAAATAAGTAACAGAAGGCGGCAAAATAAACTGTTAATATGAAGAATAAGAAGATTAGAAGAATGAGAGCTTAAACCTTAAGGTTAGCTCCTGTAACTATATATATTAAACAAGTACGACATTACATTTTGACACAATTACCCTCACCATAAACTTCTAGCTCATTGTACAAAAGTGTGCACAGAAAATAATTTTGTAACTTCTGCATTTCAACTGCTAGTCATTTACAATTTTAATAAACACAGTATCCTATCAATAATGCATATCAACTTCTACCTACTACAAATTTGAAACATATTCATCCAATTTGATGAATAGCTTGTATATTGAAGAACGGCAATTCACCTCGATATCCTACTTAAAATCCAGAATCCATCGGCTGAAAATAACGTCAATACTCATCATCCCCATCATTATCATAATAACCATAATCAGACACTTCCTCCTCATTTCTGTACCATCCGTCCATATATGCTTTGTTGCCAACCGTCCCTTCCATGTCTATGTTCTCTTGTTCTTGCTCATCATTGTTTGTGGTATCCGCTTCATGTTGAGATTCAGCACGGGCTTTTTTGGCATCAGGAGCAGGCTGCAAATGATATTTACAGGAGGAAATTGAGAATTGTATAGAAAAGTGAAATCAATCTGTTTGAAGTATGAAGAACTAAACATAAATTTCTTGTAGTGTGGATCGTGATTAGCATTAGACACCAATCACTCAACATAAGAGTTTTTTTTTTTTATTTCCACACTTGTGACCTGTTGCCCTAATTTCTATGTATTTACATATTAAGCGAGACGGCTATCTCTCTAATCTCTTATAACCTTTCTGATCATAGTGAAAACTGCAGTAATCATAAACGTAACCCTAGTTTTGAGATAAATCACGTAAATTTTGTGTTCTTTATGTGTGCATGTGATTTTTCATTCTTGTGTGTTAGTTCTTTGTGTTTCATGTCAAACTGATCCTAGTTAGGCGTCATGGATTCCTAACAAAACTAGCACCACATCCATCCATGGATGGATCTGTAGTTATTCTCTCATTATTGGGATAGCCATACCCTAATGAAAAATATACTTTTTTCTTTTCTTTTTCCTGCACAAATTCTCCCTCAAAAACGCATCCTAACAGCTAGTCAAAGCTCATGCAAACCTAAAATTTGACAATGAAGCACAAAATGCCAAAAACACATATGATCACAACTGGTTAAGCTTCTACAAAGAATTTACGAGAATGTCATTTTCTCATTTTCAAAGTTTACCACCAAATACATATGATCTAGTTTAAGTAATCCATCTAGCAACACAAGTTCCAACTCCGCGCATATATTAGCTACAAGCTTGACCAAAGCCATTTTAATGTGAAGTGAATAAAACTTAGAGCAGTTCTTAGACAATTTTACTATTTACAGCTATCATGGTGCCTACAAATTTGTGCAAGTGAGGCCAAGCTTGAGCTTAACCCTATTTCAACATGAGAAAAGCCATACCCAACTCAAGGTTGGTATAACTGCAATTCCACAACTCAAATATTTTACATGTTTGATGCATAGTATTTCTCAAATTATAACTTTGAGAAAACAAATGAATAAACATGCCTAAAAAATGGCATACCTGCTCATCAAAGAGTTTCTCTAGTGCATCATAGTTGATCTTCGTACTCAATCTCTGTTAAACATTACAATCAGCAAATTAGGAGAAGGTAGAACATGAACACAATCAATATGTTGAAATGCTGTGGAAACAAAAAAGAACAAAACAAAATTATCTAAATCTAATGCTACAAATAACCATAAAGGCATCTCCAATGGGTGGTGAAGAAATTAGGGATTCAAAAACATGATGTGCCAGCTACATGGAAAACGATTCATGTCCCACACCACAAATGCTTGAAATATCGTTTAGTTACCAACACTCGTTTTTGCACTGATTCTGACTATACCATACCTTCTTTGTTAGCATTTGGCGTGTTGCTTCTGCAGCGGTTTGAGCAGGATTGGCATTTTTAGCTTCCGAAGCTCGTTTTTGTCGTCGTTCCTGATTCACAAATCAAAGAACAAGATTGAGAAAAGTAGATTTAAAAGAAAGCTGAGTTAGCAGATGAAGGTGCCAACTAGACTGGTCGGTAAAAAGTCTCCTAGAATTAAAACTAAATTTTGCTGTCACCCAAGTTGGGGAGAAGTTATGGATACAGGGATATTAGCAGGGGGAGGACTAACACCCTGTTGGTATATACCATTGGACCAAACAAAAAGGCAAACATAAACTGTCACATGGTGATATCATTTTGCCACAAAGAAACACGTGTCAGTGTGTGTATGTGGGTATATCAGTTGCATAGTTTGCTCTATTTATATGTTGATTTTACAACCTCTTCATATGTTTAAAAAATAACTCATGGAAAAATGGTGGTTACTATTTAAGATACAATTTCCAACAATAAAAAACCACATTGTAGAACCATTGTTTATGAAGTGTCAGTCATCTTCCACGTGGCAAATTGTTGATAATTGTGAGGAAAAAATAGTAAAATCATAGGTTCCATGGCAGTTTCTGACAGTAGAAAAGCGTAATTGTCAAAAACTTGAGGGATGTCTTTGTAATTGTTATTAGAAACCTAAGGGCTGTTAGTCAAAAAGTGCTTAGTAAAAAAATTAAAATAAATAAATAATAAAATTAAAAAGAAGAAGAAGAAGAAGAAGACGTGGATGTGTACCTCCCTTGATTTGGCTACAGCAGCTCTAGCTGCTGCAGCAAGTTCATGTGCAGTGCGCATATCATCTGAACCCCCAGTAACTTCCTTTAAAGCAGCAATAGCTGCTTCCTTTGCAGCTTGTTCCTGGAAAACTATGCAGATTAGTATTATCGACCACCAATAAAGGCTACTTCCAAAGTACATATCCTACGTATCCTAAAAGGCTATATCACCTGGAGATATTCTTTGTTCATTTCTTCCCATATAATCTTCTTATAGTAACTCTCCTCTTCATTGTTAAGGTAGCCATTTACCTATGCCACAAAATATTGTTAGAAATACACACAATAAGAACATAAAAACACCAAAAGCAACAATAAAATTGTGAAAACGTGGAAGAATTCATCAATGGAACGTCAAGATAAAGCGAGGTTCACAACCAACTCCCAAACTAAAAAACAAACTCATTAGACCATAAAGTGCCAAAAGCAATTAGACAAAATAATATCACACCTTTACATGTACATTCTTCAGACACAAAAATATTCAGTTAGGTGCTTGAGAGTTCCTTATAGGAACGTAAGATATATAATACAACACAGAAGCCAGTTGATTCCAACAACTTTTTAATGGCAAGGCTTCATTTAGCTAGAAAATTACACTGGTTGCTATTTTTCTTCCCTGAACAGCTAAGTCTTTCTTTGCTGTTATGCAGCAAAAGTTTTTCTTCAATCTTTCATTCTATCAGCTAGCCGTTTCATTTGGTATTGCAAGTTCACAACAAATTATACTGTTTCACTTCCAAGTGATTGAAGTGGACATGACATGTTGCCCACAAATAAAGGCCAGCTGAAAGATCAAGCAATAATCAAGTTGCTATGTCAGTAATGTTACAATCATGATGACAGCTAACTTTGGGATATTTTCAAGAAGTAAAGAAAACATCTAGCACTGAACCCATGACCCAACTTTCAAATTGCCACTCTACTTGCTACAATTTCTACGGATTGTGCTTGAAAACTTTAATAGAAGAACAGAAAGACAAACTAGACCCGTAACTTCTAAGAAATTAAGTTTCTGGAAAATTTTGTAGACTTGACAAGAAGGATGGAGTCCTAAGGCATCTAGAATTTCTTGTGTTGGTGTTTAATTACTAGAGAATAGTATCAGCACAACCAGGGAAAGAAAGGAATAACTGGTTAAAAAAGGCTTAAATAAAAATAGTGAGAAAAGATTTTCATCCGATTAGAGGTATATGAATGTCAACAGAGGTTAATTCTATAACAGGATCCATGCATTTTTTATGCCAAATATTCGGGACGATGCCAAAACACTGAACCACCATATTCTGGCTCCAAAACATCTTGAAACTTATTGCTTCATAACATTTTTTTTTTCTTTGTATGAGGAAAGGATAAAGCAATACTTTGTACTAGAGCTTAACTATGCAAACAAATGCTAACGCAATTGAACTGCGTACCTCAACATCATCAATATCAGAAAGGCTTTCTGGCTCATCAGCATTATTATTCATGTCATTAGATTTTTCGAACATATCAGAAGCATCATTAGTTGCAGCCTGATCTCCAACAGATGCTGCTGAAACAAAAAAATATGTTCAGAAGTACTCAAGAATTCTCCACAATGAATGCAAGACTGCAACATTCAGAAGACAGTTCTTCATACAAAATAATATAGGGCTTACAAGCACTAGCAGGCTCTGTGCAGTCTGCTGTCTCGGCTTCAATTACATTTTGGTTGGCTTCAGTGAAATGTTCCACTTCCTAAACAACAGACAAGCCGCATCAAAGACAGAATAAGCACAATCACTAAGAGAGAGAGAGAGAGAGAGAGAGAGAGAGAGAGAGAGAAGCATTGAAGAATATAGGTATAGCAAATCCACAAACGCTGATAATTCACATGAAGCATTATCCGGGGCTCCATAGATACCTACTGGCGAATCTGTGCTTCCTTCAAATAAATGAAGGAGGGTCTCGGATCGAACTAATCAAGCAGGTGAGTTTTTTACAGAACTGTACTCATTAAGTGACTGGAATTTGAAAAGAATGAGAGAATGGGCTCCCTGACTACATGCTTTTAAATTTGATACATTCATAAAATTTCTTTGTACTTTCAAAGAGAGAATAAGCACAATGAGAGAGAAAAGCTCAATACCAGATGGACAAAAAAAGATAGGTACAACCATCCAAATACACTGACAAATGACAATAAGCACTGACAATATACTTTTAAATAAAACATGCATTTTCATTGAATTTCACAGTACTTCAAACAAATTCCAAGTATAGCCAATTCAAGCAAAATTTTCAAGTCAGTAAAAAAAATTATGCGGATATGGAATAGATTTAATGTAGTCCAAAATGGACTAGAAGCCAATAAATATGTTCGACCTCATTGTTAATTGCCAGCTGCTCAAATCGGGTAAAGTTTGCAAAGAGTTCCTTTAAATAGGGTGTTATTCCTTCTTTCTATTAGGACACCCCATTACTTGTCAAAACAGAAAGAATTAATAATTATGAAGGTAGCAGAAACAACCAGTACTGACCATTTCATCATTACCGTCATGACTACTTTTGCTTTGGTGGGGCTTTAAGATGAAACCTGGATCCTGAACCTTCTCAGAAGATGCTTCAGCTAATCTCACCCTTTCAGCAAGCTGGAACGCAGGAGGTTCTGCTCCTCCATGGAGTCCCCCAGA
Source organism: Camellia granthamiana (assembly GCA_036172215.1). Classification (NCBI taxonomy): domain Eukaryota; kingdom Viridiplantae; phylum Streptophyta; class Magnoliopsida; order Ericales; family Theaceae; genus Camellia; species Camellia granthamiana. Next base: position 71,136,096 of record CM069916.1, on the reverse strand, counting down.
AAGTTCGATGAACTACCAACACCAACACAAGCATGAAGCAAATGCAGAAAAGTGGAGCCATGAAAAAGGAGATGATAGAAAAGGAAAGAGGAGTTACTTCTTTACAACAACTTTCACACAGTCCAGCAAAATGAGGCTTTCTGTCCTTATGTTTGCAGAGCACTTCCATTGTCTTAGAATTTTGGGAATTAGCTTCTGACAGTTTGCACAAATGATCCTCCTTGTCAAGCTCCTGAGCTTTCTTATTGAGCTCTTCAATCTAGTACAGCAGAGAATTTCACCAAATAAGTAAATTATCAAAAACACAAAAAAAAATTATATATATACAGACATGCATGTATGTTTTTTTGAACAAGATGTGTATGCTTGTCCCATAAAATTTTGTTTCATTTACTTAAATTTCTACACTAGAATTGAGTGCCTTGGAAGTAGAAGATCAAAACACATTATATGACTATATTAACAAATACTACTACGGCCACCACCGTCACTCCTCTTCAGCTATATCTTTGCTCTTTTTTTTCTCCCCAAGTACAACTGAATTTGTTAGCTATACCAAAATAAAATGGAATGTCCAGACCAGTACAAAAATCATGTTTCACCCATGCTGGCAGGATAAATCATTCTAAACTGATGACATATCAGCAGCATCTGCAGCATATGGCCAGGCCTGACGGAGTGTTAGGACCAACGTTCTGAAAAGCGGTTGCAGTCGCCGTAACGGTGGCGCGGTTGCGGTTGCGGTTGGGGGGTGTAAAGGCCGTAGCGTAACGGTTGCGGTAATCGGAAATGTGATTTTTTTTTATTTTTCGCACAATTTAAAAAAAAACTTACCGATACACATATTTTTTTTCCTTAATCATATTTATTGGGTTTTAAAATAAATATTAATCAATTTTTGTAAATTTTTAAATATGATTCAATATATTTCATATTTTTAAATCACTATAAACTGAGTTTTTTACATTTTATTTTAATAATTAATGACTTATTTGTTATAAATCCATATTATGCTTGTGGCAACAAAAAAAAATTTATTGGACTTAGATGTATAAAATTATTTTTTTAATTATTATACTTGTGGAAGCATATGCAACTTTTAATTTGAATGGTTTTAAAAAATAAATTATACATACTAATGTAATCATATAAAAATTAAAAAATAAATTATAAAGAAATTTTTTTTATTTGAGTTTGGATCACTTGGATATTCATTCTCTTTTTGGATAACTAGTAAATAAAAATAAAATAAACTAATCAAAAAAAATTGACATGTACAAAAAATGTATTAATATATAATTATAGGTGTTATGTTTTCTAGATATTTTACAAAAAAAATCAATCACTAAACAATGACAAAGTAAAAGAATAAATAATATCCTAAATATATATATATAAATATAAATAGATAATGACCACACTTATTATTATTTTCAAACAATATATAGATAGACGCACACAAACAAAACGGTTGAGTGATAGCAGCTGAATAGAGTAGTATAGGTCTTACAATTTTAACAAATCAATAATATGTTCATCATCTTCTCTCTTTTCTCTCTCTATCTCTTACTCCTGCATCTTCCCTTTTCATTTTCCCTCCTCTCTCTATCCATCTTTCCCCATTTTCAGCCTTTCTTTTTTATTTTTTTTCGAAAGAAACAGTTCGGAACCGTTACGTAACAGTGCGTAACAAGCCGCTACGGCCGTTACGGCACCGCTACGACCGCTATAGCAGCCGCTACGGCTGACACACCTGTGAATCTCAATCACACTGCAAAAGTGGCCGTAACGGGTGGCGGTAACCACCAAAACCGTTACGTAACGGTTGCGGCCGCTTTTTAAAACCTTGGTTAGGACACGGTGTACAATATAGTGAAGGCTATTCCTTAAAAGTATCCATGAAGCACAGAAAGAGCGTTAACTATGTAAATTCTCAATAAATAAAGACTGATCTTTTATTTTTTATAAAAAGACATAAGTTGGGTCAATAAATCGCCTTTAAGGTTAGTTCTCTTTCTTTGATCTTCAGGTATCAACAATAACTTTGTAGAAGCCTGTTATAGTCATTTTATGATCCCAAGATGAATAAGCTAGAGAACAGTTTCCCATACATAGCCATCAGTTATCCTAACATTTTGTTTTGTAGGATATTATATACAGGTATGAACAACAAAAGCATAGAAAACTTTTCCTACACACAATTATGAGACGTGCACTTTGGGCATCTCAAGCCATCAAGAGTCCAAAATAATAGGCACATATCACATTTTACAAGGCTACAGCTGTAACTTGCCGTTGTGCCTAATCAGATGTCAGATGTGGCAACAATATCCCACTATGGGCCCAGGTTACCCATATAAGCATCAAAACTAACAGAATGACTTCATTCAATTATTAAATCTGTTGGAATCGTAATGCTCTTTATAGACATGTGCTTGTAGATTATTTTGTAATTGATGCGGCACTTACTGTTAAGCTCCCAGAATTTGTATTCTCAAATTCAATCAATCGTTTTGTCAATGTTGCTTCACATACATGAACAACTTTTACCTGGCACAATAGTATGCACCAAACATATTAGTAGAAATTGACTCATGGAAAATTTATCCAAATATCAAGTAGAAGTAACATGAAAGTCACATATGATAATGGAAGAAACTTGATCAAGAAAAGAAGCAGTCAATTTTGATGCAGTTATTTGATGCTAACAAATTTAACTAAATTGATGACCAAAAAAAATTCTTTTATAAGTAATTGAAATGTAATTAAAAAGGTAAAAGGGGGCACCACCCAAGTACAAAGCAAAACAACAATAAAAATACAAATAAATGAAAAAACCCCTACATCGGCTCTAAATCTCATAAAGGTCGAAGAGACCATAAAAAGCTAACTGTCCAGGCAGCCACCATCAAGCCCCTCCACTCCAACCCCTTCTTTCTTCATCATAATTGATAGTGCTAACTAAATTTTTTTAACTCCCTTCCACATCTAGCTTTGCTTCCCCCACTCTGCTTCACAGCCATACCATCCTTCTCTTGCCTTGTTTTTGCTTTGATTGCCATTAACAGCTTGAAGACCTGATTCTTGAATACCATAAAATGGAGTGCAAGAAATTTACCAAGCCCTTTTAAACCTTCCGCCTGGTGCACCACCACCTCCTTCCTATCTGTACCCTGGAAAGGTACAAGACCATATGTACTTCTACCTACTGTAGAAAAGTCTTCCATCTCTCAAACTTAATACTGAACATACACCTCCACCTCCACCATCTCACAATGTGAAGCTCCACAATCTTTAGATGGTCACTCTTCCAAGGATCGTATTGGTCTTAGCAAAGATACTCGATCGTGCACACTTCATCCAATCCAGATTTTTTTTTTTTTTTTTTTCTCATTTATCTCCATGTTATCGTTCCTTTGTCTCTCCTTTGTCCTTTGCCTTTGTTCGTCATTCACATGTTCACCTTTGCTTAAGAATTTACTTGGGAACTCACATCTATAACTCCAAGCAAACAATCTGTAGAAGGTTGGTGGGTTTATAATGAAGAACCAACCTGATGGGATGGGACTACTAAATGACTTAAAGTTTGACCAGTGGCAAAAGGATACACTCAAACATTTGGGTAGATTATTGGTTTTGTTTTCTGTGGCTGCCAAGTAAGGATGGTCACTTCACCAGATGGAAGTAAAAAAAAAAAAAATTGTTTTCCTCCATGGGGATCTTCAAGAAGAGGTGTTTATCAAGCAACCCCAAGCTATGTTGCTCAGGGATTCGAAGAAAGTCCGTAGACTAAAGAAAGCAATTTTTGTGGCCAAATAGTCTTTAAGGGCCTGGTTTGACAAGCTCAGTAGTATGGTGATTGGTGAGAGAGTATGAAAGGACACTAGCAGCATCAGATCATTCAATGTTTGTTCAACATCAGCGAAAGGGTTAGCTTATTGTCATCATGTATGTTTATAATATCATGATCACTTAGTGACAAGAATGGCATTAGGGATCTTAAAGCCCAGCTAAGTAAACATTTTCATACTTGGGCTTTGGGAACAGTCAACTTCTATATGGTTTGTCCTCTCATGAAATATGTTAAGACAGAGAATCACGTAGGTTATGTGCATACTTCGGCTTTGTGAAAAGGTTTGTTCTATGTGTTATGTAACAAGCTGTGCTTGGTAGATATCTATGCTCCTACTTGAGAGGAGATTTTAAGTATCACACGTTAAAGGGGTACTCTTGCAATTTCATTTCTTTTTAAGCAATATTTTTCAATATAAATGTAAGAGCTAAAATTTGTCTTTTCTAACAACAATCTCTAACAATACCAATGAAGCAATACAATTTTTGCGTCTTTGCAAACAGGACATAGAGGAGATTAAGGGCATGAGCATTTTTCAATATAAATGTAAGAGCTAAAATTTGTCTTTTCTAACAACAATCTCTACCAATACCAATGAAGCAATACAATTTTTGCGCCTTCACAAACAGGACATAGAGATGATTAAGGGCATGGGCATTTTATCACAATAGCATCACAATCAGTTGCTAATTTAACAAGCACTCCAAATATATATCTTTGGGTGGAATTTTTTAGTTCAAATTTCAGACCACAATGACTAGGCAAGTGAAAAGAATATCATGGCATTTTACACAACTTACAGGGAACAATTGAGAGGAAAGATGACAGGCCAGTTCAACAAGAGATATTTAAGATGATGAACTAATAAACATTTTAAGGACAAATGAAATGAAAAACATCTCCTAGCATTCTAACACAGGAGCAGAATGGAAAATAGAAATCAAGTTAAGCTACACATACAATGTCCAACTTTGAACATTTGAGCCCATGTGAAAGAGCGGAGATATAGACTGCTGCACCACATAGCCCACTAGGTTTTCTGCCTGTCTGAAAATCGAAATGGAACGATTACAAAACAATCATCAAGTACCCAATAGGAACCATTTGAGAAGGAAAAAAAAGGATTCATCTCCTACACAAAGAAGAAGAATGCCAAACCTGCATCCAGTCTCGCTTCATGCTGGCTATTATGTTTAATGCAGTTCTACTGACCTTCATATTATTTCCTCCCACTAATTCTACATGCAAAGAATATTACATTATTGAGCAAAAGTAATGCATGACTAGTGAATAGCCTGCATCAAGTCATACAATGCATTATAATGTTCACTGCATAACTCAAGGAACGTTATAAGCTATATGAACAAATTACATCATAGATGTTTTCATGTGTGTCAAACTTTCTTGTTGAACTTTAACTAGGTTCTAGAGGGACAAACATGCACCTAATTCATGTTCACCTTATATATGTGCTTCAATGAATCGTCTTGAGGAAAACGGTTTGAAAAAAATATTTATGTGGTTCACAGTAGTGAAAGGGGAAAGAAGGCACTAGGTTTTGGGAAAACATGTACTAGATAGCATATTGTTAGGGCTCGTATACCCTTATGCTAATTAATCATTTTAACACTAATTAAAGGATTATAATTATTCTACTACTTGACATTTCTAAAGCTAAGGTGGGATAGTATGAACTTGCATCACAAAAAAACATTACAAGAAATACATAAGCTAGAAAGTAGAATATGTTTTACTTTACAATGACAACCAATTCAAGCTAGTTATTGATAAATCGTGTCAGATTTCTCACCCAAATTGAACATCAAGACTACAGAGAACTCACACCAGTCAGCATTTTTCTCAGTGTGAAAAAAAATAAACTGTCAATAAAAGTAAAAGGGTATACGGGCTCTTACTACTTGTAAATCGATCAATAAAAAGGCTAGGATCAACTGGTTTTTGAACTATAGGATGCTCTTGAAGACTTAACAGTTTGCAAAGCTGTAGAAAGACGGCACCAAGAACATACCTACAAAATTTAAAATAACAACATCAATAAATCATACAGGCAAACAGTGGAACCTAAATCAAGGACATTTGAATCAAGTTGTACTCTCTGAAATAGGTGCTTTCTTACACATTTATACTCAAACAAATGGAAAAATCAATAAGTAGATATGGCTTCCGATTGTCCCTGCAAAACAACAGGATAAACTTACTTTACTTGGTAAATAATAACTTCATGAAATGTGCTAGAATTAACATGAGATACAATTATACTGCAAGATTAGAATACCAAATAAGGTCATACACACATCATTAACGGCACATAACTCTAAAGAAAGCAATAATTAGTGCAACTCATCCCTAATTTTATTCCTAAGCCTTTGATTCTAAAGCCCTAATCATAATTATCCTGCCATTATAGCCCAGAAACAACAAATTTTCCTTGCTGTCCATAATATTTGGCAAAATTTTCATTTTATTTGAGACCAAAAACAGCCTTACAAAAATTTTAAAAAATTAAAATTCTATCCCATCCGTAAACCTTAAGCTTAGCTACCCATAATCCTAAATTTAAAGCCCCAGGCTACCATATATGATCATAGGACAGCCTCAATTCCTTCAGGCTCAGTCCAGAATCAAAAGTTTTTACACAACAATTTTGGTTTATAGAATTTTTCTAGAGTATTCGGCCATTAAAGTCTTCATATCTCAAAATATGGACGACAAATATCCCTACAATGTTGGGACAATAAGTTCATTTCTCTAAAATGTTAGATTCAAATTTGAAAAGAGAGATGTGCTTTAGAATATTTGTATGCTATGCCATAAAAGAAAATTGTGAAAAATAAATTTCAAAAGATATCAAAAAAACAGCCATGCACTATGCAACCAAAAAATTAGGCAAGACAACAACAAAAACAACATATCGAAACTCCAATCATCACGGTACAAAAATGTTCTTAATAAACAAAAATATATATGTACACTATCGCATATGAGCACGTATTTGATTTTTTTCTTGGAGGAGGGATTGTGGACAAATGTGAACATTTCAGTGGAACTGTGTGACTAGGTGCCTGTTGTAGGTATTTGAATACCTTTGATTGGTCATACAACTACTAAGGAGTGGACTCCACAACCTCAAGGCATAAGCCTTGCTTTGGTAGGTGCTCACCTAAGTACTTGCCATTGGCTCGTGAACCTTCCCTCGCCTAAGTGCTATGGTGACCCTAACTTTGCAACCATCTGCTTGTCTCACTACCCTTGCTCCGCGAATAGAGATACCTTCACTCTACAAGCACATTCACGCTTTGCGAGCTGATACACTCACTCCAAGAGTAGAAAATTACTCCCACTTTGATAGCACATCCCCCACTTCGAGAGCAACTTCCCCCACTCCGCAAGCGGATACTCCGCTCCTTGACTATCTGCGCACCCACCATCACTACTGCTTGGTGTCATGCGCCTCACCTCACCCACTTGACAATCACTTTGCCTTGTGGAAGCTCCAACTCCAAAGTGACACTCTGACGCAGTATAGCCTGCCTAGGTTGAAGGTTGTTAAAATCGGGATCCTACGTTGGATTGTTGGAGGTGTTTATAGGATCGGATCATAGAATCGGATCGAGAATCGTAAGATCCTACCGAAAAAGACAAATTACATAATAATTTAATTTAAATAAACATTTCTTAAAAAGTATACACAAAATGAGCCTATATTCTATTAAAAAGAAGTGAAGATATTGTGAAAAATATAATACCCCATATAAAATGTACATATAATATTATACAATAAAAAACTTGATGGTAAAAGTTTTGTATTTCATTAAAAAAGAAGATGAAGAAGAAGAATTCGATAACAAAATACTTTACAATCTACAATAATACATAAAAAGTGAAGAAAAAAATATTTAACAAAGTTGAATATGAAAATAGATTAAGAACTCAAAAAAGCAGCTTAACCAAATGATAAGGTTTGTCGTTAGCATCCCTGGTGGAGTGGATTTGAACCACAAAAATAATCTCTTAAAAAATTAGGATAAAGTTGCAATCATCTTACCTTCCTTAGACTCTACTAAAGCTAAATTTGTTTTTCCGACTAGTTAATTTTATTAAATTACCGCAATATTTGAATGTTTGTTTCCTAGTTGTTTTTCTTAGTCTATTTGATTCAATACTACTTAATTTTTATTATTTATTTTGATCACATAAATTGGTATTTAGACAACAAACAAAAAAATTACAATAAAATATGTCATACAATACAAAACAATGCTTGTAAATTGGATCGGATAGGATCGGATTCGGATCGGGATTCCACGATCCTATAAGATCCCATTACCAGGATCAAAAGATCCTATCTATAAAGAATTTTTTACACGATCTGGATCGATCGTAAGATCCGGATTGGGATTCTGATAACCATGCCTAGGTCGAGAGGAAAGCCTAGGAACTCCCTCAGTCATAAGATGTCCAAGAAACCTATGACCCCCGCACGAGATCACTAAGAACTTGTAGATTGGTAGCTAGAGTTGAGTGATCATCAAAGTTGCTTTGCTCACACCTTAAGGTGGCTCCACTATGACAAAGTCTTAGATATGAGAAAGAGGCCTCTGCACAAAGACCTAGGTTGACAAAGTCATGTCATACCTTGGGAAGTGCATCATACCTACCCACTGCTATCTCGTAAGGTGTATCACACACAAATCACAAGAGTCCATGGCCCATCTCTCTTATGAAAAGGGGTCTCCCCTTCCCTATGCAATACGCAGACTTATAGCCAAGCTCAACATGCAGACATGGAGCTTCTCTATGCGTCAGAGTCTCTCTCTCTCTCTCTCCACTCTAAGGTTGCCTTAGCTCTCTCCTTCTCCACCTCTGGTGCTCTAACACCATCTTAGTACCTACCATGATTCTTGGAAGGTCCACAACCGAACACCAAACACACCATTACCCACACATCTATATTTTGTTTGACACATAGACTTGTTTGAATCAAAGGCACTAAAGATAACACCATCCAACCTATTATTCATTGAGAAGATTGTTCTTTTCTTTATATGCCACGATTGTTGATTTTGATAAATTTTTGCATGAAGTTTGTGGCCTAGCAAAACGTAGTAGCACAATCTTCTCTCTCAAACACCTTTGGTTTTGATGCATATTGATCCATGGGATCCTTCTCATACTCAGTCCCGTTCATTAATATTTTTCCTAAAAGAAAAAGGGTGTACTTTTTGAAAGACGAGTGGCACACTCATTCAACCCACTCAAAGGTTTTTAACATAAACTTAAAAGTTTAAACAGCATACAAAGGAAAAGAAATAGATTAATGAAATACAAAAAATAATCCATGACATTACTATGTTGACAGTTAATATGAATTTGAACTTTGGCTGGAAAAAAACCACTTACCGGCATGCAATATAAAGGCAAGCTGCTGCAACCTGGTCAGTTCTCCGCCCCTTAGTAAAACTACGCTCAACAGCTATCTACAATTTTGAAACAATCAAACTTGGTCATTTCAAAGAAACTAAAAGAAGAATGAATAAAACTACAAGAACAAACCTGATAAAATGCCATAGCTTGGGTTTTTGTACTAGTGTCATCGATATCTAACATTACTGCCAAATCACGGATTTTATACGACCCTGCAACATATTAAAGCAAATAGCAAAAGAAAATGAAACTGCAACAAGCTTTGTACAATAATGTGCTGCCTGTTATGCTATACAAACAAATATACAAGACTCAGGCACATGAAACACACATACCCAAGGTTGATGTTTGATATCATACTGATATTTAAATGGTATGAAATAGTCTACATTGAAAATGTAACTTAATCTGAACCACAGTGAGTGTATATAACACTCCTAAAATATCTGATGCCAAAACTGTTTTAGGGCAGCATGGACAGGACTCTTTAAAGACTGATTTTTAGTCATGGTGACCAAAACCATAACAAAAGTGGCATTTAAACTTTGTGATGGTGTAAAAATAGGGCAGTCATTTGGTGTTCTAGTTGGGCAAAAAAAGATTAAAAAAAGGTTGATCAGGCACTTTTGGAGTGTTCAGATGCTGTGAAAAGTAAATGGAAATTTCTTTTACAGTTTTGGCTGGCTAGGGTGCTTATTTTTTACACATGCAATAATTGGGTGATGGGGAACAAGAAGGAATTGGATGAAGATTAAGGATTTATTAATTGTTACTTTCTTATTTATAATTTAATAGGCTTTATTGTTACTTTCTTTCTTATGACCAGGACTTGACCCATGAAACCATAACTCCAGCACGTCCAAACGTCACTAAAAAAATAAAATAAAATAAAACTTAAACTATGGCCCCATTTGGGAAGTTGGCTATTTTAGTAGTTGGCTATTTTAGCCTGGCTAATATAATTGTGTTTGGGAAGAGGGTTGGATTCTTTTGTAGTTGGATGTGATGTTTGTGAGAGAAAAAGTGAAATGATTATGAATTTGATATGACATTTTATCTTATAGATTATTTTAGCATATTTTATCTTTAGTGCTAATTTGGCCCAAAAAGCCAAAAACGCCTCTTCCCAAACACCGCCAATGAAAAATACAAGATAAACTATATAAGTAACCAAAACAATACTAATATAGATGGCCATAAATTAAGACTCTACTAGCACTAAAAACTTAATGATGCATAAGTCCAATGGGTCTGCCATGATATAATTGCAATTTCCAAAGTTTTTTCTCCCAATGTCCAAAGTTTATTTTCTCTTTGATTTTTCTCTTCATTAAGCCTGGTGTGGACAGCATTATTCTCCCTTGGTTGGGAAAAAAAACCTCAGCCGAGTTTTAAGGAATTAAAGTATAAAAATCCATGAGCCTGATAGTTGCATCTGCGCCTTGGTATTAAAATTTTAATATTGGTGCTCCCTTGCCTCCTATAGGTACATAAGCCCACTCACCACATTACTCAACCACATCACCTCCACATCATCATGATGTCATCTCCTCCCAGTGACATGACACTCAGACCAGTGACATATAGCCACGAAACAGCTAAGCTGGACAAGAATAACGTTTGCAATGCCTTAGCCTCAAGCCAAGGCGGCAACATCCAAGTGTTTAGCAAAAGATTCAAAATACTTGTCCATAAAATCTATATAATATGTTTTATGCAATATATTAGCACATATTATGAAAAGCCACTCGGATCCCTTATGAAAATTCATCCTATTTTGAATTGATTAAATGATAGGTTGTTCCTCTCAAGTGACGCATTGCGCCTGCCTCCGGATGTTTCAAAAAGTGAGCAAGGGGCGCCGCATCGACGCCTGGATGCGGTGAAAAATGGGCAAATGTTCCCTCATTTTTCTGGACAAACGCGGGTAAATAAACTAGTCCAAGAGTATAGGTTTAGCGTAGCCACTTGGAATATAGGAACTTTAACTGGTAAAACGATGGAATTAGTAGATGTTATGATTAGGAGGAGAGTTAGTATAGCATACGTACAAGAAACTAAGTGGACGGGTGAGAAAACTAGAGAAATTGAGGATACTGGTTTTAAACTTTATTATAGTGGTAAAGATAGACGCAGGAATGGGGTAGGAATCATACTTGCCAAGGGTCTTGTGGAAAATGTAGTGGCAGTCATTAGGAAAATGAATAAGATTATGTAAGTTAAACTAGTTATTGGAGAAAATATAGTGAACGTTATTAGTGCATACGCCCCTCAAGTGCGATTAGATAATCAAACTAAGAGGGATTTTTGGGAGTGAATGGATGAGATCTTACGGCGAGATACCCGTAGGAGAGAACCTAGTTATAGGTGGAGATTTCAATGGACATGTCAGCATAGATAAACTAGGCTATGAAATGGTGCATGGTGGATACGGTTTTGGTGATAAAAATGAGGCTGGAGAGAGTATCTTAGATTTTGTGTTGGCTTTTGACCTGGTGGTAGCCAATACTATGTATAAGAAAAGGGAGAAGCATTTGATAACCTTTACGAGTGGGTCAGTTAGGAGCCAAATAGATTACCTTTTAGTGAAAAAAGTGAACCACCTAAATGCAGTGATTGTAAGGTGATTCCTGGAGAGAGCCTGACCTTCCAACATAAGATTTTGGTACTAGATTTATGTTTTAAAGGGCAATACCAAGCTAGGAAGGATTGTGGGCGTCGTAGGACGAGATAGTGAGACCTCAAAGGGGATAAACTAGAAATATTTAAAAATAGAATAGATAAGGAAGGTGCTTGGGACTTGGAAGATGATACTAACACTATGTGGAACTCGATGGCTAATTGCATGAGGAGAATCTCAAGGAAAGTACTTGGAGAGTTGAAAGGAACGAGATCCAGCTCTAGGGAAACTTGGTGGTAGAGGGAAGAGGTTCAAGCGGTCGTTAAGGCAAAAAAAGAGTGCTTTAAAAAGTGACAAAAGGATAGAACTGAGGAAAACCTTAAGAGTTGTAAATTGGCTAATAAGGAGGTCAAGAAAATAGTGAGAGAGGCTAAGTTGAAAGCTTATAATGACCTACACACTAGACTAGATAGTAAGGAGAGAGAGAAGAGGGTATACAAACTTGCTAAGATACGAGAGAGGAAAATAAGAGATTTTAATCAAGTTAAGTGCATCAAGAGTGAGGATTCTAAGGTATTGGTGAAGGATGAAAAGATTAAGGAGAGATGGAAGAACTATTTTGATAAACTATTAAATGAGGAACATGGAGGTACGTTAATAGGGGAAGAAATAGCAGTAATACGATAAACCAAGACTATAAGTTCTATCGCAAGATTAGGAAATTTAAAGTGGAGATTGCACTTAAGAAGATGAAATCAAATAAGGCTTTAGGACCCAATGATATCCCTATTGAAGCTTGGAAGTGTTTGGGTAAAAAGGAGGTTGCTTGGTTGACTAGATTGTTTAGCAAAATTTTGTTGACTAAGAATATGCTAGATGAGTGGAGGAAGAGTATTTTAGTGTCAATCTATACGAATAAAGGAGATGTCTAGAATTGCAACAACTATAAAGGAATCGAGCTAATGTGTCATCTAATGTAAGTGTGGGAGAGGGTGATGGAACGCCCCGATTGCGAGATAAAACAGAGGTGTCAGAGAATCAATTTGGGTTTATGCCTGGCAAGTCAACAATGAAAGCGATCTATCTGTTGAGGAAAGTAATAGAAAAATATAGAGAAAAGAAAAGAGACATTCATATGGTGTTTATCGACCTTGAGAAAGCATATGATAGAGTGCCTCGGGATATAATATTGTGGGTGTTAGAAAAGAAAAGGATGACAAAAGGTTATATTGATATGATTAGGGACATGTATGAAGGAGTGGTGACCACTATTAGATCACCTGCTAGAGAAACAAATGAATTTCCTATTACTGTAGGGTTACACCAAAGATCTACCTTAAGTCCTTATCTTTTTGCGTTAGTTATGGATGAGTTGATGAGAAATATTCAGGATGACGTACCATGGTGTATGCTTTTTACAGATGATATTGTGTTAGTGGATGAGACTAGAGAAGGAATTAACACAAAATTGGAGATTTAAAGAAAAATAATTGAATCTAAAGGATTTTGGATAAGCAGAATTAAGACAAAGTACATGAAGTGTAAATTTAGTAACAGTAACCATGAAAACAGAGGAGAAGTGAAGATTGAAAACCAAGAACTGCCTAAAAGTGAATATTTTCATTACTTAGGTCAATTATTACAACAACGGGGAAGATTGATGCAGATGTGGCCCATAGGATTAAGGCGGGATGGCTTAAGTGGAGAAGTGCATCTGGGATACTGTGCGATAAACGAATACCCATTAAACTAAAAGGTAGATTCTATAGAATGGCTATTAGACCAGCGATGTCGTATGGGACGGAGTGTTAGGCAACCAAGAAACATGTTGATAAGATGAGTGTTGTTGAGATAAGGATGCTAAGGTGGATGAGTGGCAAAACTAGACAAGACAGAATTAGGAATGAGTGTATTCGAGAATGGGTAGGAGTAGCACCGATAGAAGATAAGTTGAGAGAGAATTGATTGAGATGGTTTAGTCATATTCAACGGAGACCAATAGAGGTAGTAGTGAAGAGATGCGATGCAGTGACGGTAGATGGAATTGTTAGGGGACCGGGTAGGCCTAGATTAACGTTGGATAGCGTTGTAAATAGAGATATGGATCTACTTAATTTGAGTAATGAAATGGCCTTTGATACAACCGCATGGAGAATAAGGATTCATGTAGCCGACCCTATTTGATGGAACTTAAGGCTTGGTTTGGTTTGGTAACCACATCATTTCAATTTCAAGTTCTAGTTTACAAGCTCCAATATTTCAAAACTTTGCCTCTATTGGCAATTTTGCATTAGCTATCCAAATCATAGGGGAGAAAGGCTTTAACAATGAAGATCCCTCTGCCATAAAGGGCAAAAACAAATACCACTATAGTGATGATATAGAGAGCATATTTTTTTTTTGTAGAGAACGAAAAAGCAAGCAAACTACAAGTTCTCCTATGACATTAACATGAATCGTATCCAAAATTATACTATTCTTTAGTAAGACTTAAAAGACATCTACAAATAAATTTTCTTGAGAAATGCCAAAAACAACCAACATGAGCACCTAAAATACATACATGCACTATACATGCATCATTTTTCTATATACATTTAACATGATATGCGTATAATCATCAATCCTATAAATTGTTTCTATATCATTTTGTTAGACTTATTTATTTTGATGATTTATTTAATTATGTTTTAATTTATTTGTAAGAGAAAATAGAATCAAAATTTATTTTGATGATTTATTTAAAAGAGAAAAATATAATCAAAATTTATTTTGATGATTTATTTGCAAGAGAAAAATAGAATCAACATTTATTTTGATGATTTTATATTTTAATAAAATCAAAATTTATTTTGTCCCATTATTTCTCACCTAAACTTTTATCCTAAATGTTGTTAAAATGTATTTAATATTTGATTAAATCAGGAGTTCAAATAGCCCAAATTAGAGGTTCAAACAGCCCAGCACAGTAGCAGTTCAAAAGGTTCAAGTGGAAGATATTCAAATTTGTAATAATGGAGTGGAAGATATTCAAATTAGTAATGATGGAGTACAACGACTATAAACGGTTATAAATTCAAATGACTACAACGGCTATAAACGGTTATAATTTTCATTATATATACCAAAACCTCTAATGTAAACAAGTGGCTATAAACGGCTATAATTTTCATTATATATACCAAAGCCTTTAATACAAACAAGTTACAAAAACCCTGAAAATATTCGTTGATCTATAATCACTCACATCTATTCTCAGAAATTATACACTGAGCCTTATATCTTTAAGCCCATCTTTCCTGTGTGAGGTTTACAGAAAATCCAGAGCTTCATTTTATATATCTATCTTTGAGAGATAATTCTTGTAGCTTTATGTGAAAGCAAAAACACCTTCTTTTCAATCTTGTAAGAGTGTAGTACACTCAGTATTCTTGACTTAGAAAGTCACTGTAAAATTTGTGGAGGATTGCTCCATCTATGAAAAGGTTGCTAGCACCCTATGAATCTAGAATATAGTGAAAAATCTCAAGTGAAGCTTGAGGAGTGGACGTAGGCCGAGTTGAAGCCGAACCATTATAAATTTGTTTGCCTCTCTCTCTCTTACCTCTTTATTTTCTTTTAAATTGCCATAGCTATATTTCACATTTTTATTGTGCTAAAATCATGAACTGACATAGTTGTTAAGACACTTGTTTTAATTATTTTTATTTCATTAATTATATTTATCTATTGTGCTAGTCATAATTTTTATTAGGGTATTATTAATTTTAATTATAAAAACCTAATTCACCCCCCCTCTTAGGTTGTCTTTTGGGTAACACATTTCATTAGATTGTATCATTACTAGTATTATACAAATGCATGGCTTTTTTTGCCATTTCTTTCCTTTTTCAATTTAAAATGGACCCAACAATTCAATTAAAAAACAAACAAAAGAAAATGTAAGAAGAACTCCAAACCTTTGTCTAGGGTTCTTCTATATGACTCTGAATAATCAGATTGAATACTCTTGACAAAACTACCCGCTAATCGGCTCTGCATGTAGATCAAATTTAATAGTACATTAGTAGCAAAAACATATATATAAAGAGAAAGATAGCCAAGCAAGAAGTATAAGCACTCCAATGTATGATAATTAGTAACTACAATCTATTGTACATAACATTATTGTAACCCATGCAAAAGTTTTTAAAATTTATTTTCAAAAGGAAATTTGTTACAGGAAATTCAAAATTTATGGGAAAAACAAATTGCAAACATGTTGATTACAAATAATGGTTGATGGGCTCCTTCACCCCGGGTTTGAAGATACAAAAGTCATTAGTGTGTTTTCTTTCCTTTAATTTTGTTTTATGTATTTTTCCAAAAAAATCTCCATAGAAAAGTTTTTGCTCGCAGTGACGGTGCTATAATTTTAACAATGTCAAACTTCCAGCCCTTATTATCAAAATAAAAATCCTGATCCAATTTATAATAATGTGAATATGTGACTGATCATGTCTACATTGAAGCCCCTTTTTTCTTCTATTAAAGGAAAGATACTATTTAACGGAATTCCAATCTTTGTCACCAACATAGATAGTATTTATCCGCAAATCTCTCCTCATATAAATTGAAAATATAACCATGCCCATTATTCTTAGTTTGACAAGATAAAAATTTGTAGAGTGTAAAGTTTAGTCTAGTCAAACTCTACCAACTCATTGACCAATCTGAACAAACTGTTGCATATTTTATTATCAAAATTTGATGGCCTTGTATAGAGAGAAAAATAAAATTGCTCACCGCAACAACAAAATGGTTATATAGCATGGACGCTTGAGAAGGAGCCTAGTTCTTACCAAGATAGGAAGAACAGATAAGGACATGGAAGACAGGGATACAACACATGAGGACATGCCGGCAATACAATTTTTAAAAATCATAACACAACACAGAAGGGCATGCAACAGATGCAAAAATTAAATATTTCTATAAATATAAAAACAATTTCTTCATTTTTTACTTAACAAATACATTTTTATAATTTATATCAAAGTACTAAGAAATTTATTTCCACATCCTATAAACTGGAAACAAAGTGAGAACAAAAGGTCATGATATCTATGTAGAAAGGCTTTATTTATAAACAAATTGCAAGTTTTAGACTTTAGAGTTCCTAATCTAAAAGCCTAAAGGAGAAGACTTTAACAAGTGTAAATTCACATTGTTTTCATTTTCATCATTGGCTCACAATCTATTTTCTTCAAACTTACTATATGTATTATGTGTTCCTAAGCGATAGACATGTGTTGTCGAAATGTCTTACATGTGCTCGGCTAGAAAATAATTAAAAGAAAATTAAAAAAGAAGAAATTTCAAAAGGGACTTGACAAAACAAGGAGCTTAATAAATTAATCATGTCAACTATTGTTATTTTACAAAATAGTAATCACCTATCCGATGCATAAATTTATAACATCTAAATAATTTAGACTGCACAGCAGAAAATAACAACTAGGAGCATCAGACCTCCCCTCCAGCGCCTTTGACAAAAGTAGGCTCTTCAGCGAAGATGTCTTGATAGATAACTCTTCCACATACAGCACAAGATCTGAAAGAAACAAGTGGTGATAATTAGAAGGCTTCAGGAATCAGCTAGGAATACCCAATATAATACTTTTGTTTATCTCAGCTACAAAACAATTGATAAGCTTTTGGGAGAAAAACAAACATTAAGATGTAACTGAAAATGAGAATAGAGCAATACAATACTTACACCACGCCAGTAACATAATCACGTCCTTCGGGACAATCTTGCCCGCAGTTAGAGCACCAAACCATCTCTCTTTTTTAAAATGTCAACTATCACCAAATAGACTGAAAGAAACACTTCATGTTAAAATAAAATCTACTAATAATGTAAAATATCTCTAGAGGCGTAAAACATTTAAGGACATAATTAACCATGATGAAGTAAATCTAATTAAATGGTATCATTTATATATCCAACAGATTGCTACATATGAATAATAAATATTCCGAAGTGCCTGCAGGCCTGTTTTTAGAGTGGCATTGTGTATCCAACAATTATCAATCATGATGCCACATTATTATAAAGGCAATAATATAATTTAATTTAATCTTGTATCATATCATTATCTTCAAAATCCCTTTAATTTAAATCTAGCATTGCTGATTTTCAATTCAAACCAACTTCACGAGAGAACGGTTTACAAATACCAGGTTTTAGTTTCTCAAGATCCATGGTTTGCACCAAATGTTTTAAAATGTTGGATGATTCTGAGAAGAAATCGGGCTGACAAAGTCAAACCATGATGTCATACTCATACCATAATTACATTACATAAAAAAATAACAAAAAAACATAGCCAACAGTTCCCTTTTTTTTCCCCCTTCAAATTTAGTGTACAAAACAAATTCCATTCACTTTGCTGCTGATATTCTTAAACTTTTGTCGTGCATGTCAAAAGACATAATTTTCTGTGTCATGCCAAATACATCAAATTTTCAGGGGGGGAAATTTAATTGTAAGTAACATATGCACAAAATAAAGTACCCAAAAAAATGCAGATAGAAACAATTGCTATTTTCATCTTCATCATCCCCAAAACTATATATCACAATGAAGTTACAAATTTCTGATTTTTATGAAAAACCCTAAAATTGTTCTGTGTCTAATTGTTATCGAAACGTGAAACAACATTAAGATTACAAAGATAATATATCAAATACATACAAATACATTGCAGCCAACCTATACATATATTAGAGAGAGAGGAATACCTGGGGAGAGATAGCAAGAGAAACCTTGTAGTGACGATTGGTTGATTAGGAGAGGGAAGAGATTGAGTGATAGATTACATGTAACAAAGATGGGAAAAGAAAATAAAAGAAAAAGAAACAACTCACAAAACAAACAGACCCAACTTGAGTTTAGAACTGAAATGGCTAAATACAGATTAAAGAAAGGGAAAAAAGAACAGAAGGGGGTTGAAGAACACAGATGGTGAAAGGAAAGAGCAGAAAACTGAGATTAAGAGAAAGAAAAAGGGGAAAGAAGATTGATGAGGGAGGGCCCAAGCGCTACACACAGAGAGAGAGAGAGAGAGAGAGAGAGAGAGAGAGAAGAAGAAGAAGAATGAGGGAGAGACTTAGCCGCCGAGAGGGTCTGGGCTTGAGAGAGAGAGTGAAGAACGTGGGAGAGAGGAGGGAGGGAGTGGGGGAGGCCAAGGAGAGAGGGACGACTGTCTCTGTATGGCAATCGAGGTCGAACCGTTTGGTCCCTGTTTGGTAGAGCTACTTTTTACCCCAAATAAAAATAGAATAAATAATTAAATTTGATTTGAGTTTTTTGGATTAAAATTTTTGAAAATAAAAAAAAAAAGATTCATATTTTTTTGTTTTTAGTGAATATTTTTAAAATTTTAAGTATTTTTTTTAACGTTTTTAAATGCACTTTACTTAGATGTGTTTAAAAAGTACAAAAAATTGTGAAAAAATATTTTAAAATTTTAATAAATACATAAAAAAAGAAAAATATACTAAATTCTCATATTTTATTTATATTTTTGGTATTTAGTGAATTTTTAAAATATTTTTTCACAAAAATTATACTTTTTATGTGTATTTATGTTAGGTGTGTCTAAAAATTAAAAAAAATGCTTAAAATATTAAAAAAATACAGTAAAAACAAAAAAACACTGAAAACAAAAAAGTAGAATTTTCTGAAAAGTATTTTTGAAAAACAAAAACAAGCAAGCTGATATATTGTGAAATTTTTAAATAATCATATAAACCAATTGAAATTGAAGAATAGTGCTTCATATAAAAAGACAAAAATAAAAAGAGGTAGAAATTTGGAGATGTCATGGCTCAAACCCGTCCCTATGGATTAAGGTCATAACCGACTAGTAATTATTTAATTACTTGTGGCCTAAAACCTGATTAAACATATAGTAGTAGAAATAAGAGGCCAAAACGGAAGTAGATTTAAAAAATTTGTCCAATGAACTGTGCTTACATGGCAAAGCAAAACATTCCATAAGTAGTCCATAATAACTCATACATATAAATAGAGTTAACATCTTATACTTCCAGGAACTTTCAAATATGCAGTCAGACAACAAAAAGCTTATGTACATGAGTGATCCAATGTATTTATCAAGATAGCAAAAAGGGTAAATAAAAGAGCAAAAATAAAGTCTCATGCGTGAGACATTTGGACTGACTCCACAAGACTTGACTTCCTCTTACTTTCTTCACCGAGACTGGGTTTGGACATCTCTTTGCTCACCTATATGCATATAAATAAGAGTGAGCGAAAGCCTAGTGAATAATATTAAAATAAGGAGGTTACATGAATGAAATTCATGACAGACATATCAAACAGCCTTGGACCCATTCATGTTTCCATCCAATATATCAAACGACCTCAGGCCCAACATATCAAACGACCTCATTCATGTTTTCAAAGTATTTTTGAAAAACAAAAACAAGCAAGCTGATATATTGTGAAATTTTTAAATAACCATATAAACCAATTGAAATTGAAGAATAGTGCTTCATATAAAAAGACAAAAATAAAAAGAGGTAGAAATTTGGAGATGTCATGGCTCAAACCCGTCCCTATGGATTAAGGTCATAACCGGCTAGTAATTATTTAATTACCTGTGGCCTCAAACCTGATTAAACATATAGTAGGAGAAATAAGAGGCCAAAACGGAAGTAGATTTAAAAAATTTGTCCAATGAACTGTGCTTACATGGCAAAGCAAAACATTCCATAAGTAGTCCATAATAACTCATACATATAAATAGAGTTAACATCTTATACTTCCAGGAACTTTCAAATATGCAGTCAGACAACAAAAAACTTATGTACATGAGTGATCCAATGTATTTATCAAGATAGCAAAAAGGGTAAACAAAAGAGCAAAAATAAAGTCTCATGCGTGAGACATTTGGACTGACTCCACAAGACTTGACTTCCTCTTACTTTCTTCACCGAGACTGGGTTTGGACATCTCTTTGCTCACCTATATGCATATAAATGAAAGTGAGCGAAAGCCTAGTGAATAATATTAAAATAAGGAGGTTACATAAATGAAATTCATGACAGACATATCAAACAGCCTTGGACCCATTCATGTTTCCATCCAATATATCAAACGACCTCAGGCCCAACATATCAAATAGCCTCGGGTCCAATTTATTCTTATCAAACGGCCTTGGGCCCAATTCATTCATGTCCAACGCCCTTTGGCCCAATCATTTATGTCAAACGGCCTTGGGCCCAATCATTTGCGTCAAACAGCCTTGGGCCCAATCATTTATGTCAAACGGCCTTTGGCCCAATCATTCATGTCAAACGGCCTTTGGCCCAATCATTTACATGAAACGGCCTTTGACCCAATCATTTATATTTATGCACATTTCATACTTGAGGTATAAGCATATCATAATCATAATCATATTCCAATGGCCTTATTCATTCATTGGCATAACAAATATTCGATTCAAATTAATAAACCCGTAGAACTCATACAGAAGTAAACATTTGGAAAGTAGCATACTTCAACACATTCTTACTAAGATATTACTCACAGTGTTCTGCCGATAGATTTGCCCTCGCGCTCGACCCTACACATTTCACAACACATTAGGTCACAAGCGATTCAATCCGTTCTTAAGTTATTCATTTCTCTTAGGCCCCTTTCATAACCTTTTAGTTCATTTACAATGCTCAATACATGCCTAAGAGTGCTTAGATATGAAAGAGAACGGAAAACGAAACACCAAACTACTTTTCAAAATTTCTGAAATAGGGTTTTCCGTTCAAGCAGACCGCAAAACTCTGAAAAAGTACTAGTTGCATGAATTTCACGCTCGAGCGAGGTTTCTGACGCTCGACCAGGGAGTCTTGCAAAACAGGGTTCGCTCGAGCGTAGAGTTTGCCGCTCGAGCCACTGTGCAAATCTCTGCAAAACTTTTGGGGGCTAAATTTTCACGCTAGAGCGAGACTTTCCTCGCTCGAGCAGACTAGTCGAATTCTGAGATTTCCAGAATTCCGTTTGAAGTCCAAAATACACTCTCAAAGGTCCAAAGCTTGTATATTTTGTACCCAAAATATGGGAAAACAATATCTAGCATGAAAACATGGGTAATTCGAAATCAATTGACCAAAAATCATGATCCATATTTCAAATCATCACCACTCTTCTTGTAATATCAAAACTCATGCAATTAAGCCTCCAATTTTTATGAATCATGTATGCATGTAAAATATTTATTCCAATTCCACTTCAAATAATACATATGACGCTTAAAGTCATAAAGCTCAACAAAACTACACATGTATGAGTAATTTGACACCCAATTCTACATATTCAACATGCCTCATGTCAAATTATACAAGCTCATGGAAATTATTTCATACATGTATATATATTACCTTTAATTTCATCATACACCATTCAAATCTTGTTCTTGGTCACATACTATGCTAGAATTCATGCCATTATGAACTTAAACTCATGAATTTGAGTTCAATTACTCACCTAGGAGCTTCAATTCTTCCAAATATAGTCAATTCTTGAGCTAATTCTCTTATTTCTTCAATTCTCTTGCAAATCTTCAATGTTGACCTCTTTCTCTCTCTAATTCGGCTCACTCTCTCCCTTTCTCTAGAGTGTCTATTTCAGATTTTTGAACTCCAAGGGATGAGTATAAGTGTAATTGAGCCCTTATATATACTTGCCTTAATCAAATTTGATTAAGGCTAAGTAATTGTTTAATTAATCAGTTCGATCTAATTATTTTGATCTAAATCAATTTCTAATTAAATTTCACTATAGGCTCTAAAAATTACGTTGATCGCAAAAATACAATCAATTCCAGTTTCTGTTGCCTCTACAGCCTTTAATTAAATTTTATAGCAGAAAATCAAACAAATTTTCTTACGGCGAACATATAGAGATTCAAAAACACATAATTATGCAATTGGCACTCAAAATCATATCAAACACATAAGCACAATCATAATTAAGATTACTTAACATAACACAGAACAGGGTTATCACAGGAGAGCTTTGTGGATCAATGAAAAGACGGCTCCATAATTCATAGACGATAGTGTTTATGATGTCATTGAACCAATTGCACGCTTTCATCTATTGGTTGATACACCAATAAAATCAAACCTATATGCATTGTGATATACATTCATCATAAATAAAAGAAATGATTCTCCTTTGGTCCTTTACTTTCTACTATTCTTGTTTGGTCTTTTATTTCCTTTTATTCTATTGTGGCTCTTTTTTTTTTCTTTTTTTCTTTTTTATTTCTTTTAGTTTTATAACACGTTATCAACACGAGATTCTGACTAGCTGAGAAGGAAAAGTGGAATCACAGTCTTTCTACAAAGTGATTGAGGTAAGCATAAATAAATTCTAAATAAATATTTTATAAGAGCGGTTCATGATAATGCTAATTCTATATTTTTCTTAATATATTCACGTAATAATAAATATATTATTATTGTTGTGTTCAGTGCATAAATATGTCAAATCATTCAAAATCAAAATTCATAGATCTTGATATTTCAAGAAATTTATTTATCTTGGATCTTTGATTTTGAGATCTACCTTGAGGTAATGGATCTTTGAGATACTATTAAAAATAAAAATGAAGCATCCCTGCAGGATTACGCAGAAGCAATGATATTCATTCACCACCATCTTACCTCACAATAAAATATCCACTTATTTTGTAGAATAATTTGAAAGAGAAATATGAGTACCAGAGGACCGCAATCCTCCAAAAACCTTCCTATAATTGATTGCACTTGAAATTGCAAAATTTTGAATCAGTTAATGATTACAATCTATAGAATATGTGTTGAAATTTTCACGTTGATAATATGTTCTTGCAATAGCAATATAAAGAGCGTCAATATACAAAGTACTCTGAATTGATTTCATGTTTTCTTGTGACTGAACAAACTAATCAACTTTTATTGAAAAATCATCAATCCCGTCTTACTAGCTCTGCTCTATTCCCTAAAGTGAATGAAGTTACATTTCATAATTGTAGATGAGGAAGAGGTCATGGTTTTGGATATGGTCGAGGTAGAAATAATTACAAAATGTTAAAAAATATTTGAGCAAAATATTATGCCAATTCACCTGAAATGGAATAATCTTGTTACATCATAGGAAAAAGGAAAAAGTTTACATAATAGAACCTCCCAAGAATTATGTATGTATGTATGCATGTATTCATGTTGCATATTTCATTTGCTACGAAATTTTGTTTCGACTTGCAAATCGAACATTTGCCAAATGGGATTCTTGTTTATCAATTAAAAGGTCTTGAAGCACCTTTATATGAAAAAAGCTCATCCATTAAATACTCTAATGGTTTTCTTGCCCTCCAGAAGCTGGTGAATAAATGTTTGGTCCTGAAGTACTATATCTCAATGCAATTAGTGTTATTATTGTTGGGTATATCTCCTTAGTGGAGTATGGGACCCAATTAGTTTATTAAAAATATTTGATTTGGTGTTGGTTATAATATATTTTATATATTATATCTAACTGTTGGAGGCCCAATGGGTATTGTTTTTGTTTTATCAAAGGGAGTGCAGCGGCTGCCTATTCATATTTTTCGGTGAAATTGTGTTGGGTGTTTTGTCAATTGGGGACTAAGATTGGTCAATGCTTAGTGCTTGATTTGTTGATGCTGCTACTGCCTCAGATTTGATGCTGGTTTGGTTCAAATTTGTGGTCTTCTTCAATTATGTTTTGAAGACAATTTATTTATCTATTTTGGTGAGGTCTTTCCTCTATTTATTTGTGATTGTTTGGAATTTATCTAAGGGTGGTTTGTGAGACCATTTGTGTCTCGTTTATAATTGTTTGGAAACTCTTGGTTGATAGTGGAATTGAATTTCGGCACATTGAGGGAACCATATAAAAATTCTTGTGTCGTTGTTGATTTAATTTTTCTGTATTAGTTTTTATTTCCATTGATTGATTTACTTGTGGGAAATCATCTATTTTCCCTAACAACTAGTATTAGAGCATACGGTTTACTTGGGTTTATTTATTTGTGTAAATTAATGGAGGGGAATGCGAGTCGTATGTCTAACTTCAATAGAAGCAATTGGGTAACTTGGAAAACTAAAATGGAAGACCTATTATTTTATAAAGATTTGTATAGGCTTATTAAGGGTGCTAGTGGCAAACCCGATAGTATGAAAGATGATGAATGGAAGAGGCTTAATTGAAAAGCCGTTGGTGCTATCCGTCAATGGATTGATGACAATGTGTTTTATCATGTTGCTATTGAAACTTTGATACATGATTTATGGAAAAAGTAGAAAGTCTTTATGATAGAAAATCAGCCACAATCAAAGCTTTTCTATTTCGAAAGTTGGTTAATTCAAAATATAAAGATAACAGCCCCCATTTCAAAACATTTGAATGAAATAAAGAGTATTGTTAACCAACTTGCTTTTATGAAAATTATTTTTGATGATGAGTTGTAGGCTTTGATGCTACTTAGTTCTTTGCCCGAAAGTTGGGAGACTTTGATTGTGACGGTTAGTAATTCGGCGCCCGCTGAAGTTATCACAATGAGCCAAGTCACTAGTAGCTTGTTTAATGAACAGACTAGAAGAAAATTAGCGGGTTCTTCTCATTTGGAGGCATTTATTGTGAGAGGTCGACGCAAAACAAGGGGGAGGAGTAAGACTCATCATGGTCGTGATCAAAGCCGTGACAAATCAAGAGATGGTTCTTTTTCAAAAAAAGACATTGAGTGCCATAATTGCCATGAGAAAAGGCACATGAAGTGGGAATGCCGAAAGCACAAGAACAAGGAGAAAATGCGTGACAAAAGTGTAGATAAGAAGTAAGAAGACACAACAGTGGTTACCACCAATGATGATCTCATGGTCGTTTCTGAAAATGATTGTGTCAATTTTGTGGGCCAATAGAGCAATTGGGTGATTGATTCTGGTGCTTCTTTTCATATGACTTCTCGAGTTGATTTCTTCGCTACCTACACCAAAGGAGATTACGGGTGTGTTCAAATAGGTAATGAAGGTTTGTCCAAGATTGTTGGTATGGATAATGTTTGCTTGGAAACAAATTTAGGCTGCAAGTTGTTACTTAAAAATATAAGGCATGTTCCAGACATTCACCTCAATTTGATCTTTACCGGGAAGTTAGATGATAAAGGCTACAACAACAAATTTGGTGATGGAAGATGGAAGCTCACAAAGTGTTCTTTGGTAGTGGCTAAGTGCAAGAAGACTCACACACTTTATTCGATGTAAGAAAAAATTTGTAAAGGTGTTATTAATGCACTTGAGGATGATACTTTAACCGAATTATGGCACAAACGGCTTGGCCATATGAATGAAAAAGAACTACAAGTTTTGTTCAAGAAAGAGCTTCTACCCGGTTTGAAAGGTACACATTTTAAAACTTTTGTTCATTGTTTGACGGGTAAACAACATAGAGTTTCTTTTCATAAAAATGTTGCTTCTAAAAAGAAAATATTTTGGAGTTGATTCATTCGGATGTTTGTGGCCCTTTAAAAGTTAGAACACATAGTGGTGCACTTTATTTTGTTACTTTCATTGATGATCATTCAAGAAAAGTTTGGGCTTTTGCACTAAAAACTAAATATCAAGTTATAGATGTGTTTAAGCATTTTCAAGCCATGATTGAAAGAGAAACAAAGCGGAAATTGAAGTGCATTCCAACAGACAATGGTAGTGAATACATTGGGCCATTTGATGACTATTGTCACAGCCAAGGTGTTCGGCATCAAAAGACAGTTAACAAGACTCCTCAACAAAATGGCGTTGCTGAGAGGATAAACCGCACCATTATGAAAAGAACAAGGTGTCTGCTTTCACACGCTAAATTGCCAAGATCATTTTGGGGTGAGGCAATGAAGACAGCGGTTAACGTGATCAATTTGTCTCCTTCTTATCCTTTGAATGGTGATGTTCCCAAAAGAGTTTGGATCGACAAAGATGTGTCTTATAATCACTTGAGAGTGTTTGGTTACCGAGCCTTTGTTCACATTCCAAATGATGAGAGGTCCAAGCTTGATAGTAAGTCAAGACAATGCATTTTTCTTGGCTATAGGCATAATGAATTTGGTTATAGATTATGGGATTCGGTTAACAAAAAAGTTATTCGAAGCCGCGATGTTATGTTTCTTGAAGACCAAACAATTGAAGACTTTAGCAAGGGTGATCAACCAGAACCAAAAACTAGTGATCTCGTCGACATTGATCCATATCCTTCGTCTTTGGTGGATGATGAAAATGGGAGAGATGTGCAGCCACTTATTGACAATGTGAAGGATGATACTGATCCTAATGAAGTTAAGCCAGAAATTGATGAAGAGCATCCAATTCAAGAACTGCCACCACAATTTGAGTTGAGGAAATCTACAAGGGAACGACAACCTTAAAAAAAGTATCATTCCAATGAATTTGTGTTGATATCCAATCAAAGGGAGCCCGAGAGCAACCAAGAAAAAATTGAGCATGCAAAGAAAGGTGATTGGAAAAAAGCCATGGAAGAGGAAATGAATTCCTTGCTTGAAAATCACACTTACGATTTGATGAAATTGCCTAAGGAGAGAAAAATTCTAAAAAACAAGTAGGTCTTCAAATTGAAGAATGATGGCAAGAATCTAAGGTACAAGGCACGCCTTGTTATGAAAGGCTTTGGGCAAAAGAAAGGCATTGACTTTGATGAAATTTTCTCGCCGGTTGTGAAGATGTCTTCTATTTGGGTTGTACTTTGCATGGCCGCAAGTATGAACCTTGAAGTTGAGCAACTTAATGTAAAGACTGCATTTCTTCATGGTGATTTTGAAGAAGAAATTTACATGGAGCAACCGGAGGGTTTTGTGGAAAAAGGAAAAGAGAAATTTGTTTGCAAATTGAAGAAAAGTTTGTATGGCCTCAAGCAAGCCCTGCGGCAATAGTACAAAAAAATTGATTCTTTCATGATGAATAATGGTTTTTCTAAAACCACTTCGGACCATTGTGTATTTATAAAAAAAATTCCGAATGACAAATTTATTATTCTTTTGCTTTATGTTGATAACATATTAATTGTGGGTTAAGATTTTACCATGATTAATAAGTTGAAGTTAGAGTTGAGCAAGTCTTTTGCTATGAAAGATTTGAGACCGGCAAAGCAAATACTTGGTATGAAAATTGTTTGTGATCACAAAAAGGGGCTGATTTGGTTTTCTCAAGAAAACTATATTGAGAAAGTTTTTGAGAGGTTCAACATGGATAAAGCAAAACTGGTTGGTTATCCACTTGCGGGTCACTTCAAAACTTAGTTCAAATCAATGTCCTATAAGTGAGAAAGATAAGGAAGAGATGCTAAAAAGTCCTTATGCTTCAGCAGTTGGTTCTTTGATGTACGCCATGGTTTGTACAAGGCCAGATATTGCTCACGCCGTTGGTGTGGTGAGTCATTTTCTCTCTAATCTAGGTAAAGAACATTGGGCAGTGGTAAAATGGATTCTAAAGTATCTTTGACGGACTTCAAAGGTGTGCTTGTGTTTTGGGGATGGTAATCCGATGCTTGATTGGTTCACGGATTCCGATATGGCCAGTGATGTTGATTCTAGGAAATTTATTTCGGGGTATTTGATGACATTTGCAGGGGGAGCTGTGACATGACAATCTAAATTACAAAAATGTGCTACTCTCTTAACTACAAAAGCTAAATTTATTGCCATTACGGAAGCTTGTGAAGAAGAGTTATGGTTAAAGAAATTTTTGCAAGAGTTGGGTTTGAAGCAAAAAAGGTATGTATTTTATTGTGATAGTCAAAGTGTTATTCATTTGAGTAAAAATTCTACTTTTCATTCAAGATCGAAACACATTGATGTGAGATACCATTGGATTTGTAATTTGTTAGATTCGAAATTGTTACAACTCGAAAAGGTTCACACGGGTGATAATATTTCGGATATGTTGACTAAGACTTTGTTGAAGGACAAACATTTGAAGTGTCAAACTTTGGCGGATATGGTTGATGTCTCCACCTAAATCGGTGATGGGAGAATTGTTGGGTATACCTCCTTGGTGGAGTATGGGACCCCATTGGTTTATTAAAAATATTTAATTTGGTTTGGTGTTGGTTATAATATATTTTATATATTATATCTAACTATTAGAGGCCTAATAGGTGTTGTTTTTGTTTTAACAAAGGGAGTGCAACGGCTGCCTATTCATATTTTTCGGTGAGACTGTGCTAGGTGTTTTGTCAATTAGGGACTAAGATTAGTCAATGCTTGGTGCTTGATTTGTTGATGCTGATACTACCTCGGATTTGATGTTGATTTGGTTCAAATTTGTGGTCTTCTTTAACTTTGTTTCGAAGACAATTTATTTATCTATTTTGGTGAGCTCTTTCCTCTATTTATTTGTGATTATTTGGAATTCACCTAAGGGTGTTTGTGAGACCATTTGTGTCTTGTTTATAATCATTTGGAAACTCTTGATTGATAGTGGAATCGGATTTCGATCCCGTGAACGCACCTCACATTGAGAAAACCACGTAAAAATTCTTGTGACGTTGTTGATTTAATTTTTCTGCATTAGTTTTTATTTCCATCGATTGCTTTACTTGTGGGAAATCATCTATTTTTCCTAACAATTATGTATCTTATAAATTGTACCAAGCCCAATGTAGACATCCCATTTTTGACCGCCCTTAAGATTTGGCCGCCGCTGATTGTTTACTTGGTGATGAAAGTTGTGCAGTGCAAAGGTTTGATTTCTTCGGCAAGAGGAGCTTCAAATCCCAACTTCACAGCCTTTTTTGGACCAAAACGATTTTGACCAAAAGATTTTTAAAACCCTCTCTTTCAAAATAGTTTTTGAAAAAAGTTCCTACGATGTTCCGACGCTCGCATTTTGTGAAATGTTGTGCTTTTTGGTAAACCGAGCAAGGACAAAGTGGAAATGAATGAAAGAGAGGTGAACTCTTTGAAAAATATTTCAAAACACCTTATTTAGGGGTTTGGAGTTAAAGAAGATAGGAGAGGAGAAAAGAAAACTAGCTAAGGAGAAGTTCGGCATGAACTCGGGTAGGATCGAAACCGAGCAGTGTTTACTCAAAGAGGCATAAATTTTTTCACAGTTGGAATTTTGATGTGAGGCTTCCACAATTGGAAATAAGACTTCAAGGGCTTCAATTTAGGCACAAGAATGACCTGCAAATGAGTCCAGATGAAGGAGTTATGTCCGGTTGAAGTCAGGCCCAAAAAACAGATTTTTCTGGCCAACCAGAGGTGAAGGATGTTGACCATAAATGGGATTTTCTGGCCATGTGCCGGCCATGAATGGCCTATGCCGGCCCCCTACCGTCCAAGGGTGACCCATACCGGCCAACAATGATCAAGTGCCGGCCATCAGTGAAGAAGTGCCGGCCATTGATGCAGAAAAGTAGATTTTTACAGATATTTGTTCTCTAGCTGTTACAGCTGTCCTTTTTGGAGATATTTTGACCAAAAGCTTGTATTTTGCTATATATAGAGAGGCTTCTCTATGGTTTTCAAGGTTAGAACAATTTAGGAAGAAGTTTGGGAGTCTCTCTCTCTAAATCCTCTCACTCTAAATTCCTCTCTCTCTAAAGCTTTTGTGCTTGGAAGCTCGCATACATCCATCTTCAACCTATCAACCCTTAACAAGAGTGGTTCATCTTTGGGCTGAGATTGCTTAAAGCTCTCTTGAAGCCTCTTTGGAGCTCCTTAAGGTGGTTTTGCTTAGTTTTGTTGCTTAAGTGTAGTCTTCCCTTCAAGAGGTATAAGACTCACCCTTTAAGCTTGTTTTCATACTTGTTTTTGCCATCCTTTTGTGCTGTTTTTGGGGTGGTTTTCAACTGAAAAAACTCTATTTTTCAGTCCTAAAAATGGTAGTTTGATCCTATTTTGTGTTAGGGGGTTGTCTCTCCCTTTTGTTCCTTAGCTTGTGTAGCTTTTTGTGCCATCTTTCATCACCTTTCAAACCAACTTTTTTGGCCTTTTAACCACTAAATTCCAAGGGAATTTCAGTGGTGAAAACCATGTTTTGAGGTCCAAAATAGGAGGGGGTGGCCTCCCCTCATTGTGTCTTCTTTGCAAGTGTAGATGGCCTAACCTGTGAGCGTGTATTTCTACCTTTTTGTAGCTTAGTTCAAGTATGTTTTAGGCTCTAATTTAACATGTTTTAACTCTGTTTTTGGCTAGTTTGGCCACTTGTTGCTTGATTCTTGCACTTGTAGTGTAATCTTGCTTACTAGCCTAGCATGCATAATGAGTTAGCCCATCATTCTAGCATGTGTTAGCTTGACTCCAGCATGTTTTTGCTACTGATTTAGCATGCTTTAGCTCTGTTTTGGATGGTCTTAATCATACGTGCTTTGCATTGTATAGCTATAGTGTAAATAGCCTTTACTAGCTTTGTGTTTTAAGGCCTCTAGCATGCTTTGCTTGAGGTATTTGCATGCCATAGCATCATTTTATATGTGATTTCAGAGCATATATCATTGTCACACTCTCACATATTCTACTCTTTCATTGCTTTTGAGAGGTGTGCTTTGTGCCTTGTTTGTGAGCCAACATGTGTGCATGTTTTTCTTGCCATCTATGCTTCCATTTTAACATGTTTGAGCCACTGATTTGGCATGATTAAGCTCTGTTTTGAGTTGGTTTGATCACATGAGCTTTGCTTTGTATGCTTTGTAGTGCAATTGTGCTAAATTGCCTAGCATGTGTTATTGTTTTGGCCTCTTAATATAGCTATTCTTAGCTTATTTCAAGCATGTTTTAGAACTCCATTTAGGGTGTTTTAGGACTGTTTTGGACTGTTTGTCCCTTTTGAGCATTGTGTTGCATGCCTCTAGTGTTGTGTCCTTCACTAGCCTTAATGTTTTTGGCTCTTAACATGTTGTACATGAGTTGTTTGCATGTTATAGTCTTATTTCTCATGCCATATCAGCACTGAATTTCTGCAATCTTCCTCCATGCTTCACTCTTTCATTTTCTTTGAAAGTAGTCTTAAGTCCCTTGTTAGCTTGAGCATGGAATTGATGCTCTCATACCTAATGGTTTTAG
Source organism: Camellia granthamiana (assembly GCA_036172215.1). Taxonomy (NCBI): domain Eukaryota; kingdom Viridiplantae; phylum Streptophyta; class Magnoliopsida; order Ericales; family Theaceae; genus Camellia; species Camellia granthamiana. The sequence goes on along the minus strand of CM069916.1, from coordinate 71,104,028 downwards.
CCTTCTCTTGAGGGTTTCTACTAACCAAAAGCATAAGGCTTCTTTCATGCTCAAGGTGCTTGTGGCTGAGGCTATATTTCCCATCAGAGGACTTTCACTTGGACTTAACCAATTAATGAATGGTTTGGTAAGGTTAAAATGTGTAAATAAGAATTGAATCAAGTAAAACATGCTAAGATAAACATGTTGTGTTTGCATTGCATTGTGTTCAATCGGACGTTATATTGAACACAAGGTGGATTGGTCCATTTCATACCCAAAGTGATGAAAATGAGCCAATCCCTTTTGTCTCCATTGCCCTTGATCATCCATGAGAAGGTAGTGGTTCTAGAGTCTTGTTTGTTGTGCATTTATTGAATGTGTACAAGTTGAATCTTTGGCCATCATGCACTGTGAATGCTTGATTGATGGTTTTAGATCTAATGGTGCAACTCCTTTGATGTTTTGAGATGATAAGGAGTGGCACAATACATAACCCTCCATTTTTCTCTAGTTTGTGCTCTGTTGCAGAATGGTGATGCAACACACCAGTGGCCGGTAGTGCCTCACTGATGGCCGGCACTGCTTCATCTTTGGCCGGCACATGGCCAGCAGCAGCTCCTTATGGCCGGCAGGCCATTGGTGTACTCCCCAGCATTGTTTTGGTAAGGTTCAGCATAAATTTCTTGAAGACACCCTGCAAACAGAGCCTCTCAAAAGCAAACCGGAAGACGTTTCGGGGCGGCAACTGAGAGCATGCATTCTTCATTACTCAAGGCAGAGCTGAGGTAGCCTAGCTTACATGTTTTGCATGCTTAGTTAGTTTTGTAATTTAATTAATTTGTTGATTAGTTAAAGTGTTGTAATAATTAGTAAGTAGTTTAGTAGTTATTCAATTGGTTATGTAATAATTAGTCTAATTAGTTAAATTAGATTAGTTAATTAGCTTAGGTTAGATTAGCTTAGCTCGCTTATTCGGACCCTCCTACGAGAGGGCGCAATGTTGTAATAAGTGTGCGTGCGTGTATGCATGTCTTCCAACCCCACGTCTTTCTTTCTTTTACTTAATCGCTTTCGATGGTTAGCTTTAGGGCACGTTTCAATTAGCTGTGCTTTGCATGTTTGCATCATTCATTTGTCTTGCATGCACCGAGGCTCGGCGCATCATTCAAACTGCATCGTATTTCAATACTTATTTGAATACATGTATCAAATCGTTGCATTCATATGCCATCTTAGATGGCCGAGCCTATTTAGTTGCATTTTGCATGTGTTGCATTAAGCATTCTACATAGTTAGGATCATGCATTATTTCTAACTAGCTTTTGTTTTGGCTCGGAGTACACTGTAAGTTTTACGCTTTAGCGTACTTGCATGAGTGTGAGTGTTGTCATGATAGCATGCTTGCCATGAGGCTATGTGCTTAATTGATTAACTGCATGAATGCCTGTGGATGAAGGCTTTGTTGCTTGAATTGGGACAATTCATCGAATGTGAGTTTTAAGCCCACTTTACGAAGTGGCAAATCATATTTTAAAGCCCACTTGAGGGTGTCAAATCCGCGCTTTAACCTACTTGCGAGTAGCACTTTCAAACAATATTCAAAAACAAACATGAGTTGTTTTGTTCCAATTTTTGCGATTTTAGTCTATACTTGTATGTTATGCGCATCACATAGTAAATTAGCTAATAATCAGAATAAGAACACATGTGTTTATAAAATGACATATCATGTTTAGTAGAGGCCGATCTTTGATCGGGCGAGCGGGGGTGCTCATTTGAAGACCTTCCCCTCTCGTACCCAAGTTCCCGAGCTGAGGCAACTTTGGTGATAACGAACACGTGGCCTTTGGCACGAGTCAGGATTTCCTAAATTTTCCAAAAAATAAAATATTTAGGTGGCGACTCTGTAATCTAGCAAAGCAGTCCATGTTTGGCGCTTTTTGATTCAAAATCGATTTTCCAAAACGATTTGCCAGATTTTGACTCTTTGGTGTTTATCAGTCTCACATTGTACTTTATGAGATTAGATTCAGAATCGTGACAGAAGTTCGAACTGTAGTAAGACCAATTCGCGCCCTCTCCGAAAGGGGGGCATGCGGAGAAAGTCGGGTGCTACACCCAATATTGCATTTTCAGTCAATTTATTAACAAGATATAATTCTACGTCAACCCGAAGACATTGGAATGGAATAAAGCAGTATTATGTTATTTTCGTGGAACAACTAATATGGGTTTATTTTGTTTAAATGAATTAAAGCCGCAACTAATTGGATATGCAGATGATGGATATCTCTCTGATCCACATAAACCTAGATCATAAACAAGATATATTTTTACCTATGGAAATAATTTTATATCTTGGCAATCAGTAAAAGAAACATTAACTGCTATTTCTTCAAATCACTCAGAGATATTTGCAATTGGTGAAGCAAGTCGAAAATGTATTTGGCTTAGATCCATGATCTATCATATTCAAGAAAGATGCGGATTGTATTCAGCAAAAGATAGTTCAATCATATTATATGAAGATAATACCGTATGTATTTGAAAATCCTAAGTGATTCGTGATTAGATCAAGATTTGATTACTCTAATTCCCAATCATTCAAAACACACAATCTAAATCATCAAGCACTTACGAAAGTGATTTAGATTGTTGTTTTCGAAAAACAATAAATCGACACAAATGATTTTTACGTGGAAAAACCACAATTGAAGCACCTTCAATTGTGATAAAAAAATCACGGGCGAAACGCCACTAATCAATCCACTACTGAAAAAAGAAAGATTACAAAGATAACAAACAAATTACCCAAACACTTCCAATTTGTCTTCAAATCTTCTGTATATCTTTCACCGCAACCTTTGTCTCAGAATTGATTAACCTGAAGTTGAATCCACAACTTTACTTCTCAAATCAACGACTACACACAGTATTAAACACCTTTGAAACTCCACGTTTGAATCTCCGGATTCCACCGAAGAAGAACACTCTTGAATATAACCAATCAACCTCCTTGATATGTGCTTATCAATACATGAGTTTAATACTCACTCAAATCATCAAGGAAAACTCACAAAAAACTCTAAAAGAAAACCTTAAAGTAGATCTCAAAACGTATCCTAGTTTAGGACTAAAACAGATACTTATAGAAATCTGGGACTGCGAAGCTTGCTCGAGCGAAGACTTTCTCGCTCGAGCGAGGAACTAATCTCGCGTGTTTTCCTTAAGTGGCTTCGCTCGAGCCACACTACCTGCGCTCGAGCGTACATTCATCATTCTCAAGTTTTTTTCAGACGCAGCCTTCACTCGAGCGAGGACTCCTTCGCTCGAGCGAGGAAGACAAAAAACTTAGAAAAAATACAACTCGATAAAACCAAGTTTGTCCATGGAATTGACAAGACTAAGGAATCTAACAATCTCCCCCTTTGTCAATTCCCGGACAAAACTTTCTAACACAATTTCCTAGAAAACAAATGTACTAACTACACGAACCAAGTCAATGAAAAACAAACCAACTATCAAAACAATCTTGATGGAAATCTGCAAAACTGAAAATAGAGAGAATTGTTATTCAATATAAGAAACTATCAAGACATAATAAATTAGAAGCCCAAAAGAATATCCCATATAAACAACTAGTCCAATGCCGCCTGCAAAAGCCATCATGAGTATGCAATATATCCCATATCCCATAGATCAGATATCCCCATATATACCCTCCAAAAATTAACCAATACTCCCTTTTTTTGCCAGGGAGAGACAAAAGAAACAGTTATATGCAGACCATAATAAAAACTGTCCAAGAAAATAACAAAAAAACAGTCCAAAAACCATAGGCCAAATATGGTCAAAAACTAGGAGTCTGATGGAGGTGGCTGCTGCATCTAGAGCAAGGAAAGAATCTGGGCTAGCATCGTGCTCTACTCATCAAGACGACTATCAAGTGTATCCATCCGAGCATCCAACTGATCAAGCCGAAGCATGACTGACTGCTCAAGCTGCTGCAGCTGGCCACGAAACGAACTCGGACGCATCTCGGGCATCTCAGGTGTATCAGTAGGGGCTGCATCAAACTCCGCCTCCTCAGCAAGGGGATTATCACCTGTATCAGACACTCCAGACACCCCAACTCCTGACACACCCCCCCGGACATGAGCTTGACTCTGTGAGACCATCAATTTAGTAATGGGTTTAATAGGAGAAGCAAACTCATCATCATCATAAGTAGGAACTCCAACAGAAGTAAGAAAGCGAGTGAGAAAACACCCATAAGGAAGACCTAAGGACTTACGTCCGTCAAAAACAGAGATCATTTTGGAGACAATCATCGCAGGTAGGTCAATGGGAAGACGATGGTCAATACAATATAACACATACCCCTGATCTTGGGTAATGTGAGAAGAATGAGTGGTCACATGAATATTAGCACAGACAATGAGGTTGAGAAGATGAAAACGAGGAAGAAGCTCATTTTGTTGAATGAGCGCCCCGGCAATCCAAGTCCGGGGAGTGCCACAAAGTTCAGTGGCAACTCGATCAAAGTTAACACCACTGCGAGTAAGAAAAGGATAATGAAAATCATGGACTTCCGGTAGACCAAGAAACAACCGAAAAACATCTTCAATGATGACCAAAGTTTTCTTCCTAACCTAGGTGCTAAAAAAGGGAGCAAGTTCCTTATGGATAGAATGTATATTACAATAAAACTCACGAACAAGACTAAGATTTTGAGGCCTTAAGAAAATCAACACCTGATCACCCCCTAAAGGATCAAACAACGAACCGATGGGAAGCAATTCAAAGGCACTAGGAAGAACATTCCTTTCAAGGTGGACTTTCCTAGAGGCATAGAACTCTCTAAACAGTTTGGATTTTTCCTTGGATTCAAATTTTTCTGTGTTGAATTTTGGGCAGGACACAGTGGTTTTACGATATTTTGACGGCTCACCCATGACTAAACAACAAGAGAATAGAAAATCCATAGAAATACCCACCAAACCATACCATATTGGACCAAAAAAAAACATTAGAACCCCCAAAACCAAACAACAGAGCACAGCAAAACATTAATAATCCAACAGTATTAGAAAAATATCAAAATCACAGAACCATAGCATAATATCAATGACAGGTAGAACATGGCTAGGTTCAATTCCAACAGATGCAAATGTAGGACAATCAACATTAGTACATACCACTTTGACCACATAAATTAGCATATGACACACAGGACAGTATAAAGAAAATAAAGCACTAATTTTTACCCTGGCTCTAAAACCTAGCAAAAATGTACCAAACTCACCAAATCAACATGCAATTGAGAGATAAGAGAACATAATGGAAGAAATAGAACCAACAACTTAGAACCCTAGAAGCATCGACACAAAGGAGCAGACAACACACAAAAAAAACAGAGTACAAAAGAACAAGGGAAAAGAAAAAAAAAACTTACCAAATAATGACAATGCTTAATGAATGAAGGAGTGATGCCCCAAAAAAAAAAGAGTTAAAGCCAAAGAAGATACTAACAATGGAGGCAAAGAAAACCCTAGGTAAGAGAGAGAGAACGCGAAGAATGAGGGAAGAAAAAAATGAAGTGAAAAGACGTAGCGTCAGAATTCAAACCTCGACAGATCGCTCGAGCGAAGACTCTCTCGCTCAAGCGAAGACACTTATGCGCAAAGGGTCGCTCGAGCCAAGAGTTTGTCGCTCAAGCCAAAAAAACATGCTCTCAGATCTAAGCCATCAGCAGAAGCACGCTCGAGCAAGAAATCCTTCGCTCGAGCGAAGAAGGAAAAAACAAAACAACACTTTCTGAGCGCTGAACACACTACTCACACTATGAAGTGGAACCTGAAACACAAGTAAGTAAGCACAATAGCCTGAAGGTGATACACGGATGGAATAATCTACAAACCATGAAGCCCGCATACTTGCAATTAACACAATAAGAATAATCATGAGCAAATCAGATAAATTCAAATCAATGACCATAAACTACGTGAGAATGTACAACTCAAAAAATCAACATGAGAGCTCACAAAATGAAAGTGTATGTGTGCAATCCTTGAGAGGCCACAGAGCTAGAGTTAATCTTCGTAGTAATTGGATGGCTGGACCTCCAGCAAAAGTAACTAAACATCATAGAGAAAAGTCAAACCACTAGAAATCACGGGGTATTTGTTGAGTGAACGCGGAGGCTCCCCCTCAATCAATGAGTCCCTTTTTTTTTTTATTATATCATTATTATTTTTTTTTCAACCTTTCTTTCTTGTAGGCACTCACTGGTGGCATGCACTCTCAAGAGTATGGAGACCAAACCAGAGAAGAATGAAATAAAAAAGGATGGCCTGGTTGGTGCCTCTGAGGTAGCCTTTTCCTAATGCCCGGACTTCAATGAATTTAGAGAGAAACTGTGGAAGTGAAAAATGATGGTAGATGGTTAAGAGACTCAACATCACCCATGATATACTAGTATAGGTCAATTCCTCTGAAAAAGCACAAGAAACACTATTGGTGGTCCATAGAGAACTTTGATCACTAGTGCAGAAACCCCTGCAACAGTTTATCTCAAGGATATGTATAGAATGAGATCATGAAGTTAATGAGAATGGGCATTCAGAATGAGCTATGAACAAAGAAGAATGAGATCTTGAAAGCAGCATGAGCAGTGTTCATAAAAAATTTGATGTACAGATGACAGGAATCAATGACAATGAGATTATAGCATCTAAGTACATATAAAGCCAAACACTCACACCTACTCAAGAAACAGGTAACACCCTAGTGACTAAGCACTATACCCAAGGTCTTTCTAAGGAACTCAAACCGAAGAAGATTAAGGGGTTTTGTAAAAATATTAGCTTTTTGATGCTCAGTGGGTACATGTTCAAGAACAACAAGGCCCTCTTCCACTGACTCTCGAATAAAATGATGACGAATGTCAATATGTTTGGTGCGAGATTGTTGGACAGGATTTTTAGAAATGTTTATGGCACTTGTGTTATCACAAAAAAGAGTGAGAGTGTTCTGATCTATCCCATAATCATGAAGCATTTGCTTCATCCACAGCATTTGTGCACAACAACTCCCTGCAACAATGTACTCAGCCTTAGCAGTTGAAAAAAAGATGGCATTTTGCTTTTTACCATACCAGGAAACCAAATTATTCCCAAGGTAAAAACACCCCCCGAATGTACTTTTCCTATCATCAGCACACCTTGCCCAGTCAGCATCAGAAAAAACCAGTAATTTCAGCTGTAGTATCAGTAGAAAACCAAAACCCATACCCCAATGTCCCATTAACATATTTAATGATGCGTTTGACTGCAAGAAGATGACACTCTTTAGGACTGGCTTGGTAACGGGCACAAACACCTACACTGAAAACAATATAAGGATGACTGGCTGTGAGGTAAAGAAGACTCCCTATCATACTCCTATAAAAGGTAGGATCAACATCAGTACCAGAGGAATCTTTGGAAAGGTAAAGACTGGTGCTCATAGGAGTGCGTGCATGTTTGGCAGACACAAGACCGAACTTTGACACAAGATTTTTGGCATACTTGGTTTGAGAAACAAACATACCAAAAGAAGACTGTTTAATTTGAAGATCCAAGAAATATGACAACTCTCCCATCATGCTCATCTCAAACTCATGTGTTATGCAATTCGAAAAATATTTTACAAGATGGTCAGCAGTGGATCCAAACACAATATCATCAACATAAATCTGAGCAACAAGAATATGAGACTTAGTATGTTTCACAAATAAAGTCTTATCCACACTACCCCTTTGAAAGTCATTATCAAGAAGAAATGTAGTAAGTCTATCATACCAAGCCCGAGGGGCTTGTTTTAACCCATACAAAGCCTTGTCTAACTTGTAGACATGGTTTGGACATTTAGGGTCCTCAAACCCTTTTTGGTTGCTTAACATAAGCCTCTTCTTTCAAGTACCCATTTAGAAAGGCACTTTTCACATCCATTTGATACAATTTGAAACTAAGAAAACATACAACACCAAGTAAAATACGAATAGATTCGAGACGTGCAACTGGGGCAAACGTCTCATCATAGTCAACACTCTCTACTTGTGTGTAGCCTTGAGCAACCAACCTGGCTTTATTTCTAACCATAGTCCCATTCTCATCAGATTTATTTTTAAAGATCCACTTGGTACCTATCACATTCATGTCTCTAGGTCTGGGAACTAGAGTCCAAACATTGTTATGTTCAAATTGACCTAATTCTTCATGCATAGCATTCATCTAACTATCATCTAGTAAGGTCTCTTTAATATTCTTAGGTTCAATTAATGAAACATAACACATATGTGATACCTTATCCCGAATTTGTCTTCTGGTTTTCATTCGATCTGTAGATAAGTGGTTTGGAAATACTCTTCAGATCCTGGGAGACGCTAGTGATCCTCAGCTAGTCACCTGAAAAGATACAAACACTCCGGTCGGGGGTGCCGGAATTAGCACTCCGACAGACAAGTCAGTTCAGACACTCAAGATAGCTTGTTTACTAAGTTAAGTGAAGTGATTCTTACATACCTTTCTAAATCTGTGGTTCTTGTATTTATACTTGCTTTCTGGGCCTCGGGGCTTGAGCCTACTTTTATCCCATTCCCCTTTTATTTATTCAGAGCTACTGACCTCCGGCTATTCGGCCTTACTAACGTATTCGGCATCCTAGTTACGCAATATGGAGCCGAATAATATCTAATTTCTGGGGTACGCACCTTCCGACTCCTCTATTTATTCGGCTCCCACAATTGCCCCCCAAGCACTTCACCAACGACAGTTGGCTAGAGTGCTTGGTTCTGAATTTCGAAAAGTCAGAGCCAAAATTCGGCGGTTGGCCTCATCCTCATGTGGATATCTAAGTGCACCCCTTTCGGTTGTCATGTTGACTTCCCGCCCCCTCGTACGTGTCTATTTATTGCGATTTAAAATTTTGACGTCCTTTCAAGTATGTATTTTATGACGCTCGTCGCTGGATTGCCTTTTGAATCGTCCCTGTAACTTTCTTTTCCGATATCCTCTTCGTCCTTTGTAAGTTCTCTCATTCCTTACTTCGTAGACTCTTTCTGGTTTATTCCTTCCTTAGCATATTCTAATAAACTGTAGGGTATGGCGAAACATTTAAAAGACCTTCTCTCGTCAGATCGAATTGTTGGCTTTAAACGCCATTTCTCCATTCCTGATGATGTCCGTCTGTCGCTTGTGGCAGACGGCACTCTTGATATGGAGAGGGAGGACAAAACCACGATTGTCTTTCCTCTTTTGTTAATCGCAGAGGGTGGAGTCCATTTTTCCCTTCACCCATTTCTTAGGGCTGTGCTTCGCCATTGGGGTTTAATCCCTTCCCAACCCAATGTGAATTTCTTTAGAATTATAATGGTGGTTATAGCACTCAACCGTCGCCTTAGAATTAACCTTGGCATTTCAGCCATCCGGCATTGCTATGCCTTGGCTAAGTCTTCTGGTCGGCACGGGCGTTTCTTCCTTAGGGCTAAGGATATCGACCATCAGCTAATTACTATGCTTTCCAGTTCTAGAAAACGAGTTGATGATGTTATGGTTGTTGTCCAGGGTAACTGGGAATTTGGCGAAGGGGAGGATCACGTCGACCCTATTCCTAGACGGAGGGGCGAGCCAAGTGGCCGATTGCCTTCTCGTTTTTATTATTTGTTCATTTTTGTTGTAAAGCCTCTTCTTTGAAATGTTACGGCTTGGCTTGTGCAGGGAACGATTTGAAGAAAGTTCTGTCTTCAACTGACGATGCCGTTCTTTCGGATATCAAAGTCGCGCTCAAGTATTTCGGCCGCCGAAGTCTTTAGAAACAAGGGAGGGCGGCCCACATTCTGTTTCGTTACGAACCGACATATACGACCTTCTTGGTGGCGGAAAATATCCCGGTTCTGGAGGGTGAAGATTCTCTTATCGCTCTTATTTTGTCTGACTTCAAAAACTTGAGGCAAGTTGGTTTTGAAGGGTCTGATTCGGAGTGGGATGTAGCTAATGTTACCGAATCAGATCAGTCCGAAACCGAGTCTAACGAGGTATTGAATTCGGCCGATCCTCTATCCACTTCAGGCCGAGGGGATCTTTCACTTGATGGCGTTTTTCACGGCTTAGTGGATCTTCCCGCCGCAGGCCCCGAAGACATGGTCGGGTTAAGCCTGACAAAACTCTCCAGGGAGGCGAATGCGGAAAGGTTGGCCGCACGGCGAAGAGCGGAGGCCCTTCCGTCTGAAGTACCACCCACCACCGAATCTCAACTCTCCATGCCTGTTAGTGAATCAGAGTCCTTGCACGTTATTGAGGTAGAGACGGCAAAAAATCGGAATGCCGAATCTACTTTGATTGTGCAGGCCGGCCAAGAAGTTGAGGAAGAGGCAGAGAAACACCCTGCCGAGTTTGAGGCCGGCTCAGGAGAACAAGGCGGCAAACGTCCTCGATTGGAGGGATCGAATGTGATCGTTCTTTTTGTCATTCAGCCGATGATAAAAAACATGCCGGTTTCTTCTGATGCTTCGGCGCTTAAAGATCCAAAAGTCGCATTCAGCTTGGCTACGTCCGTGTCGTTGCCGTCTGACAGGGAGGCTTTCCGGGTGGAACCAGATCTGAATGCGACAGCACTAGCCGCCCAATCGGCACTTTTAGTACATATTCGGACTTTGCTTCACTTAATCCAAATACTGTTGAAGTTATGGTTTTAAACTCTTGTTTTGCAGACCGTTAGAAGGATAGCCGATATGGGCCGTTGCCATCGCGACGCCGTCAAACAGATTGGTCATTTACACAACGAAGTTAAGGGCCAGAGGAGAAAGGCCGAGGTCGAAGCTTTGAGGGCGAACAAGAAAGCCTCAAGGGCCGAGGCCGAGATAGAGAGGGCTCGTAGCGCGGATCAATTGAGATTGGATGCCGAGAAGAAGGCAGACGCGAGCGAAGATGCGCTCAAATTAGCCCAGAAGGCGGTCTCCAAACTGGAGGCTGAGTTGGCTGAAATGAAGGCGGCGAAGGAAACAGCCGACTCGAAGTCTTCCAAAGTATTTGAGGCCGGGAAAAATGCTGGACTCGCCGAGTATTTGGACCAAGTCCCCAAGTTTGAAAATCGGGGATTCAAACATGGCTGGCACAAAGCCCTCGCTGCTGCTAAAGTTTCATTGATTATGCCAATACCATATGAGCAAGTGGACGTGGAGCCATTGGAGTCTGATTCCGATGGCTGATCTGGGTGACGGACATAGTTTTTAGGATGTCGAATGTATTTTTACAGTTTTTAATTTGGTATTTTTTATGTGTTGCTACAGTCATAGTTGTTTTTTGCTAGGCATTTTCATGCGGGCTTATAGCTTGTTGTTTAGTAATTTGCATATATAAAATTTCATGAGTTGTGCTCAGCTCGTTAAGGAAAATGTTGTTGATGAAAAATGTTGTTGATGAAGGATATTGCTTTCGGTTATGGTTAGATCAGCTGCTTAGCTTAGGTATTTGGCCGACCGGATTAGTAAATCTGCCCTTGCCTTCGCCAGGGCGCGAGCTTGGGAAGCTGAATGGGCCTAACTCGTGGGCTGGCTGAGGCACAGATTGATCGGCGCTTGCGCTTGAAAACATGGCTGACCAAATTAGTGAATCTGCCCTTGCCTTAGCCAGACCAGATTAGTAAATCTGCCCTTGCCTTAGCCAGACCAGATTAGTAAATCTGCCTTTGCCTTAGCCAGGGCGCGAGCTTGCGAAGCCAAATGGGCCTAACTCGGGCTGGCTGAGGCACAGATTGATCGGCGCTTGCGCTTAAAAACATGGCCGACCAGATTAGGCTAACTCGTGGGCTAGCTAAGGCACACATTGGTCGGCGCTTGCACTTGAAAACATGGCCGACTAGATTAGTGAATCTGCTCTTACCTTAGCCAGACCAGATTAGTAAATCTACCCTTGCCTTAGCCAGACCAGATTAGTAAATCTGCCGTTAGTTGGAGAAACCGAATGGACCTAACTCGTGGGTAGGCTGAAGCACAGATTGATCGGCGCTTGCGCTTGAAAACATGGCCGACCAGATTAGTAAATCTGCCTTTGCCTTAGCCAGGGCGCAAGCTTGCGAAACCGAATGGGCCTAACTGCGGGCTGGTTGAGGCACAGATTGATCGGCGCTTGTGCTCGAAAACATTGCCGACCAGATTAGGCTAACTCGTGGGCTGGCTGAGGCACAGATTGGTCGGCACTTGCGCTTGAAAACATGGTCGACCAGATTAGTAAATCTGCCCTTGTCTTAGCCAGACTAGATTAGTAAATCTGCCCTTGCCTTAGCCAGACCAGATTAGTAAATCTGTCTTTGCCTTAGCCAGGGCGCGAGCTTGCGAAGCCGAATGGGCCTAACTCAAGCTGGCTGAGGCACAGATTGATCGGCGCTTGCGCTTGAAAACATGGCCGACCAGATTAGGCTAACTCGTGGGCTGGCTGAGGCACAGATTGATTGGCGCTTGCGCTCGAAAACATGGCCGACCAGATTAGTGAATCTGCCATTGCCTTAGCTAGACTAGATTAGTAAATCTGCCCTTGCCTTAGCCAGGGCGCGAGCTTGCGAAGCCAAATGGGCCTAACAATTGTCATCCGACTTTTGACGTTTGGGATTACTGACGTTGCCTCGGGAGAGCTGCATATATTGAAGGATAAATGGGCGCGGGTGCACGCCAGAGACCCTACTTATTTTCATTCAGGCAACTTGGGAGGGACGAAGATTGGCTGAATTAGACGCCGCAATGAGTGCTAGTAGCGAGCCTATGCGTACGGGAAGAAGAACGTCCAAGGATCGGGAAACACAGCAGCCCCTTAGTCGTCGAAGCAGATCGCCCCGAAAGGACAGGCAACAACGGGGAAATTCTCCGCGCCCGTGACCGAGAGTCGAGCTAGATGGGACACCACGATCGTTGAGTTTTGCAGTTTTTGTGAGGAATAGACCAATGACGGAGGCGGATTCTATTATCAAAGACCCAGGTGTGGCAGTCGAGTTCGCTCGACAGATCCTCCCGCCGGAAGTCCAACAATCGATGGTCGGACGTCAAGATTTCGAAGTATTTCAAGATGGCATACATGGGGCCATGAAAGGACTATATACTGTTTACAAAGTCGGCATGCGTCTGTGGGAAGCGCGACGTGAGAGTGAGAAAAAGGACGAAAGGAATCGCAGTCTGGAGATTCGCGCGGAAAAGGCTGAGCGTGAGCTTCGGGAGCTGAAGAATGTTCAAACGAGCGCGTCGGTGGCATCCGGTCAATCTAAATTGGTCGTTGAGGAGAGAGTGACCCAACGGACCTCGGGTTATGCAAAGGGGTTTCAGGACGGCCTGAAGGCCGGGATAGAGAAGACCAAACGAGACCTTGCCGAGGAGGTCTGCCGATGTGAAAATCGTGGATTTAAGCACGGCTGGATTAAGGCCCTTCAAACCGAGAAAGCTCTCGAAGCCATGGGAATTGATTCGGCTTCGCCCCTGTATCATCGTCACTACTTACCCTATTCCGATTTCGAAATTGAGAAGAGCAATGATGAGGGTGCCGAATAAACAGACTTTGGAACGCGAGAAGACTTCGTGCCGAACAGATAGAATTTCTTTTATTTTCATCGTCCGTATTTGGTCTTGAAATGTTATGTGCTCAATTAAACGTATTATTTCAACTTACTGGCAAGTTTTGTGTTGCGTGGTGCAAATGTTTAAACATGTATTGACCGGCTCGAATTAAGAACAATTCTCATTGAATATTTATTCGGCCAGTGAAGTGGTCCGAATGCATCTCACAAAGGCTCCGAATCCGAAGACTTTTGGGCCGATTGTGATATGCACGAAGGGCGCTCTGAATTCGGAGTCTTAATCGGCCTTAAGAGGCTTATTCGGCCCTAAGGTGTCGTGCTCCAAAAGGGGGCTCCGAATTCGGAGACTTTGTTTTGGCCAAACGTGATATCCACGAAGGGCGCTCCGAATCTGGAGTCTTAATCGGCCCTTAGGTGTCATGCACCGAATGGGGGCTCCGAATCCGGAGACTATTTGGGCCAATCGTGATATCCACGAAGGGCGCTCCGAATACGGAGTCTTAATCGGCCCTTAGGTGTCATGCATCGAAAGGGCGCTCTGAATTCGGAGACTATTTTGGCCAAACGTGATATCCACGAAGGGCGCTCCAAATCCGGAGTCTTAATCGGCCCTTAGGTGTCATGCACCGAAAGGGCGCTCCGAATCCGGAGACTTTATTTGAGCTAATCGTGAAATCCACGAAAGGCGCTCCGAATCTGGAGTCTTAATCGGCCTTAAGAGGCTTATTCGGCCATAAGGTGTCATGCCCCAAAAGGGGGCTCCGAATTCGGAGACTTTATTTTGGCCAAACGTGATATCCACGAAGGGCGCTCCGAATCTGGAGTCTTAATCGGCCCTTAGGTGTCATGCACCGAAAGGGCGCTCCAAATCCGGAGACTATTTAGGCCAATCGTGATATCCACGAAGGGCGCCCCGAATCCGGAGTCTTAATCGGCCTTTAGGTGTCATGCACCGAAAGGGCGCTCTGAAATCGGAGACTATTTTGGCCAAACGTGATATCTACGAAAGGCGCTCCGAATCCGGAGTCTTAATCGGCCCTTAGGTGTCATGCACCGAAAGGGGCTCCGAATCCGGAGTCTTAATCGGCCCTTAGGTGTCATGCACTGAAAGGGCGCTCCGAATCTGGAGACTATTTTGGCCAAACGTGATATCCACGAAGGGCGCTCCGAATCCGGAGTCTTAATCGGCCCTTAGGTGTCATGCACCGAAAGGGGGCTCCGAATCCGGAGACTTTATTTGGGCCAATCGTGATATCCACGAAGGGCGCTCCAAATCCGGAGTCTTAATTGGCCCTTAAAGGCTTGGGAGCGAGCTTGCGAAAATGAGAAACTTTGTATTGCAACGGTGGAATATGTACAAGTATCAAGCCCACAAGTCGGGTCAATGATAGAATTTACGTAAATGTGTTGAATTCCAAGGCCGTGGCAGGCTTCTTCCTAACATGTCTGAGAGCCGATATGCCCCTGTTCCTGCAATGGATTCTACCTGATAGGGGCCGTCCCAGTTTGGACCCAATTTTCCATCGGCCGGTCTCCGGTTAGCTGGAAGTACCTTCTTTAGAACCAACTCTCCTGGCGTGTATCGGCGTATCTGAGCTCGCTGATTATACGACTTGGCGAGCTGCTGCTGATACCGTGCCATGGATGCCAGGGCGCGGTCTCTTCGTTCTTCGATTAGAATCAGATCCAGGGCAAGCATCATGTCGTTTTGGCCCGTATCAAAAACTTGCGATTTTAGAGTTGGGAGGCCGATTTCTAGGGGTAAGATTGCCTGGGTTCCAAAGCATAGAGCAAACGGCGTTTCTCCAGTGGATCTCCTCGGCGTAGTACGATGAGCCCACAATACACTCGGCAATTCTTCGACCCATTTGCCTTTAGCTTTTTCCAGCTTCTTTTTGATGCCGTCCAAGATGGATTTGTTAGAGGCTTCGGCTTGACCATTGCTTTGGGGGTAAGCCGGTGTAGAGAAGTAAGGCTGAATGCCATACTTGCTGCATAACTCTCGATATACGTCACAATCGAACTGGGTGCCATTGTCTAAGATGAGAGCTCTCGGAATGCCGAATCGCGTTATGATATTTCTCCATACAAAGCGTTTAACGTCGGCATCTCGTATATGTGTTAAAGCCTCCGCTTCGACCCATTTTGTGAAGTAATCTGTCGCGATGATTAAGAATCGCTTGTTCCCTGGGGCCCTCGGCAATGATCCTACGATATTAAGTCCCTACTGAGCAAACGGCCAAGGGCTGGTGCTAGAGTTCAACCCTTCGGCAGGCAGATGGGTTAATGGGGAGAACTTTTGGCACTGTTCACATTTTTTTACATAACTCTCCGCGTCAGCTCTCATTGTCGGCCAATAATACCCTTGTGTTATAGCTCGATGGGCCAGGGAGCGTTCGCCAGAATGGGCACCACAACTGCCCTCAAGTATCTCTGTCAGAAGCTCCTCCACTTTGTCGGGGTGCACGCATTCCAAATATGGACCAGAGAGGGACTTTTTATAAAGCCCTCCTTGCGGATCCAGATAGTATCGCAGGGCTTTATTTCGCAGCTTGTGTGCTTCTTTTTTGTCCTCTAGGAGTTGTTCAGAAGAGAGGAATGCAGCAATGGGGTCCATCCAGCTTGGTGCGGATTCTATAACGTTGACATGGATTTCCTCCGAAGGGCCAATACTCGGCTTTGGGACGAAACCTACTTCGATGGTCCGTTTGATCTCAGAATTGATGGTGGAGGCTAGGCACGCCAAGGCATCCGCGTGTTTGTTCTGGTCGCGTGTTATTTGGTTCAGTTCATGATGGTCAAATTTTGCCAGCAACAAATTGGCCGTTTTCATGTAAGCCGCCATACGGTCGTTTCTTGCCGCGTACTCCCCCTTTAGCTGATTGATTACCAATTTTGAATCACAAAACACAAGCAGACACCGAGCGCCGAGAAGGTGCGCATTCCGCAGACCGGCTAGAAGGGCTTCGTATTTGGCTTCGTTATTTGATGCTTCGAAGCCAAGCTTGACGGCCTGCTCAATTACCGTGCCGTCTGGAGACATGATTACAACTCCGGCACCGCTGCCCCTTTGGTTAGATGATCTATTACAGTATAATTGCCAAATATCCCCGACATAAATTCTCCAGTTCGGCTCTGGTCGAACTTCAGCCTTTGGTCGAACTTCGTCAGGTTTGAGGTTGGCAAGCTCGCCGGTGAATTCGAGAACAAAGTCGGCCAACACCTGCCCCTTGATTGTGGTTTTAGGTAAAAACTGAATGTCGTATTGGCCGAGTTCAAGAGCCCATTTTGAAACACGTCCTGATGCTTCTACACTCCGTAGTACTGATCGGAGGGGATAATCTGTTAGCACCCCAATGCTATATCCCTGGAAGTAATGCATCAGTTTTCTTGCCACCATAACTAGGGCTAAGATGAGTTTTTCCAGCGGAAGGTAGCGTGTTTCAGCGTCAACCATTGCCTTGCTCACATAATACACTGGCCGTTGCTCCCCCTCCTCCTCTTTTAACAGTACGGCACTGACGGCCCTATCGGAAACTGCCAGATATAGAATGAGCGGGTCACCAGCGGCGGGTGTTGTCAAGAGAGGTGCTGAGTGGAGGTAGGTCTTGAGTCCGTTGAAAGCTGTTTCGCATTCGGCGGACCATTCAAAAGCCTTACCCTGCCGTAGTGTCTGAAAGAATTGTCGGCAGCGATCTGTAGACCGACTGATGAACCTGTTGAGTGCAGCGGCCATCCCCATCAACTTTTGGACTTCTTTTACTGAACGGGGGTAGCCAAGTTCCAAGATTGCTGTGACTTGCCTTGGGTTGGCTTTGATTCCTCGGTGATTGACGATGTAACCCAGGAATTTGCCAGAGCCGATTCCGAACGCACACTTGGAAGCGTTCAGTTTCATTCTGTATTTGCATAAGATGCGGAATGTCTTTTCTAGATCGGCTATATGATTCTGTTCTTCTTTGGACTTGACCACCATATCGTCGATGTATACTTCCATAGTGTGGCCGAGTTGCTCTTTGAACATGGTGGTGACCAGTCTTTGGTAGGTTGCCCCTGCATTCTTCAGCCCAAAAGGCATAACTTTGTAGTAATAGGTTCCTCTTGTGGTGAGGAAGACAGTTTTGTCCTGGTCATTGGGATGCATGGCGATTTGATGGTAGCCTCTGTAAGCATCGAGGAAGCTCATGCGTTGATGACGTGCCGTCGCATCGACAAGCTGGTCGATTCTGGGTAGAGGAAAACAGTCTTTGGGGCAAGCTTTGTTCAGATCTGTGAAATCGACGCACACTCGCCAAGTCCCATTTTTCTTCTTCACCACCACTGTATTGGAGAGCCACGTAGGGTAAGTGACTTCTCTAATTGCCCCGGCGTCAAGTAGTCTGTCGACCTCCTCAACAACGGCAGCAGTGTGCTCCGCGGCTAACCGTCGGCCTTTCTAAATGATCGGCTTACATTTGGGATCGACATTCAGATGGTGCTGTGAAACTGATGGGTCTATTCCTGGCATTTCGTACAGAGTCCTCGCAAAGACGTCGAGGTTGTTGAGCAAGAAAGAGATCAGCTGCTGCCTGTCGGCCTGATTCAGAGAGGCGCCGATCATGAAGAACTTTTCTGGCCTTCCATCGATGTCAACTCGGTCTAAACCTTCCGTGGCCTTCTCATTTGGATTCCGTCCAACATCATCAAGGATCTCCCAATTCGGCACCTCAATGGAGTTTACTTGCAGATCCTTTGGCGTTCTGGCGGCAAGGAGATAACATGCTTGTGCCGATTTTTGGGAGCTGTAGATTTGCTCAATGTCGTGTTCTGTTGGGAAACGTAGCAGTTGATGATAGGTGCTTAGGACGGCCTGCAAGGTATGCAACCACGATCGCCCCATGATGAGATTGTACGGCGATGGCAGCCTGACGACTAAGAATTCCACATCCACCGTTCTAGAACCTGCTCGAACGGGTAAGCTGATCTTTCCCAATGGGTACTCTGGATTGGCATTGAAGCCGAATAGTGGATAAGGAGCCAGAGTCAGTCTGACTCGTTGAATCCGAGTTTGATGAAGGTTTTATAATACATAACCTTCGAAGTACTGCCCTGGTCGATAAGAACGCGTTTGACGGTGAACCGATTTACGCATAGCTCAACAACCAATGGATCGATATGAGGGAGTGTTACGCCGATCAAATCAGAGTCGTCAAAGGTGATACTGGGCGTTTCTTGGAGCCGCTTTGCTGGCGTGAGTTACTGTTGGGGGCCTGGATGTGATTGGATCGCATGCACGGCCGGGGCTGCTGGCAGGCTGTATATCATGTGGATGGTGTCAAGCGAAAATGCATCCTTCGGAAGGGCAGGTGTTTTGATCGCACTCCTCCGGACGCATTGTTGGAGACGTTCATCCTTTGCTAACTCCTCAAGATGATCTGTTGAGGGATAGCGGCCGTCAACTTCTTGCTGTCGGGCTCGAGATCGTCGATCATCTGCCCTCGGGGGTCGTTTAGAAGCCTGGCGCACTGTTTGTTTGGATTTTGCTATTTCCGAGGCCAGATCGCGACGAAGGCGTTCGTTCTCAGCGATGATGTTGTCCAACCTTTGTTTGGTTTGCCTAGCTTGTGCCATGGTCGCTTGTATTGTCTTTTGCGTTGGGTTTGAAGATGAGCAGAGGTCCAAGGCAAGTCTTGCTGCGATGGTTTTTGGTCCAAGCGAGTTTGCTGGAGTGAGGTCATATCTCTGTGTGGTCTCGTCAGGGGCTATCGGAGGATCTTTAGTCACGCCTGCCATGGATGTATTTGAGTATTCCCACAGACGGCGCCAATTGTGGAGAAGTGGTTTGGAAATACTCTTCAAATCCTGGGAGACGCTAGTGATCCTCATCTAGTCACCTGAAAAGATACAAACACTCCGGTCGGGGGTGCCAAAATTAGCACTCCGATGGACAAGTCAGTTCAGACACTCAAGATAGCTTGTTTACTAAGTTAAGTGAAGTGATTCTTACATACCTTTCTAAATCTGTGGTTCTTGTATTTATACTTGCTTTCTAGGCCTCGGGGCCTGAGCCTACTTTTATCCCATTCCCCTTTTATTTATTTGGAGCTACTGACCTCTGGCTATTTGGCCTTACTAACGTATTCGGCATCCTAGTCACGCAATATGGAGCCGAATAATATCTAATTTCTGGGGTACGCACCTTCCGACTCCTCTATTTATTCGGCTCCCACACAATCTGATACACTTCCAATTACCTATTGAGCTGGATGATTCAGTTTCACCCTTGCTGATGGTTTAAACTTAGGACTTGTGGTGACAGAAGCATCAGAAGTGGTGTCTCTCTGTGTACTCTTTGGATTCTGACTTACCTGAGAAGATGGTGCTGTCCCAACTTCTTGTGCTTGGACCTTAGCTTCTCTTTGACTTTGTGGTTTAGTATCCAGGATTGGAGACTCACCATTTTCATCCTCATTTGTTGCTGGAGTAGGAGAATCTGTGTCATCTATAACCACATTGATCGATTCCATTAAAGAAGAAGTTCGCAGGTTATAGACTCGAAAAGCCCTACTAGTGGTTGAATACCCTAGGAAAATACCTTCATCACTTCGGGAGTCAAATTTGCCCAGAGGTTCTCTATCTTTGAAAATGTAACACTTACTCCCAAAAGTTTTGAAGTATTTTACATTAGGTTTCAAACCCTTCCACAATTCATGTAGAGTTTGTAAAGTGCCGGTGTGACAACCCTCACCTCTGATTAGCGTTAAATTGTGATTAAGCATGATACGTAATTGATTAAGATGAAATCCTGAATTGTTTATGTCAGTGTGTGTCTAGAATGCATTTTTATTTGTTTGCCATAAAATGATCTATTCATGTTTTAATTTCGAATTGCGGATTGAAAGCCTTATCGGCGACCGAGTCAAAAATTGATTAGTGTAATATGCTAATTAGGATTTATGTGATTTTATGGTAGGTTTAATTTAAAATTCAATTTGGAATGATTAAATTAGAATTGTTAATGTTTAATTAATTGAACCTAGTTATTTACTAGTGTGCCATTGAGTGGGCCACCTTTATAGACATTGTTTGGGGCTAATTCATATATTTGATACATCATCTCACCCATCTCCTAGACCAAACCGAGAGAAAGAGGGAGAGTAGGAGAAAAGCATTGATTCAACAAGTTTTGGCTTGGAAAATTAGAGGAATTGAAAAGAACTTGCAAAATTGGGCTTCCATACTTAGAAATCAAGACTTAAGGTAGGGAATTCTTTCTCTTAATTGTAAATTTAAGTTGTTTCTCTTTAAGTTGTTTCTTGCATGGTTCATGGAAATATTGGAGACTAGAGTCAAGTTATAGCCTAAAGAGTTGAATTGAGAAACAATGTGTGCATGCATGTCCATATCATTGAGTTTTGAGACCAATTACATGAGAACTTCCACATGCATGTTCATATTTTAGTTATGGTCCATGAACTCACTATAATTTTGAGCCCAATCTTGCATTTGATCATGTTTTAGAGCATTAGAGTTCATAGGAACTCATGCATGTTATGTTTTTGCATTGTTCTTCAAGTTTTAGTTGAAATTGTGTTCAATTGTCACACCTTTGGGCTTGATTTCATAAAATGATCTTTGAAACATGTTGTATTATGGGTTTCTAAGTGTTTTCCAGAAAATTAGCCCAGAAAAATCGAATTTGAAGCTTTTGAGGTTGAGTTTTGTGCTTGGGGATCAATCTAGAAATTCCAGATTTTTGATCCACGCTCGAGCGGAGGACTTCACGCTCGAGCGTACACTCTAAGTACATGCACTTCCGTTCGAGCGTCGAGAGTCACACTCGAGTGTGAAATGCATATGCCCAGAAGTTCATGTGTTTTGCAGTCCGCTCGAGTGAGGTAATCTGCGCTTGAGCGAGGGTCTGAGTCTCACGCTCGATCGTAGGTCGAGCGTCCATCGAGCATGAAAAACGTGCAACCAGTACTTTTTCATGAGTTTGCAGTTCGCTCGAGCGAGGGAAGTCACGCTCGAGCGGAGCTTCTTTGTCTGCATGTCCGCTCGAGCGTTTAAAGCCACGCTCGAGCAAGACCCTTGTGTTCAGCAAATTTTGAAAAGTGTTTTAAAGTACATCTTTGCATTCTCATCCCATCCTAGGCATTCCTAGACCATGTTTAAGGCATCTTAATGAGGATAATGTTATAGAACCACACCAAGTCAAGATAGGGGCTAAGTTATTAATCCCAGTGTGTAACTTAGTGTGTGTTCGTTCTGCAACTGTGTAAGGTTGGCACTCGAGGACGCTGACTAGCTTGTCTATAGCCCAGTAGTCTGTGAATAACAATGTTGTAAAGATATGTTCAATTATGATTATTTTCTGAATGATCGATTGTATTGCTTTCTGAAGTAACATTGTTTACTGAATGAATGTTTTTCCTATTAGTGAACTGTACTTGTGGCATCCATAGCAACTTATTGTTACTGCTACTGTTACTGCTACTGTTACAGAGATCTCTGTCAGTTCCAATGTTTGGAACTACTACTGTTTACTGTTTTGATGGCCATCAACTGACTGTTCGGTCTATTAAGACCTACTGTACTGTTTTGCTATTGGACATACCACGTATGACTGTTATGATTTCCAAATGACTGATACGACATGAAATATGAGCCATTGATTGAATAACTGATTTACTGATGCAAATGACTGTTTTAATTAATGAAAGGACATTCATTCTTAACCCCTTTACACAGTTGTTATTCACTGGGCTTTAGCTCACTGTTTATACAAATATGTAGGTGGCCAGGCACCGGACCGGAGCTAGGAGCGTCAAGTTAAGCTCTCATTTTGTCAAGCCAACCATTGTGCCTCACTTCGAGGTTCCAAGTCTGTTCAAGCCAAGGCTGTCTTGGGGTGTTTCAGATTCACCCCTTTGTTTCTGTTTTTGTAACGAATGCTTAAGACTTGACTGTACAGTTATGGTGAAGGGATGTGGTCCCTAACTTGGATGTTATGTGTATATGGTGTATGTATATATGTTTTGGTTGTGAATGTGGCTTTGCACATAAAAGTCTTTTTGCACTCAGATTTTCACAGCTCATTGGACATCTTTTATTACTGTTTGGCTTCCGCCAGCCCCTTACTCTGTATTACTGTCTTTACTGTTAAGTAGGCCTTTGGTAATCACGAATTACTGGCCGGTTATGATGCTAAACCCATAGGGGCAGGTTTGGGTCGTGACAGCCGGGCCTTAAATACACGCGATTTATGACATAAACAGCAGTATTTAGGGTTTCAGCCCAAAACTTTGGAGGAAGTTTCTTACTAAGGAGCATGACCCAAGCCATCTCTTGAACAACCCTATTTTCCCTCTCAACCACTCCATTTTTTTGTGGAGTAATAGGTGTAGAAAATTCATGCTTAATTCCATGCATATCACAAAAATTCGAAAACGAACTGTTTTCAAACTCACGACCATGATCAGTTCGGATTCTTATGATATGCCTAATGGAAACACCGTGTTCATTTTGGATTTTAAGGACTAAGGCCTGGAAAGCATTAAACGTATCAGATTTTTCTCTTAAAAAATTTACCCACGAAAATCGAGTAAAATCATCAACAGTTAAAAAAATGTATCTTTTACCTCCAATGCTTTCAGTGCGAGTGGGTCTCATAAAATCCATATGAACCAATTCAAGAGGACGTTTGGTTGCAAAGCTATTCACCTTTTTATGAGGGGCACGAATTTGCTTCCCAAGCTGACATGGTCCACACACATGATTCAGATTCTTACCCAGTTTAGTTACTTCTCTCACAAGCTCTTTGTTGGTTATCTTAGTTAGGTCTTTGAAATTCATGTGACCTAATCTTTGATGCCACGAATCAATGTTACTTATGATGGCTAAATGACAAGTGAGATCATTAGTAGTAACAATCCCATAGCAGTTATCAGATGTGCGAACCCCATGCAAGACAGTATTTCCCTTTTTATCCAAAATTTCACATTTATTTTTTGAAAACAATACTTCATGGTGGAAATCACACATTTGACTGATGCTCAAAAGATTTAATTTAAGACCATCAACAAGTAAAGCATTTTCAAGCTTGGGAAGATCAGCTACACTTATAGAGCCCTTACCAATGACTCTAGAAATGCCACCATCTCCAAAGGTAACAATTCCACCTTCATATTTTTCAAGGGAGGTGAAGTAGGATTTGTTACCTGACATGTGACGAGAGCACCCACTATCAAGATACCACATGTGTGAGTCACGTGCTTTTAGAGCAGTGTGAACAACTAAACAAGTCAAATCATCATTTGTTACCCAAATCTTTTTGGTCTTAACAAAATCAAGTTTGGCGGTCTTGGTAAATGTCTTAGCGTTGTGAACACCCTTATGTATCTTGGTGTTCCGCCTAGACATGTAAGGTTGTCTCCTCACCCAAAAAGTATTCGAATTTCTACCCTTTTGAGACACCTTACCAAACAATTCAAAGCAATAAGGACGAATGTGGCCATACCTACTACAATGATGACAAAAAAAAAAAAAAAATTTACCTCCTTTTTGTTGATCTTACCCCCTTTATGTTGAAGAAGAGAGGGATCACCATGGTGTACCTTCAGCTGTCCCTTTGCTTGAGTCTTTAGATCATGTGATGTAGAGGCCTGTCCCTTGTGAGCTGTTGCATTACCATAGCCTAGTCCACTCTTGTCACAACCCATTTGTTGAGACCCGAGGATGTCTTCTAATGATTTGAAACCTTTGTTCCACATGGCAATTGTGGCTCTAGCAACTCGGAGTTCTTCATCTTTATGACAAACCATCTCTTCCAAGGTTTTCAAGCTTGTGACATCTCAAGGTTTTCAAGCTTCTCTTCATATGTGGAATACACTTTCAGGAGTTCATTCCTTTCAGTTTCACAGGATAGAAGTTTCTCACATAGGTCTTGCCTGTCACTAGAGATCTTGATGACATTCTGCTTTGCTATTACAAGTTCTCCTTTTAGCTTGACATTCTCGCTTTCACATGCTTTGAGCTTGAGAGTGAGTTTGTCATTGATCTTGGACAAATTCAGAGATTCATCATAAAATTTTTTGTAAGCTTGTTGTAGATCATCACCATTAATCTCATCATTGTCTTCTGATGTTTCATCATCTTCTTTTTGCTCCTCATTCTCTTTGACCTCATCCAATCGAGCAACTAAGGTAGGAAAAGTGATAGATGGTGGTGAAGATGAATCTCCTCTTTCATGAAATTGGCTCAGAATGTCCCATGCATCTTTAGCCTTAACCCGTTGCTGTTCTTCATCAGAGATTGCTCTACGAATAGTAATCAGGACTCTTTGATTGCTCAGATTGTCAGCACTTTCAACATCCTCTTTAATGGCTTGCCACCCTTCTGGGTCAAAAGCTCTCAGAAACGCCCTAATTCTGATCTTCCAATACAAGTAATTACTCACATCAAAAGTGGAAGCATGATGCAGATTCTGACCACGAGCAAATTCCACTGGCTTCAGAAGAGGTTGTGTGAAAGTGGAGCAAAATGCCATGAAAGCACTATCCCTATCTTCACCAGATTCAGTTTTTTCTGGTTCTTGCTCCGACCCGCTTTCATCATCCCAAGTCACTGTGTAGACTTTCTTCTGATTCTTTTTCGAAGGACATTCAAGGGCAATATGTCCAAACTCTTGACATTCATAACACTTGACCCCTTGCCCCTTTACAATCTTCTTTTCAGTTTTTGGAGCAAGTTTTGGTGGAAAAGTTTTGGGTTTATCATTACTCTTGTCCTTTGAAATAGGGTCTTCGAAATTAGGCTTCTTTTTATTTAAATTTTTTTTGAACTGTTTAGTAAACATAGCCGTCATCTCAGACTCTAAATCAAACTCAGTCTCAAGGGTTTTTGCAATCTCATGAGCACTAGTGAAAGCCACACTATCTTTTTGTTTTTTCTTAGAAATCTGGTGGGCTTCATAAGTCTGCAAGTTTCCAACCAACTGATCAAGCTTGAGGGTGTCAACATCCTGAGCCTCCTCAATGGCTGTCACTTTTGATTTGAACCTCTCGGGTAATGACCTCAAAATTTTTCCAACAACTTTAGCTTCAGGGATTTTTCACTAAGTGTGAAACAGGAATTCACGATGTCACTAAGTTTAGCATAGAAATCATCAAACGTCTCATCATCACGCATAAAAAGGGTTTCAAAGGCAGAGGTGAGACGTTGAAGTTTTGACCTTTTAACAGAAGTAGTACCCTCGTGAATCGTTAAGAATGTCCCAAGCCTCTTTTGCTACCTCACACGTGTAGATACGACGAAACTCTTCAGGTGTGACGGAGCAAAAAAGGGAATTGAGAGCCTTACTGTTCCAACTCGAGTTTTGATAATCGGTTGTGTCCTATTTATCGAGGGGTTTGGGAATATCAATACCATCAATGGTGACAATAGATTCACTCCACCCATAGATCACACAATGCCAAACTTTCTCATCGATGGATTTTAAAAAAGCTCTCATACGAGCTTTCCAATAAGAATAGTTTGTACTATCAAATAATGGAGGTCTATGGGTCGAGTTACCTTCACGAATTGAATCCATATCACCAATCACACAAAATCACACTCCTACAGTTTTGATAAAAACAAAGAGTGGCCAGCTCTGATACCAATTAAAAATCCTAAGTGATTCGTGATTAGATCAAGATTAAATCACTCTAATTCCCAATCATTCAAAACACACAATCTAAATCATCAAGCACTTACAAAAGTGATTTAGATTGTTGGTTTTGAAAAACAATAAATCAACACAAACGATTTTTACGTGGAAAAACCACAATTGAAGCGCCTTCAATTGTGATAAAAAAACCACGAGCGAAACGCCACTAATCAATCCACTACTGAAGAAAGAAAGATTACAAAGATAACAAACACATTACCCAAACACTTCCAATTTGTTTTCAAATCTTCTGTATATCTTTCACCGAAACCTTCGTCTCGGAATTGATTAACCTGAAGTTGAATCCACAACTTCACTTGTCGAATCAACAAGTACGCACAATATTAAACACCTTTGAAACTCCACGTTTGAATCTTCGGATTCCACCGAAGAAGAACACTCTTGAATATAACCAATCAACCTCCTTGATATGTGCTTATCAATACATGAGTTTAATACTCACTCAAATCATCAAGGAAAACTCACAAAAAACTCTAAAAGAAAACCTTAAAGTAGATCTCAAAACGTAATCCTAGTTTAGGACTAAAACAGATACTTATAGAAATCTGGGACTGCGAAGCTCGCTCGAGCGAAGACTCTCTCGCTCGAGCGAGGAACTAATCTCGCGTGTTTTCCTTAAGTGGCTTCGCTCGAGCCTCACTACCTGCGCTCGAGCGTACATTCATCATTCTCAGTTTTTTTTCAAACGCAGCCTTCGCTTGAGCGAAGACTCCTTCGCTCGAGCGAGGAAGACAAAAAACTTGGAAAAAATACAACTCTACAAAACCAAGTTTGTCCATGGCATTGACAAGATTGAGGAACCTAACAACACAGATCAAAGGAGGCTATATCAAAGATACGCTCAATTAATAGTCTGCCAAATCTATTTACTAAAGCACTACTGATTATAATATTCAAGAAGCTGGTACATAATATTGAGATGCGTCAACATAAAGATCTATTATGCAGTATTGAGGGAGAGTCATCTATTTAAATAGATTTGTAGATTGTACTGTTTTTCCTTTATCTAAGGTTTTTTTTCCACTGAGTTTTCTTTAGCAAGATTTTAATGAGGCAATCCAAATAAATTGCATACAAGAATATTAAACTCTTTTTCCTTCACCAAAGATTTTTTTCCTATTAGGTTTTCTTTGGTAAGGTTTTAACGAGGTACATTGTTAGTATATGGTTATTCAAGAGAGAGTGTTGTGAATGTATGGATAACCATACCTTCATGGTTAAGTCAACAAAGCAAGATGTGAAAAGTTATAGAAGGTGTTACACTATTGACATCAATCAACCATTGATATTATTTCCAGGTACAATTTGCTTGCCTATATAGACACCAACCCATAACATGTAAATGACATCCATCATAAGAGAAAAGAAAGAAAAGAAAAAAGATATTATTGTGTGGTACAAGGGTGTTGATTTCCTACCACGTTATTATTGGCACCACTACTATATGTATGGTCTTTGATGAGTAACAAATGTGTTGAATATATTAGTCAAAGAAAGATTATTCTCTTAGCCTAAATTCTTTGTTATTTACCTTTGGTCCTCATTTTCTCTTTATTAGTTTATAACTTGTGTTATAAAACTAAAGAAAATAAAAAAGAAAGAGCCACAATAGAATAAATGGAAATAAGGGACCAAACGAGAATAATAGAAAGTAAAGGGCCAAAGGAGAATCTTTTCTTTTCTTTTCTGACGGATGTCATACATGTTATGCATTGATATCCTTATATAGGCAATCAACTTGTACATGATTGATTGATATGCGTCAATTAGTGTGGCACTTTTTATAACTTCCTACATTCTGCTAACTTAACCCTAAATGTATTGTTATCCATACATATACAATATTCCCCATTAGATAACCATATACTATGAATATGCCTCATTAAAACCTTACTAAGGAAAAACCCAATAGAAAAAAAAAAAAAAAAAAAAAAAAAAAAAAAAAACCTTTGGTGAAGGAAAACGAGTATAATATTCGTGTATGTGATTTGTTTAGATTGCCTTATTAAAACCTGCTAAGGAAAACTCAGTGGGAAAAACCTTGGACGAAGGAAAAATAGTACAATCTACAAATCTTTAATAGATGACTCCCTTTCAAAGCTGCATAATAAATCTTTATGTCGATGTATTCCAATGTTATGCACTAGTTTCTTAAATGTTGCAGTCAGTAGTGTTTTAGTAAATAGATTTACTAGATTATCACTTGAGCATATCTGTTGAATATCAATATCACAATTCTTTTGGAGCATATTTGTGTAAAAGAATTTTGTTAAAATGTGTTTGGTCTTGTCACCTTTAACATAGCCTCTTTTGATCTATGTGATACATGCTGCATTATCTTCACATAATATGGTTCGACTATCTTTTGTTAAATGCAATATGCATCTTTCTTGAATATGATGGATCACGGCTCTAATCCAAATACATTCTCGGCTTGCTTCATGACTTGTAAGTATCTTTTAGTGATTTGAAGAAATAACAGTCAATGTTTCTTTTACTAATCGCTAAGATATAACAGTATTTTCATAGATAAAAACATATCCTGTTTGTGACATGGCTTTGATTTATTTGAATAAAAAAAATCCATATCAATTGTTCCACGAAGATAACATAATATTTGCTTCACTCTATTCTAATGTCCTCAGGTTGGTGCAGAACTATATCTTATTAATAAATTGACAGTAAATGTAATATCAGACCTTGTATAATTTGCAAGATACATAAGAGCATCAATTGCACTAAGATATGAGACTTCAGGACAAAGGAGTTCTTCATTATCTTCTCGAGGTCAAAAAGGATTTTTCTTTATATCAAGTGATCGAACAACCATTGGAGTATTCAAAGGATGAGATTTATCCATATAAAAAATCTTCAAGACCTTTTCTGTATATGTTATTGATGAACAAAAATCCCATTTAGTAAGTGTTCGATCTGCAAACTAAGACAAAATTTTGTTTTGTTAAGAACTTTCATTTCAAATTCCTTCTTTAAATATTCTGCAGTTTTTGTAAGCTCTTCTAGAGTCCCTACAAGATTCAAATCATCAATATATACTACAATAATTGCGAATTCAGATTTTGATTTCTTAATAAAAATGCATAGACAAATTAGATCATTCTCATATCTCTCTTTCAAGAGATATACACTAAGGCAATACGTGTCTGGATTGTTTCAACCCGTATAAAGATCTCTGTAACTTGATAAAATAAACATTTTTCGGTTTTGAATTAAATGCTTTTCGCATCTTAAATCTTTCAGGGATTTTCACACACACACACACACACACACATTATCTAGTGATTCATATAAATATATTGTAATCACATCTATTAGATGCATATCTAAATTTCATGTGATTACCAAGCTAGAAATCTGAATGTAATTGCGTCCATTACGGGTGAATATATTTCCTCATAGTTAATACCAAGTTTCTGCAAGAAACCTTATACAATAAGTTGCGCATTATATCTAACAATTTCATTTTTCTCATTGCGCTGTAATACAAATACCCACTTATATCTGACAACCTATGTCCCCTTAGGGGGTTAAACTACAAGTCCAAATACTTCATGTTTTTGTAAGCGAGTTTAATTATGCTTGTATTGCTTCTTTTTACATTGGCCAATTATTTTTACATCATCATTTTTCAACGGTTTGTGGTTTATTATCATCATCAATTCTGGCAATGTTTTCACTTTTCACTATTATTTTTGGCAATATCAAAAGCAACTTTAAACAAAAATATCTTGTCGACAATAGTTTAATTTCTATCCCAAACATCTCCTATACTTATATAATGTATTGAGATCTCATTATTTTTAGGTACATTTTCCATTTCAAGAGATAACTCTTCAAGAAGTTCCACTTCAAGGGATAACTGTAACAACCCCGGTCCGTAATTAGCTACTAATTCGTAATTAAGAATGCTAACTAAGTGTTTAGAATGGAATTATGTGTTATTGTTAATTGTGATATGTGCTTTGTAGTAATTTGTGCATATCTATTTGATTTGAAAATTATTTGTCATGATTCCTACTTTGAATCTGAAGTTGTTAGCCTAAATGCTTTTAGAAACCGAATTGAGCACATGGGTTGACTAATTAGAATTTTTAGAACCATCTGAGGTTTTGTTAAAAACTGATTCAGTTTAGTAAAATCGCATGTGATTAAATTAAGCCTAAATTGGAACTATTTTTGAATAATTGAATTTTGTGCTAACCTTGACTAATTAAGGTTACTTGTGTTTGATTTAAATGATGCATGATTGGTACCTAATCTAATCCTATTAATGATCCAAGATGTAATTAAGTGTATGATGTGCTAAGACTTTTTGTGGTGTTGAGTGTAGGGGATTAAAACCCTTGTATGTGTGTGTTGGAATTTTGCATGTGTGTGTGCACGTGTATTGTGCTCAATGTGAGAGTGTGTGTGTTGTGTATACTCTGCTGAGAGTTAAGGGAATGTGATATCATTCATTTGGCTTCATTGAATTCACCAATGTCTTGAGCTAGAGAGAGAGATAACTCATTCTTGAGAGAGTGGCTTGTTTTTGTGCTAGAGATTGAAGAAATTAGAAGGATTCATCTCATATTTCTGAAATTTAAGCTTTGGGTAAGGATTCTATGTCTAATTTCTGTAGCAATTCCTCCATGCATCATGTATTAAGAAGATTATTGAATCATCTATTGGAATTTGAAATGAAGATGGGTTTTGAGCAAGAAAGTGGCTTGTATGCATGTTTATGGAAGATTATACCTTGTTCATTCATGTTTTGGGTTTTGGTCTTGAAGGCCTTGCATGCATGTGAGCTTTAATCATGTCTATGGTTTCAAAATTCATGAGTTTCTTGATCAACCAATTGCATGTTATGAAAACCATGAAAAGAGTTGAAATATTGCATGAAGGAATTTTGATTCAAATCTTTCAAGAATTGATGAGTTTTTGAATAAAAGATGTTTTAAGGGTCTTGTATTGGAGTTTTCTAAAGCTATTTTATGTATTTGATCAAATCATGCAAGACCCCAAGGTTTGAAGGTGGTTTGGAAGCCATTTTTGTTAAGCTTGCTGCCCAGAAATTTACAGTTGGCTCGAGCGAAGAAGTGGTGGCTCGAGCCAACATTATGAGCTCTCAGAATTTTGAACTCTGCAGAAGCTGGCTCGAGCAAAGGAGTTCTGGCTCGAGTGAGCTCTATTTTTGCCTTCTGCTGGCTCTAGCCATGAAAAGCTGGCTCTAGCCACCAGCTTATTTTCAGCATGTTTTCAAAAGATGTTTTAAGTACATATCTTCACTCCCATCTCTTTATGGGCATTCTTAGGCATGATTTATGAGCCGTTAAAGATTAATAAGCTAAGAAATAGGATAAGTAAGTGGATTAGAAAATATGTGTCGAATCCGAGTATATGGGCAATGCGAACAAGTTATGTAGCATGGAATGAATGGGCAATTAAAGTGAGAAAGCTAGCTGTGTTGGCCACTTGAATGTGTAATGATAAGATATGCTTGTGTTATGTATTTTGTGGTTGTAGGTCCAGACTCGAGGGTTGATTGACCATTGCAGGAAACCACTGTGAGTAACGTTATTGTAAAGATACGTTCATATGAATTATGTTTCAAATGGATTATGATAAGTTACCATTTCTAAAATGATATCTGTTTTTGTGAACGAATGATCCATGTTTGAAATCAATTATGGCATGCATAGATAGTCCTAAGTCATGGGGGACGGCATGAAAATGCGGGTCCATGACATACAAGTTTACGAGATCTCGTTAGTCACTTCATTGTGGTGATATGTGTTTAATCGGTATCCGGAACCGATCACTCTAGTCGGAAGACGTTCTGTGATGTGTTCTATGGGATGTACCATTATTATGTTCTGATATGAGAATGATTATGCTCTGGTCTGTTTTCTGCTTATGATATATTAGGATTTCGTTCACTAACCCCTTTACCTTAATGTTATTCACTGGGCTTTAGCTCATTGTGTGTATATATATATGTAGGTGGGCATTCTGGAGTTCGAGCCTGAAGGCTTTTGTTCGGATCTGTGTTCTGTTGTCAACCAACCATTGTGCCTCACGTGGAGGTTCCTGAAGAGTCTTGCGTTTAAGTTCCGTTGTTTCTGTACATATAAGACTTGGTAGTTTTGTTGGATGTACTTAAGATACTTTAATGTGTGTGGGTATAATGTATGAATGACTATTGCATACTTATATAAAGTTTTAAATATTCTGTTCATATAAGTCAGCACAGCTCATTGGACAACTATATTTATGTATTTGCTTCCGCTAGTCCTTTAATCTTGTTAATCTGTTCAGAGGCCTTCGGTAATCCAAGGATTACTGGCCGGTTACGATGCTAAACCTATAGGGGCGGGTTTGGGTTGTGACAATAACTCTTCATGAGATTCCTCTTTTGGAGGTTCTGCTTCAGGAGGTTTATAAGTATGAGATTTAGATAGATTTATAATAGTCTATTTTGTGAGTCTAGTTTCTTCAGGAGCACTAAGAATTTTTTGTGGGTTTAGCCTCTTCAAGAGTGCTAGGTATATTCTCTTATGGAGCACCTATTCAGGAGCACGGATATAGCCTCTTCATGAGTGCTAGATAAGGTCTCTTCAGGAGTACCAATTGTCTTCCTTTTTAAAGAAACTCTGTCTTTTGCATTGATAGGTGTACCACACTTCTGGAGTGACTTCGATGCATTTACAGTTATACCAGCAAATTGTCCTTCAGAAACATCAATTCTTGCTGGAGTATTAACAGTTGCAATATAAGATTTTATTATATTTTTAATGTTGGTGAAGCCATCCGGTAATTGATTTGTTTATACTTGGCAAATAAATAATCCTTTGAATTTCTAGTTCACATTGATTAGTATGATGATCAAGATAAGATAACATTGAATTATTTCAAATGATTTCATGTCGAGTTTCAAGCTGCGATTTTTGTCCCACTGATGATGAAAAGACTGTTTTACCAAAATGACAATCCACAAAGCATGCTCTAAATCCATCACATGTTAAGTGTTCAATCTATCTAATAATAGATGGAGAATTAAAACTAACATAAACTCCAAATTTATGTTGAGGACCCATTTTATTATGCTAAGGGAGTACAATAAAACATATACAGCATAACTAAACATTCTAAATAAATAACATTTGATGGTTGAACAAATACAAGCTATAATGGTGAGTAGTACTCATGTATATAGTTGGTCTAGCATTACCCCATGCTGAAATAGGTAATTTATTTTTCATAAGTAAAGGTTGAGTAATCAACTGAAGCCATTTAATTGCACCATTTTGAGTATGACCATGGGCAGTAGGATGCTTGATGTCACGACTCAAATTCTCCCCTATAGGTTTAGCGTTATAATCGGCCAGTAATCTGAGATTACCAAAGGCCTTTATGTACAAATCAAAATAGTCGAGGCAAGCAGAAGCTTATAATATAAAGACAACAAATAGTCTATTGAGTTGTGTATCTATATGCACAAATTCAGATGAATATAAACAATACAACGATCTTCTCGACCTAGCCTTAACTTGGAGGCACCAAAAGCTCAGTAGGGCTTCAACAGGTGGCTTAGCTAAAGGAACCCTTCTAGGCTTGATTTCCAGGACGCTCACCTATACACACACACACACACATATATATACAAACAATGAACTATAGCCTAGTGAATAACATTAAAGTAAAGAGGTTAGTGAACGAAGTCCAAATACATCATATCCGTAAAACAAATCATATCACAATCATTCTCATATCAGAACATAATAGTGGTACATCTAACAGAACATATTAGATATCGTTTTCCGACTAGAGTAATCGGTTCCGGATACCGATTAAACACATATCACCACAATGAAATGGCTAACGAGATCTCGCAATCACTTATTTGTCATGGACTCGCACTAACATGTTGTCCCCCATGACTTGGGACCATTCCTTGGATGCCACAGTAGATTCAAAATCAGATATTCGTTCAGTTTAACAAAATAACATTTCAGAAAACATAACATATCCCATAGCATTTCAAATATATTTCACATGAACATATCTTTATAGTAATGTTACTCACAACTCTTGGTCGATGATACACCTCAACGGCTCAATCTGTAGAACAAATTCAAGCATAACATTCATAACGTATTCAATTTATGTAATCGGTTCTTAAACTAATTTATTTTAATTGTTTCTAGTTATTCTTCAATTTCCTTCGTGTTCATGTTATGCATATGGATGTGAATTACACGTGAAAACCATGTAAATGAAGGCCTGGTAGTTGGAGAAAACAAGCAGAAAACAAAACAAAGCCGGCCTTGCTGACCGTACATGCGGTGGCCTGGGCCGCTCGTGCGAGCAAATGATATTAGGCCCGGCCGCTCGTGTGGTGGCCTTGGCTACTCGAGCGATCTAGGTGTAGAACCAGTTCAAAAATCTGAAGAAAAAAAAATGGAGTTTTCCCTTTTTGCAAAACCAACTCAAATTTCATGGAAATCAAGGCCCAAAGCTCTTAAAAACATTTTGAATTAAACATATCTTACATGAATAAAAATCATAACTTCAAATCAAAACTCAATGTTTCATGGAAAGGGTCAAAACCTTGAATTGTTGTATAAAACATACTACATGCACATTTGAGTTCCAAACCTACAAATTCATGGAAGTTCCTCATCATTTTAAAATCCATACAAGAACCAAGTGATTGAACATGAAGAATGCCATGCATGCAATGTTCTTGAGCTAGTTTCCACAATTCCTCTCTTCTATGCTCATAAGGTTCACAACTCCAAAACAACCATGAATCTAATCAATTCTTAGTCTTAATCCCTCACGATGATGAGTGGACAACCCCTATTTGATGAGATTAGCAAGAAATTCTTACCTTTGCTAGTTAATTTGTTGAAGATTAAACCCTAATCTCCCTTACTCTTCTTCTTTCTCTTCTTTCTAGAACCCTTTTGTTCTTTCTCTCTCAGAAGATATTTTGTTGAGCTAGACTCAACTAAGGCTCATATACATATATATATATCAAACTAAAGCTTAAATTGATTTAAATCTATTTAATTCGTTCTAAATCAAATTTTTACAAATCTTCTCATTAAATCCTAAAAATCATGCTAATCACAAATATTTAATCGAATTCAATTTCTGGCGCCTCTAAGGCCTTCCATTTTCAGTTTAAAGTTGTAATGCCAACAGGTTTTTCTACAATCAACAAATATAAAGGCAAATCTTTCTAATTCACATACAACTCCTCATCAAACACATAATCAATTAGAACATAACAATGCAATTAGATGACTAATTAATCAGATACATGTCCGGGTCATTACACTTGACATCAATATCAACATGTTTGCAATAATTATTAAAAGTTGCGTTACGAATGAGATTATTTAGTTAATATATCTATCAAAATCATAAAATAATGAATAGTCCATATCGATATGAATGGGATAGTCTAATAATTAATTTTCCCAGTGAACAAACATAACATAGATAATCACTTGATGGATAATCACTTGGTAAAAGAATCATCTGGTTTTTTAATGGATGTCCCATTTGAATTTTTAATAATTCAATGCATCATTATAGATCCTGGATGTTTAGGGTAATCATACCCTAACATGAACACTTTTTGGATTATAATATTTCCGGTGCATTAAGTTGGAGCGCTTCTGATGTATCTCAACATTTGATTCAAATGCTTTTATTGTCGTATAATACAACCCATATGAATATCAAGAAGCTTTTCCAAGATCAACTTCTGGCTGGAAACAATAGAAATAATATATAGATATTCTTTTTTACCTTTATTTATGGTTTCAATAACTAATACGACATATATCATTAAAACTTAATAGATGTTTTTTGGATCTGGTACAATATATTTCATCAATATCAAATTTGATTCTATTTGACATCATAATATTGACTTTTCCAGAGCTTTCAATCAAGTTTGTAGAACCTGAGATTTTACATTAGTTTTTCTAATCATTAGATGTTTTTCATTATAAAGAATTGTGTGTGTCTTTATATTGTCTACTAAATAAATATTGGCTAAATCATGCAAATAGTCCTTATAGTTTACACGATGTGTCAATTTGGCCCCTGTATTTTCAATGTGCTCGATTTTGCCCCTTAATTTAATGGATTGTATCATTTTAGTCCAAGAAATAATAGTTGTTAAGTTAATTTAACAGAAGGTCAAACAATGTGCCAATTTGGTCTATGTACTTTACACGATGTGTCAATTTGGTCCCTGTAGTTTCAATTTTCTCAATTTTGACAGGCACCAAATTGACACATTGTGGAAAATACAGGGACTAAATTGACACATTGTTTGACTTTTCGTTAAATTAACTTAACAACCGTTATTTATTGGACTAAAATGACACAATCTGTTAAATTAAGGGGCAAAATCGAGTAAATTGAAACTACAGGGACCAAATTGACACATTGTGTAAACTATAGGGACTATTTGCAGAATTTTCCCATAAATATTTTACCAAATATTTTAGAATTAGCCAATACATCAATACAATCCATGTCTATAGACAACTAATCATCATTTTCAAAACATGATCAAACAGGAAAATATAAACTAAAAAAACATAACTAAAACAAATATTATATTAAGAAATCAGTGTGAATATTTTCATCACCAATAATCTTTTCTTTTTTCTTTTATTGAGGTTGGTTACCCAATAGGCAAACAGTTCAAGTGGAAAAGATTTCAATATTAAAATATTGTTAATGAATAGTATTTTGAGAAAAAATGCCAAAAAGAATGCACAATAATAAATAATGATGAATAGTAAATTACTAGGTAAAATTTGTCAAAAGATGAATATTAATTATTTATGCACAGTAATCACTCTTTTTTCCAGCAAATTTGTTTGCCATGCATATGCAACATGAATAAATGCATAAATACATACATAATTTTTGGAAGGTTCTATTATGTAAACTTTTTTCTTTTTTCTGTGATGTAACAAGATTATTCCATTGTAGGTGGAATGGCATTATATTTTACTCGAATATTTTTAACATGTCCCCTATGGATTTTGTAATTATTTCTACCTAGGCCATATCAAAAACCACGACATCTTCCTCGTCCACAACCATGAAATATAATCTCATTCACTTTAGGGAATGGAGTAGAGCCAGTTAGGCTGGATTAATGATTTTTCAATAAAAGTTGATTAG
This sequence comes from Camellia granthamiana, assembly GCA_036172215.1. NCBI lineage: Eukaryota > Viridiplantae > Streptophyta > Magnoliopsida > Ericales > Theaceae > Camellia > Camellia granthamiana. Next base: position 71,066,518 of record CM069916.1, on the reverse strand, counting down.
TTTGTTTAGTCACAGGAAAATATGAAATCAATTCAGTAATTTGTAGATTGACGCTCTTTATATTGTTATTGCAGGAGCATATTATCAATGTGAAAATTTTAACATATATTCTATAGATTGTACTCATTTATTGATTCATAATTTTGCAACTTTAGGTGCAATCAATTATAGGGAGGTTTTGGGAGGATTACGGTCTTCTGGTACTCGTGTTTCTCCTTCAAATTATTCTACAAAATAAGTAGATCTTTTACCGTGAGGTACCCAGTTTTAATTATTCTTAGAGATAGTAGCGAATGAATATCATTGCCTTTGTACGATTCTTTAGGAATGCTTCATTTTCATTTTTAATGGTATCTTCAAGATCCATTACCTCAAGGTGGATCTCAATATCAAGGATGCAAGATAAATAAATTTTCCGAAATATCAAGATCTATGAATTCTGATTCTGAATGATTTGACATATTTATACATTCAATACAACAATAATAATATATTTAGTATTACCTGAATATATTAAGAAAAATACAGAATTAGTCTTATCATGAACCGCTCTTATAAAATATTTATTAAGAATTTATTTATATTTATCTCAACCACTTTGTAGAAAGACTACACCAACCTTATGTATACGTGATTCAACTTTTCCTTCTTAGTTAATCAGAATCTCGTACTGATAACATGTTATAAAACTAAAGGAAATAAAGAAGAAAGAACCACAATAGAATAAAAGAAAATAAAGGACCAAACGAGAATACTAGAAAGTAAATGGCCAAAGGAGAATCATTTCTTTTCCTTTTGATAGATATATATCGCAATGCATATAGGTTTGCTTTTATAAGCATATCAACCAATGCATGAAAGCGTGCAATTGGTTCAATGATATCATAAACTACAGTATATGAATTATGGAGCCACATTCTCATTGATCCACAAAACTCTCCAAACTTCTACCTCTTTCTGTTTTGTCTTTTTATATGAAGTTATGCTCTTCAATTCCGATTGCTCTTGATGGTTCTCCAAACATTTCATAACACTCTCCCTTGGATAACCGTATTCTTAGTATATGGTTATCCAAGGAGGAGGTTAAGTTGGCAGAATATAAAAAGTTATAGAAGGTGCCGCACTAATTGACGTATATCAATCAATCATGTACAAGTTGATTGCCTATGTAAGCATATCAATGCATAACATGTATGACATCCATCAGAAAGGATTCTCTTTTGACCTTTCACTGTTTAGTATTCTCGTTTGGTCCTTTATTTCCTTTTATTCTATTGTGGCTCCATTTTTCTTTATTTTCTTTAGTTTTATAACACGTTATCAACACGACATTCCAACTAGCTGAGAAGGAAAAGTTGAATCACATATACATAAGGTTGGTGTTGTCTTTCTACAAAGTGGTTGAGGTAAATATAAATAAATTCTTAATAAATATTTTATAAGAGCGGTTCATGAAAAGACTAATTCTGTATTTTTCTTAATATATTTAGGTAATACTAAATATATTATTATTGTTGTATTGAATGCATAAATATGTCAAATCATTCAAAATCAGAATTCATAGATCTTGATATTTCGGAAAATTTATTTATCTTGCATCCTTGATATTGAGATCCATCTTAAGGTAATGGATCTTGAAGATACTATTAAAAATGAAAATGAAGCATTCCTAAAGAATCGTACAAAAGCAATGATATTCATTCGCTACTATCTCCAAGAATAATTAAAACTGGGTACCTCACGGTAAAAGATCTACTTATTTTGTAGAATAATTTGAAGGAGAAATATGAGTACCAGAAGACCGTAATCCTCCCAAAACCTCCCTATAATTGATTGCACCTGAAGTTGCAAAATTATGAATCAATTAATGAGTACAATCTATAGAATATGTGTTAAAATTTTCACATTGATAATATGCTCCTGCAATAACAATATAAAGAGCGTCAATCTACAAATTACTAAAATGATTTCATGTTTTCTTGTGACTGAACAAACTAATCAACTTTTATTGAAAAATCATTAATCCCGCCTAACTGGCTCTACTCCATTCCCTAAAGTGAATGAGATTATATTTCATGGTTGTGGACGAGGAAGATGTCGTGGTTTTTGATATGGCCTAGGTAGAAATAATTACAAAATCCGTAGGGGACATGTTAAAAATATTTGAGTAAAATATAATGCCATTCCACCTGCAGTGGAATAATCTTGTTACATCACAGAAAAAAGAAAAAAGTCTACATAATAGAACCTTCCAAAAATTATGTATGTATTTATGCATTTATTTATGTTGCATATGCATGGCAAACAAATTTGCTGAAAAAAAGAATGATTATTGTGCATAAATAATTAATAATCATCTTTTGACAAATTTTACTTAGTAATTTACTATTCATCATTATTCAATATTGTGCATTCTTTTTGGCATTTTTTTTCTCAAAATACTATTCATTAACAATATTTTAATATTGAAATCTTTTCCACTTGAACCGTTTGCCTACTGGGTAACCAACCTCAATAAAAGAAAAAAGAAAAGATTATTGGTAATGAAAATATGCACACTGATTTCTAAATATTATATTTGTTTTAGTTATGTTTTTTTAGTTTATATTTTCCTGTTTGATCATGTTTTGAAAATGATGATTAGTTGTCTATCCATTGATTAATTCTAAAATATTTGGTAAAATATTTATTTAGTAGACAATATAAAGACATCCACAATTCTTTATAATGAAAAATATTTGATGATGACAAAAGGTAATATAAAATCTCAGATCCTGCAAACTTGATTGAAAGTTTTGGAAAAGTGTGGCTCAACTTTTCATGCTCCTTTCGGAAGACAAATAGCCCCACAGTTCGGACTCCTGCGATTCTGAATCTGATCTCACAAGTGCAATGTAAAATAGATAACACCAAAGAATCCAAATCCGGTAAATCTTTTGAAAAATCGATGTTTGAATCAAATTCCAAAAATGGACTGTTTTGCCAGATTTCAAAGTCGCCACCTAAATATTTTTAAAAAATTTAGGAAACCCAAGACTTGTGCCAAAGGCCATTAGTCCATCATCACCAAAGTGTCTCTGCTCGGGAACTTAGGTACGAGAGAGGAAGGTCATGAATTAAGTACCCCACTCGCCCGATCAAAGATCGGCCTCTACTAATCATGATGTGATTTTTATTTACGTTATATGCTCTTGTTCTAATTTATTAGCTTTTTTTATTATGTGATGCACACAAGTATAGACTAATTTGCAAGATTTGGAACATCAGATTTCATGTTTTGTTTGAAATTGTTTTGTGAATATACCACTTGAAAAAGTGGGCTAAAATGAACATTTAATCAAATTATCCCAATTCAAGCAACTAGCCTTTATTCACCGACATTCAAATAGTTATATCATTTAAGCAATTAGCCTCATGGGAGTATGTTTTGGCATGGTACACAAACATTCGATGCAAGATGCTAAAACATAAAATTATTCACGTAGTACTCCAAGCCAAAACAAAGCAAATTTATTAGGAAAATATGCATGTTCCTAATTAAATGCAATATGACTAATGCAACGCATACATTATATATTTTTATAGGCTTGGCTATGAGCATGGCATATGATTTCATCCAAGACATGCGATAAAGCACGTATTCAAGTAATGAATTTGAACATTGATATCGGGTTAGCATGATGAGCCGAACCTTGGATGCATGCAAGACAATGGATGTAAAGCATAAGGATGCCAATTCAAAAAAATGATGTTTCTACCCTAACCATCGTAAGCAAGTAAGTAAAAGGGAGAAACACGTGGGGTTGGAAGACATACACATTATTACATAGTTACCCTTATGCAAGAGGGTGCTAATTAAAGTCCGAAAGTTCAAATTAAACTAATTATTACAAAACCGAATGAATAAATTAAATAACTATCCTATTACAACGAGGATAATAATGATAAGGAAACTAAATACCTAAGTTAATTAACTATAACAATTTACAAATAAATAATAATAATAATTACAACACTAATAATTAACAAGATTAATTATAACAACAATAACAAATAAATTAATTAATTACAATAATGATCGTGGAGCATTAATCTATACCATTGAGGTAAGTAAGGATGCACAAGGGTTGCATGCACATGCACAATGTCCAAGAACAGTTCTGTCTGCCCAAATTTGCTCTATTTCACCTTCAGCCACTACCCTCTGTTTTCTACAAAAATACACTGCTGACCAAACATTGATGACCAGCCAGCCCTCAATGAAGCCCGACCGGTCCTAAAGAAAGCCGGTCATGCCTCAATTTCATACAAAATTCTGTTTTGTGCTCTGAAGTGAAAACAGTGCAGACAGAGTGTTCTGGACTCTGTTAGTCCCTCTCACGCTTCTTTGTCTCTGTTAGTCCCTCTCACGCTTCTTTGTCATGAGAAAGCCTCAAGAGAAGGTTGGAGTCGTCTCCAAAATTATCAATGAGCAAGTTGATTGTTTGATGATTTCAAGTACAATTTTGGACAAAAATCAATAAATGAAATAAACAACAACCACCCCTCCCTCCTATCATAGAATGAACTCAAAGAGGGAGGTAGAGACACTTCAAGATTCATCAAAACATCATGGATTGATGTAAGACAACCCTTGACATAACAGATTCGGCATAACATCCAGCGAAACCCCAAGCAATATAACTCATTTTCTTTATGTGGGTTGATTCATTTTAAGCCAAATTCATTAGTCTTTACCATCCTTTAATCCATTAAGTCCAAGGTGATTGTTACATCCACTAAGTGAGAAATATGTCAAACGGGAAGTGATTCTCAGCATGAAAAAGAGACTACACCGTTGGCAATGAACCTCCGTAGAGATTAAGCCATTAGCCGTAAATCGTTAGTTTACGTTTTGAATAATCGTCAACCGATTGAGACAACTCTCAAATGAAAGAGATGAATGGCAAGTTGATTATTAAAATGAGGCCCTTAAACATGGAATTGAGTTAAAGAAAAGCTAAGCACAATATATAACAAGCTATGGAGGCAAACTTATGAGATAACAACCAAGCTAATCAAAGCATGAACTATTTAAACAACCTAAAACAGCCCCTAAACAACCCTCAAGAGATGAAAAACAGTGGCTTAGAATGCATGAAAAAGGCTTAAAAAGCTAATTAACAAAGAGAGAAAACAAGACTAGTAAGCAAGAACAAGGAGGGGTGGCTAACCCCTCCACTTTTGAAATCTCAAAGTACGATTTTTAGCCCTTTTTTAACTCTGAAAATCAATTTAAGGAGTAAAGGAAAAAAGTGTAAAAGTAAGGGTTTGAGCTATAGGTAAAGGTATAGAAAGAGTGTGAATTCTCTTTATCCTTTTGGTAGCTCTCCAAACCCAAACTTAAACACTTAGAATAGAATCAAAGCAATATAAAACTACAAGAACAATGTATCAAATGAAAGAACAAGAAGTAAAAGATAGGATGACAAGCTTATACCTCTCAAAGAAGCAAGCTTTTGCTTATGATTCAAACTAAGTCTCAACACACTCTCAAGCTTGAACTATGGTGTTTAAGGCTCAACCAAGGTTCCTAGGCCAAGGTGTGAAGGTGTATATGGTGTATGGATATAGGTTCAAGGTGATAGGTTACCTCAAAGTGTTGCTTGCACAAGAAGAAGGAGAAGAGTGAGCTCACTCTTAAGGTGGTGTGGAGGCTTTGTAGAAATTCTCCAACCCTCAAAACAAAGATATATGGTCATTTTTTATAGAATTTGAGCAAGAGGGGTCCTAAATAGCTTCAAAAATGGATAGTTGGTGGCCTCCTGCCCAGAACAATGTTTCTCGCTACTAAGGCACGATCGGCCCTCAATAGCCACGGCCAGCCCTCAGTGAGGCACGGCCGGGCCTCAATGTGTTCCTCTATTTTTCTGCTTCAGCCTCAACATAGGGTGGCACAATGTGTAAAAATGGATTTCTTGGGTATAATTAGTGGAATATGGAAGGTTCGGGATTGTTTCGAAGCTTTAAACATGGCCCCTTTGTTAAGACCTCGAACTACACACAACACCGCTTTCATCATCAAGTGTACCGGACAAAGCGCTCGAGCCTTGCGAGCAATCAAAAGTAGGGTGTCCACAAAAAGCCAATATTATGATTGTCAAATGAAATCAGATTTGATATTGATGAAATATATTCTATCAAATCCAGAAGACATATGTCGTATTAGTTATTGAAATCATAAATAAAGGTAAAGAAGAATATCTATATATTATTTCTATTGTTTCCAACCAGAAGCTGATTTTGGAAAAGTTTCCTGATATTCATATGGGTTGTATAATACGACAATAAAAGTATCTGAATGAAATGTTGCGATACACCAGAGTTCTACAACTTAATGCACCAGAAGTGTTATAATCCAATAAGCATTCATGTTAGGGTATGATTACCCTGAACATCCAAGATCTATAAGGATGCATTAAATTATTAAAAATTCAAATGGGACGTCTATTAAAGAACTAGAAGATTCTTTTACTAGGTGATTATCCATCAAGTGATTATTTATGCTCTACCTATTCACTGGAAAAATTTATTATTAGACTATTTCATTCATATCGATATGGATTATTCGTTATTTCATGATTTTGATATATATATTAACTAGATAGCTTTTAATAATTATTGCAAACCTGTTGGTATTGATGTCAAGTAATTCTACTGTCTATGTTCATATTCAAAATGGTATAATTTAATATTTAATTGAATGGCTTCAGTTGATTGCTCAACCTTTGTTTATGAAAAATAAATTACCTGTTTCAGCATGGGGTCATGTTAGACCAACTATATACAAGAGTACTCACTATTATAGATTGTATTTGGTTAACCATCAAATGTTATTCATTTAGAGTGTTTGATTATGCGGTATATGTTTCTATTGTACTCCCTTAGCACAATAAAATGGGCCCTCAATGTAAACTTGAAGTTTATGTTAGTTTTGATTCTCTATATATTTTTGGATATCTTGAACCCTTAATGTGTAATGGATCTAGAGCACGCTTTGAGGATTGTCATTTTGATGAAAAAGTTTTCCCATCATTAGGGGGGGAAAAGTCGCAGCCTGAAACTTAACGTGAAATCATTTGAAATAATTAGATGTTATCTTATCTTGATCCTCGTACTAATCAATGTAAATTAGAAGTTTAAAGGATTATTTATTTGCAGAGTATAAGCAAATTAATTACTAGATGACTTCACTGACAATAAAAATATAATAAAATCTTATATTCCAGCTGCTAATCCTCCAGCAATAATTGATTTTCTTGAAGGATAATTTGCTGGTATAGTTGTAAATGTATCTAAGTCATGCCAGAAGCATGATAGCCCTGTTAGTGCAAAAGACAAAGTTTTTTGAATGAAGAAGACAATTGGTATTCTTCAAGAGACCATATCTAGCGCTCCTGAAGAGGCTGTATCCGCGCTCCTCAGAAAGTGCTCCAGAAGATACTATATATGACGCCCCAAATAATCGGGAACATCAATGATATATTAACAAATAATTACAGAGTTTTTTTTTCTCTCTCTCTCTCTAAAGTTATACGCATAGGAAACGTCACTAATAAGTTTTTTTGTCAATAACCAAGTAAGATCTCAATAAGTCAGAGGAGTCAATATAGCCTCCCTTCTAAGCCCAACAACCTTAGATAGCAAGCTATCTTTTTGACAGATTTTAAGAGGTATTAACACAAGGTCTCATAAGTAACGTGGGATAGGTATAGGATCACAAAAATATTCATATGTATATAGGCAAATATTGTTACAGAGTTGTGAATTTTCATTACAAAACAAGGTTCTATCATTATTATAATACCAATAGAAAATAAAATTACAGACGGACTTATAATAAAGCAAATTCTAACTTTGTCTATGATAGCCAAAAATCTTCAAATGTCTCTAGTTCCTCATTGGCAGTGGCAGAGCCAAAAAATTAAATTAGAGGGGGCACTTATTAATTACAATATCGAAAATTTTTACAAAAATATTTCATATAAGTTTTTACGATTGATTTTGAGAAATATCAAAAAAATAATATTATTTGTAACTAGTGTATCACGGACAATATAAAAAAAAATATACGGATATAAGTCTTAAAATAAAATATATCACGATAAATTATTTTTTTATACAAAATTTAATTAAAAATTCAATATAATGGTAATACCACGTTGTCATTGGTATATGAGATCACCCACTAATAGTAAATAAACACATAGAGAGTGAACCTCACATGTCAAATGTAACTAACAACTCAATAAATTTTATATCTTTATGGTGAGATTACTTATATTTACATGTCACTAATAATGATATCACCGTTACATTCAAAAAATTTCATATATAATATGGTTTATAGTAGTCTCTTCATTTTTAATTAAAACAACCATTATTGTTCTCATAATTTTTAAAATGTCATTGACATTTTACTCTAATAATATTTTTGTAATTTTTTAATTAAAATATTTTCTTTATGTTTGCAAAATAAATATAAAAAAATCTCAAAATCTAGGGGGGCACGTGACACCTCTGGTCCCTTACTCCCTCTGCCACTACTCGTTGGTTACGAAAGTTTCTTTAACACCTAGCATGAAATGTCATGAACTTTGAATGCCCAGTAAACACACTGTCATGACCCGAACCCGTCCCTATGGGTTAAGGACATAACTGGCCAGTAATCGAGAGATTACCTACGGCCTCAAACCAAACCAGGCATAACTCATCAGAGTAAAGGGGCCAAACGGAAGCAAAAATTAAAACTTTGGCCATAGAGCTGTGCTTACATGGCACATCATAACAAACCATACATATACATATTAATAACTCACATCAGAAAATACAGTAATATAAGGTTCTGTACAGACAGGATCATTCAAGCCTAGGTCAGCCAATCAAAGCTATATACAGGCGTATCCAAAGTCCCCGCCAACATGACAAAATAAAACAGGATAACAAAAGGGCGAAGATGAGTCTCGTGCGTAAGACGTAAGGGCTGACTCTTCAAAACTTGGTTGTTCCTCCCAAACTTCACTGAGGCTAGGTTTGGACCTCTCTTGGCTCACCTACAAACACATGAATGAGCATGAGCAAAAGCCCAGTGAATAATATCAAATAAAATAGATACATTAGAACAACGTATATCAGACGGCCTTGGGCCCAATTCATATTGCTATCTAGTATATATATATAGATCAAGTGACTGCGGTTCCAAACACATCGAACGGCCTCGGGCCCAATCTATTCATGTCAAACTGGCCTTTGGCCCACTCATACTTTCCTATCAGACTAGCCTTTGGCCCATTCATTCATTCGTATCAGACTGGCCTTTGGCCCATTTATTCATTTATGTCAAACTGGCCTTTGGCCCATTCATTTGTTCGTATCAGACTGGCCTTTGGCCCATTTATTTATTCGTATCAAACTGACCTTTGGCCCATTCATTCATTCGTATCAGACTGGCCTTTGGCTTATTCATTCATTCGTATCAAACTTGCCTTTGGCCCATTCATTCATTCGTATCAAATTGGCCTTTGGCCCATTCATTCATTCGTATCAAACATTTGTCCACAATTCAATTCAACAGACTTATAGGAAGATGAGCAATTGGACAAATAGCATATTTCAGATATCTTTGTTAAGATATTACTCATAGTGATCGGCTGGTTGATTTGCCCTGGAGTTTGACCCTACACATTACATGAACAAAATGGGTCACAAACAATTCAATCCGTCTATAATTCACACATTCCTCTTTAGGCTTTTTTCTTATTCTTTTAATTCATTCATAATGCTCAATGCATGCCTAAGAGTACTTAGAAGTGAAAGAGAACGGAAAACGAAACACAGAACGCATTTTCAAAATTTCAGAAACAGGGGTCCCCCGCTCGAGCGTGGACTTCCCCGCTCGAGCGGACCCATAAGGTCTGCAAAAGTACTGATTGCCTCATTTTTACGCTCGAGCGTGGATTCAGACGCTCGAGCTGAAGGTCACTCTACATAGCTCCCCACTCGAGCGTGAACTTACCCGCTCGAGCGGACACCCATGTCTGCAAAACTTCTGGGAGCCCGTATTTCCCGCTCGAGCGGTGCTTTCCCCACTCGAGCGGACATCCCAAATTCTGGAAAATCCAGAATTGTTCTTGAGCTTCAAACTTGTATTCCAATCAACATATCTTCCATATTATGGCTCAAACTTCACATATACATGTACTAACATGATCCAACACCAAATTCATTACATTATGATGCTCAATTTCATGAATCAATTACATGCATGACTCAAATTGTCCCAAACTCATCACCAACACACTAAATTCAAACATTCAAGACTCACACCTCCATGATTTGTACTTGCATGTGGAATATACACAATACTCTCAATTTAGTTGGCGAAGAGATGATCAAATACATGGACTTTAATCAAAATTCAACAAGGATCACACACATTATGCTCAAACATGGAAATCCATGGCAATTTCTTTCATGCATGCATCCATTCACTTCAAATTTATCAAATACAACACAATCCTTGTTCTTGATCACTATTCAACTTTGAATTCACAAAATTACAATATTAAACTCATGAATTCATAATCAATTACTCACCTAGAAACTCAATCTCCCCAATTTATGGTCAAATCTTGAGTTGGTCTTCAATTTATTCAAGCTTCAAGGTCAAAACCTCAAATTGAGCTCTCCCTCTCTCTAAGTCGGCCTCTCCCTCTCTCCTTAGAGTGATTTCAGCCAAAATGAATAAAAGAGAGGAGTTGAGTGCATAGTGCCCCTTTTTATATAAGTCCCATTAATCCTAATTATCAATATTAAATAATTTGAGCACTACACCATTAATTTAATCTAATTAATTTGATCCGAATCAATTTTTAATTAAATTTCACCGTAGGCTATAAAAATTACGCTGATCACAATGGCGTAGTCAATTTCGGTTTCTATGGCCGATAAGGCCTTCAATTTAATTTCCAAAGTAGAAAGTCAAACAGATTTTCCTACGGTGAACAGATAGAAATTCAAAACCACATATATTCACATAAATGGCACACAAAATCATACCAGACACATAATCACATTCATAATAAGGACCAATTAGCATAATTCGGAACAGGGTTATCACAGTCTTCCCCCCTTTAGGAAGTTTGGTCCTCCAAACTTATTTTACCTTCGTCAAGAAACAAATGTGGGTAGCGTAGTCACATTTCATCCTCTTTTTCCCATGTGGCATCCATCCCATAGTGCTCTTTCCATTCCACTTTCACCATTGGGATGAACTTGCTTCTCAATTGTTTCACTTGCCGGTCAACGATTGGTTCCGGCCACTCGGTGTACTCCATATTTTCATCAAGAGCTACCCGGTGATAATCAATCACATGAAACGGGTCTCGAAGATAACCCCTCAACATCAACACGTGAAACACATTTTGAGTTTGCTCAAACCCCGGTGGCAAAGCAACTATATAGGCAACTGGACCAAGCCTTTCTAGAATTTGAAACGGCCCAATGTAACGGGGCGACAACTTACCCTTCTTTCCAAACCTGACTTGGCCTTTCATTGGGGACCCATGAATAAACACATGGTCACCGGTTTCGTACTCGAGAGGCCTTCTTCGAATGTCTGCATAATTCTTTTGTCGGTCCTGAGCTGTCTTCAGCCTTTGTTGAATAATTTTGATCTTCTCAGAAGTGTCTTGCACAATTTTAGGCCCAAACAAAGCTCTATCCCCGACTTCTGTCCAACAAATCGGTGATCTACATCTTCTACCATACAAAGCCTCGTATGGTGCCATGCCGATGCTGGAGTGGAAGCTGTTATTGTATGCAAATTTTGCAAGTGGCAAATAGTCTTCCCAACTCCCCTGAAAATCTAAGGCACACATTCTCAGCATATCTTCCAAAGTCTGTATAGTTCTTTCTGATTGCCCATCTATCTGTGGGTGGAATGCAGTACTAAACCTCAATTCTGTCCCCATAGCTTCCTGCAAACTCTTCCACAATCTAGATAAAAATTTCGGATCTCTATTCGACACAATGGATATCGGAACTCCGTGTAAACGGACAATCTCATCAACATATATTGTAGCTAGTCTATAAGCATTAAATGTAGTTCTAACTGGTAAAAAATGTGTAGATTTAGTCAGTCTATCAATTACAACCCAAATAGAATCCATACCTCGAGGTGTCCGAGGTAGGCTAACAACAAAATCCATAGTCACATGTTCCCACTTCCATTCAGGAATACGGAGACGTTGAAGTAGACCACCTGGTTTCTGGTGTTCAGCTTTAACTTGCTGACACTGAAGACACTTGGACACATTCTGCAATCTCTCTCTTCATTTTAGGCCACCAATAGCTTTGTTTCAGATCCCGATACATTTTATTGTTACCCGGATGCATAGCAAACACTGATTTGTGGGCTTCATCTAAAACCTTTTTCTTAGTTCCGGAATATCTGGGATACACATTCGTTCCGAAATCTTAACACTTCATTTTCAATGCTAAACTCTGCTTTCGGACTTGTCCCAAATTCATCAATCACCTTCTTGAGGAATTCATCCTCTTTCTGTTTCTGTTTAATTTCATCAATGATTGCCGGTTCGGCTGAAATTGCGGCTATCAATCCACCCTGTTCACACGATACCACTTCAATTTCAGACTTCTCAAAATCTTGCAAGATCTCTTTCTGCTCAGTAAGCACACAAGCCATACTCCCCATTGATTTTTTGCTCAAGGCATCTGCAACTGTATTAGCTTTCCCCGGGGTGATACTGAATCTCAAGATTATAGTCTTTTATCAGTTCAAGCCACCTCCTCTGTCGCATGTTCAACTCCTTCTGCATAAAAAAGTATTTCATACTTTTGTGATCCGCGTAGACTTCACACTTTGCCCCATACAAATAATGCAGCCAGATTTTCAAAGCAAAAACAACTGCGGCCAATTCCAAATCATGTGTTAGGTAGTTTTTCTTGTGTGATCTCAACTGTCGGGAGGCGTAAGCAATAACCTTTCCATTCTGTATTAATACACAACCCAAACCCTTATAAGACGCATCACTGAAAATTACAAAATTTTCCGTACCTGTGGGCAATGTCAATACTGGTGCAGTGGTCAGTCTCGTTTTCAGTTCATGAAAGGCAGATTCTCTTTTGTCATTCCATTCAAATGATTACCCCTTGCGTGTCAACTGGGTAAGAGGTACAGCTATCCTCGAAAAGTTTTTCACAAACCTCCTGTAATAACCGGCTAAGCCCATAAAGCTGCGGACCTCTGTCACATTTGTCGGTGTAGGCCAATTCACAATTGCCTCTATTTCTGTGGGTCCACTGAATCCCCTCTTTGTTGATAACATGCCCTAAGAAAACAATTTCATCCAACCAAAACTCACATTTCTTTAGTTTAGCAAACAATTTCCTTTCCCTAAGTATTTGCAGGACAGTTCTCAAATGATGTTCATGTTCAAGTCTATTCTTCGAGTATATCAAAATGTCATCAATAAAAGCCACAACAAATTCATCAAGGTAGGTTTTAAAAATTCGGTTCATTAAGTCCATAAATGCTGCCGGAGCATTAGTTACCCCAAATGGCATAACAAGAAATTCAAAATGACCATACCTCGTTCTGAATGCGGTTTTCTCAACATCTTCTGCCTTTACTTTCAACTGATGATACCCGGATCTCAAATCAATCTTGGAAAACACTTGTGATCCCTGCAACTGGTCAAACAGGTCATCAATACGGGGTAGGGGATATTTATTCTTTATTGTTACCTTGTTCAGTTCTCGATAGTCGATGCACAAACGCAAAGTTCATCTTTTTTCTTTACAAACAACACTGGTGCACCCCACGGTGAAGTACTAGGTCAGATAAACCCTTTGTCAAGTAGGTCTTGCAACTGTTATTTCAGTTCTTTCATTTCAGTAGTAGCCATTCTATAGGGAGTTTTGGAAATAGGCTGGGTGTCTGCCATAATCTCAATTGTGAACTCTATCTCCCTATCTACCAATTCCCCTGGTAATTCATTTGGAAACACATCTGGAAATTCTCTAACAATAGGGATATTATTCAATTCAACATTTACAGATTGTTCAGACAATACATAACACAAATAACCTTGGCACCCTTTCCTGATCAGTTTACATGCCTTCATTGCAGATATTAAATAAGGTGGAGGCACTACCCCGTTACCCACAAATACAATTTCTTCCTGTTCTGGTGGTCTAAACACAACCCGTTTTGTCACACAATCAATGGTGGCACAATATTTAGTTAACCAATCCATGCCCAAAATTACATCAAAGTGTCTAAAGTTCAAGGGCAACAAATCCACATATACGATGGCATTCCCAACACGCATGTCACAAAAACGATATACAGATTCACACAACACAGATTCCCTAGATGGAGCAGATACACACAGCAGATATGGCAATAATTCTAGAGGTCTACTTAGTCTAGATGCAAATGCACATGTCACGAAAGAGTGTGTTGATTCGGAGTCAATTAACACAAAAACATCCTGATTACATATAGAAATAGTACCTGAGATGATTGCATTGGCATTCCGTGTATCGCCCAGAACAAGCGCAAAAACTGTCCCTTGTCTCACGGTATCTCCGGTAGTAGTAGATCTCATAGTATTTCCCGACTTCGGGATTGATGCAGTTGAGCTAGCAGCTAGCTTTCCACTGTTTTGATTACAATCTTTGGCCATATGCCTTTGTTTACCACATTTAAAACAGGCTCCCGACACATGGTAACAAACCGCACGATGCCTTTTACTACAAATATTGCACATGGGAGATGTATCTCTGGAAGAATTCGAGGTACTTGAGGAGCCCATGTTTTGCTTTTTCTAAAATTGCTTCTTTGAGAAGAAGCCTTGCCTTTTGTTGCCTTTCCAATCAGTTGTTGACTTAGTCTATCTAGCTATGTTAGCTTTTGATATTATGGCCCTGTCTAGCACCCCAATATAGGTTTCCAACTTCAAGACATTCACCCTTTCTAAAATGTTGCTTCGAAGCCCACCTTCAAAGTGCCTCGCTTTCTTATAATCAGTATCAATCACATGCGGTGCAAACCTGGCCAATTCAGTGAATTTGGCCTCATACTCAGCTACAGTCATGCTATTTTGTCTAAGTTCCATGAACTCTGACACTTTCCTGTCCCGGACACAATGCGGGAAGTACTTATCATAGAAAATTTTCAAAAATTTCGCCCAGTCAACATCTTTATGATTTTCATGCATTAACATCCACCATCTTCTTGCTTCGTCTTCTAGCATAAAAGTGGCTAGAAGCACTTTCTGTGTCTTCGAACAAGGGAACACTTCAAATAGCTTTTCGATGCCGAGGACCCATGCTTCGGCTTTCAATGGATCTAGTCCCCCATGGAACTGTGGTGGTTTCATTTTCTTAAATTCTTTGGTGAGAGCTATTATTCTATCATCATTCTAATTATCTGGCACGGGTGGTGCCGGTGGTGGAAGTGAAGGATGTGGTTGCTACCACTGTTGCTGCCACTCTTGCTGTTGCCTCAGTGTTTCTGCCATTTCCTGAATCAACCTTTCCATTCTATCCATTCTAGCAGTAGAAGACTCCTCTATCTCATCACATCTCGTTCTCACCATCTGATTAAACTTGCATTATACTTTATACAAAAGATTCATAGGTATGCATATACTAAAGAGCATACATATTCAAATAATTTGCAATGCAAGCAATTCACAACTTATAGCACATAATTGTTCATATCAAAACACTTAAGCATATTCTCGATGCTTCCAAATTCATACTTATCACATGAATGCATCCTAGATCTTTTCTAGACGCTTATTGCTCTTTTGGACAAGTGTGTGAGTTATTAACTCGTGCTCTGATACCACTCTGTCATGACCCGAACCCGCCCCTATAGGTTAAGGACATAATCGGCCAGTAATCAAGAGATTACCTACAGCCTCAAACCAAACCAGACATAACTCATCAGAGTAAAGGGGCCAAACAGAAGCAAAATTTAAAACTTCGTCCATAGAGCTGTGCTTACATGGCACATCATAACAAACCATACATATACATATTAATAACTCACATCAGAAAATACAGTAATATAAGGTTCTGTATAGACAGGATCATTCAAGCCTAGGTCAGCCAATCAAAACTATATACAGACATATCCAAAGTCCCCGCCAACATGACAAAATAAAACAGGATAACAAAAGGGCGAAGATGAGTCTCGTGCGTAAGACGTAAGGGCTGACTCTTCAAAACTTGGTTGTTCCTCCCAAACTTCACTGAGGCTGGGTTTGGACCTCTCTTAGCTCACCTACAAACACATGAATGAGCGTGAGCGAAAGCCCAGTGAATAATATCAAATAAAGTAGATACATTAGAACAACGTACATCAGACGGCCTTGGGCCCAATTCATATTGCTATCTAGTATGTATATATAGATCAAGTGACTGCGGTTCCAAACACATCGAACGGCCTCGGGCCCAATCTATTCATGTCAAACTGGCCTTTGGCCCACTCATACTTTCCTATCAGACTAGCCTTTGGCCCATTCATTCATTCGTATCAGACTGGCCTTTGGCCCATTTATTCATTCATGTCAAACTGGCCTGTGGCCCATTCATTCGTTCGTATCAGACTGGCCTTTGGCCCATTTATTTATTCGTATCAAACTGGCCTTTGGCCCATTCATTCATTCGTATCAGACTGGCCTTTGGCTTATTCATTCATTCGTATCAAACTGGCCTTTGGCCCATTCATTCATTCGTATCAAACTGGCCTTTGGCCCATTCATTCATTCGTATCAAACATTTGTCCACAATTCAATTCAACAGACTTATAGGAAGATGAGCAATTGGACAAATAGCATATTTCAGATATCTTTGTTAAGATATTACTCATAGTGATCGGCTGGTTGATTTGCCCTGGAGTTTGACCCTACACATTACATGAACAAAATGGGTCACAAACAATTCAATCCGTCTATAATTCACACATTCCTCTTTAGGCTTCTCTCTTATTCCTTTAATTCATTCATAATGCTCAATGCATGCTTAAGAGTACTTAGAAGTGAAAGAGAACGGAAAACGAAACACAGAACGCATTTTCAAAATTTCAGAAACAGGGGTCCCCCGCTCGAGCGTGGACTTCCCCGCTCGAGCGGACCCATAAGGTCTGCAAAAGTACTGGTTGCCTCATTTTTACACTCGAGCGTGGATTCGAACGCTCGAGCTGAAGGTCACTCTACATAGCTCCCTACTCGAGCGTGAACTTACCCGCTCGAGCGGACACCCATGTCTGCAAAACTTCTGGGAGCCCGTATTTCCCGCTCGAGCGACGCTTTCCCCACTCGAGCAGACATCCCAAATTCTGGAAAATCCAGAATTGTTCTTGAGCTTCAAACTTGTATTCAAATAAACATATCTTCCATATTATGGCTCAAACTTCACATATACATGTACTAACATGATCCAACACCAAATTCATTACATTATGAAGCTCAATTTCATGAATCAATTACATGCATGACTCAAATTGTCCCAAACTCATCACCAACACACTAAATTCAAACATTCAAGACTCACACCTCCATGATTTGTACTTGCATGTGGAATATACACAATACTCTCAATTTAGTTGGCGAAGAGATGATCAAATACATGGACTTTAATCAAAATTCAACAAGGATCACACACATTATGCTCAAACATGGAAATCCATGGCAATTTCTTTCATGCATGCATCCATTCACTTCAAATTTATCAAATACAACACAATCCATGTTCTTGATCACTATTCAACTTTGAATTCACAAAATTACAATATTAAACTCATGAATTCATAATCAATTACTAGCCTAGAAGCTCAATCTCCCCAATTTATGGTCAAATCTTGAGTTGGTCTTCAATTTATTCAAGCTTCAAGGTCAAAACCTCAAATTGAGCTCTCCCTCTCTCCAAGTCGGCCTCTCCCTTTCTCCTCAGAGTGATTTCAACCAAAATGAATAAAAGAGAGGAGTTGAGTGCATAGTACCCCTTTTTATATAAGTCCCATTAATCCTAATTATCAATATTAAATAATTTGAGCACTACACCATTAATTTAATCTAATTAATTTGATCCGAATTAGTTTTCAATTAAATTTCACCGTAGGCTCTAAAAACTACGCTGATCACAATGGCGTAGTCAATTTCGGTTTCTATGGCCGATAAGGCCGTCAATATAATTTCCGAAGCAGAAAGTCAAACAGATTTTCCTACGGTGAACAGATAGAAATTCAAAACCACATATATTCACATAAATGGCACACAAAATCATATCAGACACATAATCACATTCATAATAAAGACCAATTAGCATAATTCGGAACAGGGTTATCACAAACACACACACACACACACACAAGTGTTAACCATCTATCAACTGTTAATCTTTTAGTCATTGTTCATAATTGGTTTAGTATATCTCTACTGGGCCGTGGCTCACCCTATATGGGAACATCATTTTCAGGTACAGGAAGCATGCCACCTCCAAGGACTTAGCTTGGGAGGCTAGTGGCGGACAGACTTTTTGGTTGTCTTTCCTTTTGTTGTATTACATGTAAATTCAAGCCAAGGGCTTTATGTGTAAATGAGTTAGCACTCTACTTTTGTGTAACCAAGTGTTAACTTGGAAAGCTGTAAGCCCGTAGGGCATTTGCTTTTGTTGTTAACATGTGATACTTTTTGTAATAAAACTCTGGTGAATGGAAGGATGTGGATCTTTATAGTATCAATGCATGTCTATATTGTTGGGTCTTATGTTGTTATTTTTGAGGGCGTTACAACTTGGTATCAGAGCGTACCGGGTTCGAATACTTTGGGTACGTGGGAAGTGATTAGGATCACAATGGGTTTGTCTCGCTTGATAGAGACTTAGTGTAGAATCATATGCTATGTGTTTAAATTGATAACATGCTTATGTGATTATTTGGGTATGGGATTTAATTTCTAGGATGTTGATTGGATCCTTGGGTTTCTGGGAGTCTTGTTGGAAAAGCACTTGATCAATGCTGTTTCTAACCGGAACTCTAGTAACGCTTTGGGACTATCATTATCCGGGAATGAAGTTCGTAGGTGCTTATGAGATTATGTGCTTACGTGGAGTGAATTATTGTTGTCCAATGCATTAGGACGCGAGTGTTTAGCTTCGGCACATTTATTAATGTGCTAACGTCACTATTTTCCTTTATTAGGATGTCAGGCCGAGGACGGGGATGCGGTAGGCGTGGTAGGCCGGGTAGGCAGGAGGTGCCTGTGCCAGAGGAGATTCCGGCAGTGCAGGAAGGGGTTGGTCAGGCCAATGTGGCCGAGCCAGTAGGCCAGCAGGCTATGGGCGCTTTAGCTCGAGAGATAGCAGGGGCATTCAGGGAATCAGTAGGTATTCTCAGAGCCGAGAATCAGGCTCAGACTGTTGTTGCGGATGCAGGACCCTCCTTTCTGAAGAGGGAGTTTTTCCGGTCTAATCCGGATGAATTTGTGGGTGATCCTAAAGAGCCGCTTAAAGCAGATGAATGGCTCGAACAGACAACGAAGACGTTTGAGATGCTTGGCATCGAAGACGAGGGGTTAAAGGTGACCTTGGCATCGTTCCAACTGAAAGGGGATGCAGGTCAGTGGTGGAAGTTCACCAAGGGTCATATAGGAGCTACATGGGAGGCTTTTGTGAATGCTTTCCAGGAGAGGTTCTTATCTTCGGCAGTCAGGGAGAAGCTAGAAGCTGCGAGATCAGTTCTGCCAGCTTAAGCAGAACAGTCTGTCAGTGGCCGAGTTCGAGGCCTCATTTACCAGCTTGTCCAGGTTCGCACCTGAGTTGGTGGCGTCTGAGGAACGCCGTTGCATTGAGTTTGAGAAGAAGTTGAGGCGTGGCCTCAAGCTGAGAGTTGTAGGGACCATGATTCGGGATTATGGGCGTCTGGTGGATGCTGCAGCCCATACCGAGATCACGATGCAAGAGGAGGATGAGGAGAAACATAGAGGCTCCAAGAGGGGCCAAGAGGGCCAGGGTGATGGCAGGAAACAGAGGGGTTATAACCCTCAGCAGGCTCAGGGTGGAGTTTCTAGATCGACCTTTCCAGTGCCGAATGCAGGCTCGGGGAGAGGCAATCAGGGAGAGTTCACTTGTTACAAGTGTGGCCAGTTGGGCCACAAGGCTTCGGTTTGCCCGCTGAAGGGCGGAGGTCAGAGAGCTGCATCTTCTTCAGCCAGACCACAGAGTCAGAGTTTGGGCAGGGGGCAGCCCTTGTCTTGTTATCAGTGTGGACAGCCTGGGCACCTGAAGAGGTTTTGCCCACAGTTGAGTGCCACTTCAGGAGCGTCTGGTTCTAGACAGACGCAGGGTTTTCAGCCAGCTCAGTCTGTGCAGGCCTCGAGGGCCAATCCGGGGGCTTCGTCGTCCCAGTCAGTACAGCAGTCGTATGCTCCTAGAGGTGAGCAGGTTGATCAGGGGCCTACAGGGCGCGTGTATGCTGTTACCGCGCAGGACCTAGTACCGGCTCCATCAGTAGTGAGAGGTACCTTTCTGTTTTGCAACTCGGTTGCTAGAGTGTTGATAGATACGGGTGCATCTCATTCTTTTGTATCTGCTGCATTTGCATCTGTGTTAGAGTTGGAGTTAGCATTATTAGCATCTCCTATTTGTGTTGTGTCACCTATTGGGGGTGAGCTGATCTTGAAACACGGATGTAGAGGTTGTGATATTGAGGTCGACGATCATCGTCTTCCGTTTCCATTTGTAGTTATGCCCATGAAGGGCTTTGACGTTATTTTGGGTATGGACTGGTTATCGTCATATCGAGCAGTTATTGATTGCTACCGCCAGAGGGTCACTTGTTGTACCGTGAGCAGTGAGTATTTCCATTTCTTGGGAGACCGGGTTGGTAGTATTGTGCCACCGGGGTATGGTCCGCGAGGGCGGAATGAGCTTAGTGGTCTACTTGCTAGCTTTGAGAGTGGTGAGTGTGATGAGACCCAGATTGTGTTGCCGAGGGTAGTTTGTGAGTACTCGGATGTCTTTCCCGAGGACCTCGTTGATTTGCCACCTCACCGAGAGACAGAGTTCTCTATTGATTTAGTGCCCGGCACGGCGCCGATTTCTATGGCACCTTATCGTTTTGCCCCAGCAGAGTTGATTGAGTTGAAAGTTCAGCTCCAAGAATTGCTAGATAAGGGCTTTATTCGCCCTAGTGTATCGCCGTGGGGAGCACCGGCCCTCTTTGCTAAAAAGAAAGACGGTGCCTTGAGATTGTGTATCGACTACCGGAAGTTGAATCGGGCTACGGTTAAGAATAAGTACCCTATGCCCCGTATAGATGATTTGTTTGACCAGTTGAAGGGTTCCCGTTGTTTCTCTAAGATAGATTTGAGATCGGGTTACCACCAGTTGAGGGTCAGGGAGGAGGATATTCCGAAGACGGCATTCCGTACGCGGTATGGCCATTATGAGTTTCTGGTAATGCCATTTGGGCTTACCAACGCACCGGCAGTCTTTATGGACTTGATGAACCAGATTTTCCGGG
Organism: Camellia granthamiana; assembly: GCA_036172215.1. Taxonomy (NCBI): domain Eukaryota; kingdom Viridiplantae; phylum Streptophyta; class Magnoliopsida; order Ericales; family Theaceae; genus Camellia; species Camellia granthamiana. Next base: position 71,044,920 of record CM069916.1, on the reverse strand, counting down.
AATTCTTGGATCGTTTTGTAGTCGTCTTCGTGGACGACATTCTTATCTATTCACCTTCAGAGGAGGAGCACAAGGAACACTTGAGAGTGGTGCTTGAGTTGCTTAGAGCCCATAGGCTGTATGCCAAGTTTGGGAAATGTGAGTTTTGGCTAAAAGAAGTCAAGTTCTTAGGCCATGTGGTTTCCGGGGAAGGGGTGTCTGTTGATACATCCAAGACTGAGGCAGTGCAAGATTGGGCACAGCCTAAGAGTGTGTTTGAGATCCGCAGTTTTCTGGGATTAGCTGGGTATTACCGCCGGTTTGTGAAGGATTTCTCCAGGTTAGCTTCACCGTTGACCAGATTGACTCGGAGGGGAGTCAGCTTTGTATGGAGTGAGACTTATGAAAAGTCGTTCCAGGAGTTGAAAGTTAGACTGACCACCGCTCCGGTCTTGATTATTCCGGAGAGAGGGTTGGGTTATGCAGTCTATTGTGATGCCTCACGAGAGGGTTTGGGTTGTGTGTTGATGCAAGAGGGGAAAGTGGTAGCTTATGGCTCACGTCAGTTGAAAATTCACGAGAAGAATTACCCTACGCATGATCTAGAGTTAGCGGCTGTGATCTTTGCCTTGAAAATCTGGAGGCACTACCTTTATGGTGAGAGATTCGAGGTATTCTCGGATCATAAGAGTCTGAAATATCTGTTTTCACAGAAAGACTTGAATTTGAGGCAGAGGAGGTGGATGGAGTTCATTGAGGATTACGACTTCGAGTTGCATTATCACCCGGGGAAGGCCAATGTTGTGGCCGATGCCCTTAGCAGGAAATCCATTAGTGATGTAGCTTGTGTAGCCATCCGGGAGTGGGAGATGTTGGGGGCCATTGGAGAGTTTGATTTGCTTTTGAGCGAATCCGTTGAGGCTGCGACCTTGTTTTCTGTTGTTGCACAGCCTACACTTGTGACTAGAGTGTTAGAGGCACAGAGAGGTGACCTTGAGGTAGAATCCCTCCGAGAGAAGATCTCCAGTGGGAAGGTTGAGAAGGGTTTGACGGTGTATCCCGACCTGAGTGTGAGATACCGAGACCGTTTGCTTGTACCGGAGTCTTGCCGAGAGGAAGTACTCCGAGAGTTTCATCATTCGCGCCTTGCGGTGCATCCGGGAGGTACTAAGATGTACCGGGATTTGGGTCGCCAGTTTTGGTGGCGGGGTATGAAGAGAGATGTGGCAGTTTTCGTGTCTAAGTGCCTTACTTGCCAGCAAGTGAAGGCCGAGCATCAGAGGCCAGCGGGTTTGTTACAACCCTTGCCTATTGCCGAGTAAGTGGGAGCATGTCACCATGGACTTCGTTGTAGGTCTTCCGAGGACTCAGCGGGGTAGTGATGCTATTTGGGTGGTTGTAGACCGGTTGACTAAGTCGGCGCACTTCATTCCTATGCGCGTGAGAGATTCGGTAGATCATCTTGCCGACTTGTATATTCGGGACATAGTGAGATTGCACGGGGTCCCAGTGACGATCGTCTCAGATAGAGATCCTCGTTTTACTGCTAGGTTGTGGCAGAGTTTGCAGAGTGCCTTGGGTACTAAGTTGACCTTTAGTACAGCTTATCATCCTCAGACTGACGGGCAGTCCGAGCGTACTATTCAGATCCTCGAGGATATGCTTCGGGGTTGTGTCCTTGATTTCAGTGGGACGTGGGAGAGGCACTTACCATTGGTAGAGTTCGCCTACAACAACAGTTTTCAGTCTAGCATCGGTATGGCACCGTTTGAGGCCTTGTATGGCCGACCTTGTAGGTCTCCAGTTTGTTGGGCCGAGGTGGGTGACGCACCTTTGTTGGGTCCGGAGTTGGTTAGGGAGACGACGGAGAAAGTTGAGCTTATCCGTAGGAGGCTTGTTACAGCCCAGAGTCGTCAGAAATCTTATGCTGACCGTAGGAGGAGACCATTGGAGTTTGAGATAGGTGATCATGTATTTCTGAAGATATCACCTAGACGGGGTTTGATGAGGTTTGGGAAGAGAGGGAAGTTATCCCCTCGGTTTATAGGTCCTTTTGAGATTTTCGAGAGGATTGGCGAGGTTGCCTATCGTTTGGCTTTACCGCCACAGTTATCCGGAGTTCATGACGTGTTTCATGTGAGTATGCTTCGGAAGTATGAGCCGGATCCATCACATGTGTTGGATTGGACCGACTTAGAGGTAGATGAGGATGCCTCGTATGAGGAGAGACCGGTTCGGGTCTTGGATAGGCGGGATCAAGTCCTGCGTGGCAAGACCATCCTTTTGGTTAAGGTTTTGTGGAAATATCACGGAGTGGAGGAGGCCACTTGGGAACGTGAATTGGGAGTCCGCGAGAAATATCCGGACTTGTTTGTTGATGTGTAATCAAGTATTGCAATTGTGTAATTGTAATGAAATTTAAGAGTATAATAAAATGTCTTAAATTGAAAAACATGGTGCATGTTTTGGTTAATGTAAATGTTGTAGAACTTGCCTTGTTATGGGAGTTGATTATAATATTGCATGTGTTGGCTATATTATAGAAATGGAAATGTATCATGATTATTGCTTATGATATGAATTGTGAACCATGTGTGTTGGAAATGGTTGAAATGAAAAGAGAATGCATGTCGAAATGTATATGTTGTAGAATGCCTCTTGATAAGAGATGGAATGACCAGGAATGGGTCGAATTGTGGAATGTGTGGTATAACATTGTTAAAAGAGAGGAAAACTTGCTTTTCAAAAACTTGTTCTTAATTTCGGGGACGAAATTCTTTAAGGGGGGGAGGTTATAGCAATCCCGGGTTTACCCCTTTGTTGTACAGTAATCCGGACATGTGTCCGTGGATGTTGGTAGTTGAGTATTGTCTTGTTTACATCCTTTCTTGCTTTGTATTTGAGTTATAGGATGTGTTGGGCAGGTTTGTTACAGGTTGGTTGTGTTTGGAAACCAAGTGTTGCTGCCCAGAAATTTGGCTGGTCGCTCGAGCGAGGGTTTGGTCGCTCGAGCGAGGTCTGGTTTTTGTGTCTGGTGGCTCGAGCCAGAGTGGCTTCGCTCGAGCGAGCGATTGCGTCTGGCTCAGACCTGAAGGTTGCATTTCTTGGCTCGAGCGAGCTTTCTTCGCTCGAGCGATCTGGTTCGTTCTTCGCTCGAGCGAGCGTCGTTCTTCGCTCGAGCGAGCGTCGTATTGCAAATCGGAAAATTTGCACTGTTGGCTTGAGCGAGCTTATCTTCGCTCGAGCGAGTTCAATTGTTGTGTCTGGTCGCTCGAGCGACCAAGGCTTCGCTCGAGCGAGCCTGTTTATATCAGCAAGGCAGCACCGAGTTAAACTTCACTTTTTCAAGACTTTTTATTTTTAAAACCCTAAAATTTGAGAGCCCTTCTCTCTAAAATTACTCTCTCTCTAAGATTTGATCTACCTAGGGTGATTTCCTACCCTAAGGCCTTTGTTAAAAAGATAGAGGGTGACTTGGGCTTCGTTTTAATCGGAACAAATTTGGTTTTGGAGCAAGTTGGGTGTTGGGCATCATCTCCTTTTGAGCTCAATCTTTGAGGTAGGGATACCCTACTCCTCTTTATGAGTTTTGTCTTTCAATTTTAGCATTTTGATATGTTGGAAGTTGTTATGTAATTTTGGGAAACTTTGGGCCATTGTGTAATTTTACAAAAGTTGGGGGTTTTCATCTATGATAAACCTAGAAGCATGTTTGGTATAGAAACATGGAATTAATGTTGAAACATTAAGGAAATTGGAACCTAAGGGTTGTGATGTTAATTATGGAGAATGCCCTAATTACGTTGATTAATTAATTTGGATAATTGATTGTATTGGTTTGTGATGTATATAATTGTTGTTTATATGCATTGTGTTGTGTTGGAGGAGATAGGGGATGTACTCCACGGTTTAGGGGAAGATAGGGGATGGACCTCTAAACCGGATGTTGTTGGGAGGAGATAGGGGATGAACTCCGTAGGTAGAGCTTGTATGCTTATCTAGAAGTATATTGACAGAGCGTATATGCTTGTCTTTGGAAGTATTGATATAACTGTTATGTTTACCTTTGATGAAGTAAAAAGTGTTGGCATGAGTGTTTGTCTCATGTGTGGTGTTTGGCCAGGTTCTGAGCCAAGGTTATGAGATGGCAAGTAAAAGGAATGAAAATGGAAACGAAAGGAAATATAGACTTAAGTGTCGTGGAATTGTATTATGTTATGAAAGGATGTAAAAGTGTTAACCATCTATCAACTGTTAATCTTTTAGTCATTGTTCATAATTGGTTTAGTATATCTCTACTGGGCCGTGGCTCACTCTATATGGGAACATCATTTTCAGGTACAGGAAGCATGCCACCTCCAAGGACTTAGCTTGGGAGGCTAGTGGCGGACAGACTTTTTGGTTGTCTTTCCTTTTGTTGTATTACATGTAAATTCAAGCCAAGGGCTTTATGTGTAAATGAGTTAGCACTCTACTTTTGTGTAACCAAGTGTTAACTTGGAAAGCTGTAAGCCCGTAGGGCATTTGCTTTTGTTGTTAACATGTGATACTTTTTGTAATAAAATTCTGGTGAATGGAAGGATGTGGATCTTTATAGTATCAATGCATGTCTATATTGTTGGGTCTTATGTTGTTATTTTTGAGGGCGTTACACACACACACACACTTCGTCCTTTTTTCCTAGTCCAATACACTAACAAAAATACAACTGAATAATTAAACATGATGAACAAATGAACAGGTAATTAACTAGAGAGTCATAAGGTTAGATATTAGAATCTAAAAATCCCCCAAATAGATTTTATCCTCTCAATCACAAGAATTGGACTCGTATTATTCGGTATGCCTCTTCTTTTGCTGCTTTGCAGACTTTACCTCAAATGTCTACAACGGTTATGTATCGTGTAGTACCAACCGACGACCTCAAAAGAGACGATAAAATAAGGGCCTTGCCCATAACCTCCTCCAACCTTATCCATCATAAACACCTAGGGTCTGAATACAATCAATCCATTCAAGGGTTCCGAAAACAACAACGTGCGCAAGAGTTATCCTTCAATTTTGGGAACACGTCCCACTAACCATTTTAATTCGAACACATTAGTTTCTCATATGTTACCCAAAAGACAACCTAAGAGGGGGGGTGAATTAGGTTTTTACAATTAAAAATTAATAATATCCTAATAAAAATTATGACTAGCACAATAGATAAATATAGTTAATGAAATAAAAATAATTAAAACAAGTGTTCTAACAACTATGTCAGTTAATGATTTTAGCACAGTGAAAATGTGAAATATAGTTACAGCAATTTAAATAAAATAAAGAGATAAGGGAGAGAGAGGCAAACAAATTTATAGTGGTTCGGTTTCAACTCGGCCTACATCCACTACTCAAGCTTCACTTGAGATTTTTCACTATGCTCTAGCTTTATGGGGGTTGCTAGCAACCTCTTTACAAATGGAGCAATCCTCCACGAATTTTACACAGACTTTCTAAGTCAAGAACACTGAGTGTACTACACTCTTACAAGGTTGAAAAGAAGGTGTTTTTGCTTTCATAGAAAGTTACAAGAATTATCTCTCAAAGATAGATATAAAAATGAAGCTCTGGTTTTTCTGTAAACCTTACACAAGAAAGATGGGCTTAAAGCTATATGTGTTAGTGTATAATTTCTGAAAGAGGATATAAACAAAAATTGAAGAACACTCCTCAGAGAATTTTTCAGAGAATAGATGTGAGTATTATAGATTAAAGAATATTTTCTGGTTTTTTTTGTCACTTGTTTACATTAGAGGCTTTAGTAGATATAGCCGTTTATAGCCATTGTATTCATTTGAATTTATAGCCATTTATAGCCGTTGTACTCTATCATTACTAATTTGAATATCTTCCACTCCATCATTACAAATTTGAATATCTTTCACTTGAACCTTTTGAACCTTTTGAACTACTGTTGTGCTGGGCTGTTTGAACCTCTGTTTTTGGGCTGTTTGAACTCCTGATTTAATCAAATATTAAATACATTCTAACAACATTTAGGATAAAAGTTTATGTGAGAAATAATGGGACAAAATAAATTTTGATTCTATTTTCTCTTCCAAATAAATTAAAACATAAAATCATCAAAATAAATGTTGATTCTATTTTTCTCTTTCAAATAAATCATCAAAATAAATTTTGATTCTATTTTTCTCTTCCAAATAAATTAAAAATATAATTAAATAAATCATCAAAATAAATAAGTCTAACATCATAATATCATCCAAGTGATCAAAACCCAATTATCACCCTAATTAAGTTTCCCATCTATTAAGTACATTATGTTCTTGGTTAGAGCATAGCATGGTTTATAAAAATACAAATCCCAACTAATTGGTTTGGGGTGCACTAAAAAAGTACATTTTTTTTATCTTTTTATTTTTTTTGGGTCATATCACGTCTCTACTTTTCTGCACATCTTTTCGTATAAGTCAAAAAGTACACGTATTTAGTAAGACGAATCCACAATTTGTCATAAACTATATATCAAGACTTAAACATTTAGGAAACATAGCATATAAGAGTTGCAAGCAAATACGAGCGCACTATTACAAATTTCTAGATTTCCAAATGTGAATCAGTTTGAAAATAATTATCAAAAAAATACTTTTATTGATCCTAAATACCTGGCCTCATGTGAGTTTGTAGATAAATGAGTCTAGTTTCAAAACCAAATTACAAAAGTAGGATAGGTAATTAGATTTTAAGATAATTTAGAATTACCAAAATCTATCCATATTTGTTGGCTTTTACAAAAATTGGTGTTTCTCTCAAACCACTTACTCAATCGAGTTCAAACAAATTTTAGTTGGTAATTAACTTCCAAATTAATCTTTTGACATAAAATGGACTCAAGATTATTTTTCTAGAATTTTCTAAAAATAGAGAAAATTGACTATTTTTCTGGTGTTGTGAGCAACAAACTTAGAAAAATTATTTAGGTTATAAAAATACATCCTTAGGTCCTACCAAAATTATCACATACTCTAGACATACCAAATAGTGTCCCATAGAAACAGATTTTTAGTTTATGGAGTTTTGACAAGAAAATAAATTCAAGAAGGGAAATGAAATGGCTGCTAAAAATTTAAGAATGAAAGAGAAGCACACTATTTCTTGACTAATACACTTTTATACAAGAGTGTAGGCCTTGATACATTATATATGTTTATATATATAGATAATATATATTAGGAGGGGAAAAACAAGTGCCGAAAGAACTTCAGAGAAGAAGTGATGAAGGTTTACCTTGCTAGCTTCCAACTTCTTTTTCCTTAATTCATTCTTCTACTTTTCTTCTTTTGTAACAAAAAATATTAACTTTCATTCTAAACACTCCCAAAAAATAATTACACAAATGTCTCCAAAATATAATTTATACAATCTCCAATATAATAATAGTGGTAGGGCCCAAAATCTCTAACTCAAATAATCTCTTTGATACTTCAACCCCAATTGCTATTAAATTGTTCCACACTTGAAAACTAAATTAATTTGGAAAGTATAGAAGAAGCCCTCGGCATCAAGTTATGTTTCAGTACTGCTTTTCATCTACAGATAGATGGGCAATCTGAATGAACCATCCAAACACTTGAAGAAATGTCAAGAGCTTGTGTAATGGATTTTCAAGGAAGTTGGGAACGACACCTTCCATTGATTGAATTCTCCTACAACAACAGTTTCTAAGCCAGTATTGGTATGGCACCTTTTGAAGCATTGTATAGACGACTTTGTCAATCACCGATCTATTGGACTGAAGTGGGTGAAGCAGGTTTAGTGGGACCATAACTTGTACTAGAGACTACCGAGAAAGTCAAACTTATCTAACAATGATTAAAGACAGCCCAGGATTACCAAAAGAGTTATGCGGATAGAAAAAAAAATGCCTCTAATGTTTGAGATCGGTGACCATGTGTTTTTGAAAGTTCAACCTCGACGAGGGATTATACGTTTTGGGAAAAGAGAAAAGCTCTCGCCTCGATATATCGGACCCTTCGAAGTATTATAGCGAGTTAAAGAAGTTGCATACCGACTAGCCTTACCCCCATAATTGGCTAGAATACACAATGTCTTTCACATGTCTATGCTACGAAAGTTCCTCGCAAATCTGTCACATGTCATCAATTGAGAGGAAATTAGTCTTAATAAGAATGTTACTTTTGAAGAAGGGCCAATAGCGATTCAAGACAGACGAAAGAAGAACCTTAGTGGCAAGACGGTCCATTTAATAAAGGTACTTTGGCAACATCGAGGGATCGAAGAATCCACCTAGGAGCCCGAGGACTTGATAAGGGCAAACTACCCGCAGTTGTTTGAAAACAATGTATAGTTTAAATTTCGAGGACAAAATTTATTTAAGGGGGATAGATTGTGAAACCCTGTATTTTGAGGTATTAATATTTCAGTGAGAGATATTGAGGATTTATTATAATAATTTGGTGGTGAGATTTTTGGATGAGAACCTAATTTATTTATTTGTAGCTCCTTTATATCTATCTCATTATTGTTCATCTCTTTTTGAAAATAAATTTATTCAATTTCTTATCCTTTCCAATCATTCTTTCGGTGGAAATAAAAAGAGAAAGAAAAGAAAAGAAATATATATATATATAAAAGACGTGGCCGATATGGTACTGCATCATCTTTTCAATTCTTCAATTTATTTATTTTACTTATTTTATTTTACCTCATCTTTTTCCATATTTTCAATTTTAAAAAAAAAATGGCCGACAAGCCAATGAGGCTGCCAACCACTCCTCATTTCCCTTTAATTATTTAGTTATTTTATTTATTTATTTACCTTATCCCTCCAGACAAACCCATGTCCTCACCAATTCCTATCTTTGCTTTCCCTCTTTTCACTTTTGACTTCACTATCTCTGGTAATTTCGTATAATACTATACATATTTTATTTTATCTTTTCTCCTATAAATTAGTAGAATGAACAACTCCTCTCCCATTCTTGCATTTATTCCTTCATTCTTTGCTTCATCTCTCATTCCCTCTAGCAGATTGTTGTAAGATAATTTTGAGTCTAGTTTGGGAGTGTTTAGAGTGAAAATTGGCATTTTTTTTTTACAAAAGAAGAGAAGTAGAAAAGTGAATCAAGGAAAAAGTAATTGGAGGCTAGCAAGGTAAACCTCCATCACCTCTTCTCTCAAGTTCTTTCGGCACTTGTTTTTTCCCTCCTAATAATATATAAATATATAATGTACTCAAGGCCTACACTCCTATATATAAGTGTATTAGTCAAGAAATAGTGTACTTCTCTTTCATTCTTAAATTTACAGCAGCCATTTCATTTCCTTCTTAAATTTAATTTCTTGTCAAAACTCCATAAATTGAAAATATGTTTCTATGGGACACTATTTGGCATGTCTAGAGTATGTGATAATTTGGGTAGGACCTAAGGATGCATTTTTATAACCTAAATAATTAAAGGGAAAGGAGGAGTGGTTGGCAGCCTCATTGGCTTGTCGGCCATTTTTTTTTTAAGTTAAAGATATGAAAAAAGATGAGGTAAAAGTAAAATAAGTAAAATAAATAAATAAATAAAAGAATTGAAAAGATGGTGCAGTACCATATTGGCCACGTCTTATATATATATATATATATCTTTTCTTTTCTTTTCTTTCTCTTTTCATTTCCACGGAAAGAATGATGACGTATAAATAATTGGCCAATGTGGAAAGAAGCAATACAAGCAGAGTTAAACTCACTTATAAAACGTGAAGTATTTAGACCTGTAGTCCAACTCCCTGAAGGGACATAGCCTGTTAGATATAAGTGGGTATTTATGCTATAGCACAATGAGAAAAATGAAATTGTTAGATATAATGCACAATTTATTGTGCAAGGTTTCATGTAGAAACTTAGTATTGACTATGATAAAACTTATTCACCCGTAATGAATGCAATTGCATTTAGATTTCTAATCAACTTGGCAATCATAGAAAATTTAGGTATGTATTTAATGGATGTGGTTACAGAATATCTATGGATCACTAGATAGTGATATATATATATAAGTCCCTAAAGAATTTAAGATGCCTGAAGTATTTAATTCAAAACCAAGAAGTATTTATTCTATCAAGCTACAAAGAGTTTTATATGGCTTAAAACAATCTGAACGCATGTGGTTCAATCGCCTCAGTGATATCTATTAAAAGAGGGATATGAGAATAATCCAATTTGCCCATGCATTTTTATTAAGTAATCAGAATCCGAATTTGAAATTGTTGCAATATATATTGGTAATTTGAATCTTGTGGGAACTCCATAAGAGATTACATAAACTACAGAATATTTGAAATGAAAGATCTTAGCAAAGTGAAATTTTGTATCGACTTGCAGATCGAACATTTGTCAAATGGGATTTGTTCATCAATTAAAAGGTCTTGAAGCAGATTTATATGGAAAAAAAAAAAAAAAAAACTCATCCATTAAATACTATAATGGTTTTCTTGCCCTCTAGAAGATGGTGAATAAATTTTTGGTCCTGAAATACTATATCTCCATTCAATTAGTGCTATTATGTATCTTATAAATTGTACAAAGCCCAATATTGCATTAGCAGCCCATTTATTAACAAGATATAATTTCGCAACAACCTAAAGACATTGGAATGGAATGAAGCAAATATTACGTTATTTTCATGGAACAACTGATATGAGTTTATTTCATTTAAATGAATCAAAGCCGCAACTAAATGGATATGCAGATCCCGGATATCTCTTTGATCCACATAAAGCTAGATCACAAACAAGATATGTTTTTACCTATGGAAATACTGCTATATCTTGGCGATTAGTAAAACAAACACTGACTGTTACCTCTTCAAATCACTCAGAGATACTTGCAATTCATGAAGCAAGTCGAGAATGTATTTGGTTTAGATCCATAACCCTTCATATTCAAGAAAGATGTGGATTGCTTTCAACAAAAGATAGTCCATCCATATTATATGAAAATAATGTTGCATGTATCACACAGATCAAATAAGGCTATTGTAGACACCCCATTTTTGACCGTCCTCAAGACTTGGACGTCACCGTTGGAACACTCGGTGATTATCCATGTTTGTGTTCGTTTGGAGTTCCCGGAGTTCTCGGCTGCGCGCGCCTTGCCTCAGGACCTCCGAACTCGACCGTTTGTGTTTGGTTTTGCACCAAACACTTGTGTCTTGCCTTGTAAGGGAAGGGGATGCTTTGTGAGGCATTCCCACACACCACCGGCTGTGGCTAAAGGCCACCGGCTAGCTGGTGTTGCTATCGGCACTTTATGGTGCCGACCGGCACTCTTTTGTGCCGACCGGCACTAATTTTGCCAAAATAGCACTCTTTGCCGGCCGGGCACTGTTCAGCTGCTTTATTAGATATTTTTAGACAGCTGTTTAGCCTTTTTCTCCCCTCCATACACGTGTATGGAGGGATGGCATTGTTTGGTGACTTAGCTTGTAAGCTTTGTTGTCTATAAGAGAAAGCCTCTTCTCTTGGCTCAAGGGTTGAAGTTCTTAACAATCTTTAGCCATTTTAGACAGAGAGGAAGGTCTGGTTTTAGGTTAGAAATCTTGTATCTAATCTATCTCTCTTATTCCCTCTTGTTTAAGCACTAGGTGTTTGTGCTTTACTATTGCACATAAACACCTAGTGTTTCACCTTTCTCTTGGGACAGAGGTTCTAAGGACTTGTTTTTGGTGATTCTTGGCTAGTTTGGAACTCAAGGAACCAACAACTTCAACATTTGTGAAGAAGATCATCAAGGGTAAGAAACTTGCTTTATTTACCCCATTTTTGCATTCCATTTTTGCCTAGTTTAAAACAGTTTTTGTGCTTAGTCTATAACACATAAAAGCTCTGTTTTTTAACCCTCTTTATTGTTTATTAAGAGTGTTTTGTGGTTTGAGGAAGTTTGACCTCATTTAGGCCTTGAAAAGGGCTCATTTTAGGCCATTTTGTGAGAGCTCCGGGACTTGTGTGTTTGGGCCTCTCTACCACTGAAATCTTGAGGGATTTCAGTGGTAGAGATGGTGCCATAAAGTCCTAGAAAGGGGAGGGTCACCCCCTCTCCTTGATGTCCTTGAAAAGGGCAAGTTTTGGCTTCCAAAGGGGCACCATGCTTGAGTGTGTGTTGATCATGTTTGGCTTATTTTTCATGCTTATATTGCCATGATATAACATGTCCATGAGTTGGTTTTGGTCTCCTATACATGCTTAGTATGGTTGCCTTGTAATGCCTCTTATTGTCTTAACATGTCTAGGAAGTGTGCCCCTATTTTTAGCATGTTTTAGACTTGTGTTTGTGAAGCTTGTATGCTTATTTTGCCATGGTTTAGCTCTGTCCATGGTCGTTTTGGTCGATCATGACTTATATCTTATAGCTCCTTTGTATTTGGCTTGTTAGCCTTAAGAGTATGTGAGTGTAACATGCCTTGCTTGCATTGTTTTTATGGTTTGGAACCACTTCATATGCTATTTCAGTCCCTTAGAGGTGCTTGTATGTTTACATTGCATGCTTCTTTGTGACTTCTTAAGCTTGTGTTAAATGCCCCTTGTTTTGGCTTCAATGCGTGCCTTTGGTTTAATGTCTCTTAGATGCCATCTAAGTAGCTCTTTGGCCTTGCTTTAACATGCTAAGAACCTGTTTTTGGTTGTTTGATACATACCATATGTGTTCGTGCTAAGTGTGGTTTAATGCCTTATTGGCTTGCTTTAAGTCTAGGCCATTTGCATGCTTTGTTTGGCGTGCTTCATTGCATGATTTGGCATCATGTTTGACACGGATTTCAGAGCTTTTCATGCATGCTATTAGCCCATGTTTGCGCCTCTTAAGTGTGCACGAGAGTTGCTTTTATATGCCTTGGGTTTGGACCATAACACTTGCATGTGGGTGAGTGTGTTTAGTCTCCATGTCTAGGCACTTTGGCCACTGATTTTAGGCCCATTTTAGTTGCCTAATTCATGCCTAAGCCTACCATTTCATTTGGTTTGCATGCTTGGCTTGTGTGTTTGTTTGCATATTTGCATAAGTGTATCACATTGTCCATCTTGCATCCTAGATAACATGCTTAGGATTGTACCACATTGACATGCATGCCAAGCCTCTTGAAGTGAGTTTGATAGAGGTTTGGCACCCTTTTGTGCCTATGTGTTTTGCATGCATTTGAAAGTAAAGTTGCATTCTTGGTTCTTAGGGCCATCATGCATGAAAATGCGCGATTGGTGGTCCGGGAACCGAGGCACATGCCCCCTTGAGTCAATAACATGATAGGGAATGTGTTTTATGCATACATGTTTTGAATCACATTGCCATGCACTTTGCTGTCCTCTGCTGCTGTGAGTTGCAGGTTTTGCAGGCACTTTGTGCCGACCGGCATTATTTAGTGCCGACCGGCAGTCAATTGGCAGCCGGTGGATGAATTCAGTGCCGATGGCCACATCCTGCAGCCGGTGGCTATTCTGTGCAGCCGGTGGTGATCCCCAGTGCCCAAGAAGGCACTCCTGGGACTTTGGAAATTTTCTGAGAAGGATAGCAGGGAAAACAGAGGCACACTTGCATGACAGTGCGATTCCGAGCCAATTCCGAGCGCGCGCTGCATTTGAGCCCTCTTCCCGAGGCGTTTACTGCTTTAATTAACTTAGTTAATTTGTTAATTAATTTAGTTAATTTGTAATAATTAATTAGCTTGCGTAGTTAATTAATTTGTATTATTCTTTTGGTCCCTCCGAGCAAGGGCAAATTTGTAATAAGTGTGCGTGGGTGTGTGCATGTCTTCCAACCCCCATTTCTTTCTCCCTTTTATTTACCCGCTTATGTTGGTAGATTAGGGCACATTTAAATCAGCATACCTTATGCAACGCATGCGTGCATTCATGCATTTGTTTACATGCATCGGGCTCGGTACATCATACAAACTGCATTGCAATTTTCAATTCCAAATTGAATACATGCTACTCGCGCATTTCATATGTCATGTTTAGGGTTAGCCGAGCCTACTCTAGATTGCATCTATGCTTGTGTTGCATTAGCTACTTAACATGAACTAGGTCATGCATGTTTGCTAACCGGGTTTCTGTTTTTGGCACGGAGTACGATGTAAGTATTTATGCTTTAGCATATCGCATGCGTGTGAATGTTAACATGACAGTATGATTACCATGCGGCTAATTGCTTACATGTGTTAAACTGTTTGAATGCCTGTGGGTGGAGGTTGGATTGCCTGAGTTGGAACAATTCATTGAAATCCGTATTTTAGCCTACTTATGAGTAGCAAAATCTAACACGTTTTTCGAGACAAAACGGATATGCAATGTTTATTTCCAAATTAGGCAATCTAGTCTATACTTTTGTGTTGTGCGCATCACATAGTAATTCTAGGCTAATAACTGGAATAAGAGCATGTAATGTTTTCAAAATCGGATATCACGGTTAGTAGAGGCCGGTCTTCGGACCGGGCGAAAGGGGGTGCTCATAGCTGACCTTCCCCGATCGTACCCAAGCTCCCGAGCCAAGACCACTTTGGTGATGACGGACCCGTGGCCTTCGGCACCGAGTCAGGGTTTCCTAAATTTCCCATTTTAAAATATTTAGGTGGCGACTCTGTAATCTGGCAAAGCAGTCCATGTTTGGCACTACTTTCAAAAAAATCTGTTTTCTTAAACGATTTGCCGGATTTGGACTCTTTGGTTCAGATTTAGAACCGCAACAAAAGGGAGTCCGAACTGTAGAGTGAAGCCCCACGGGCGCGTCTACAGTTTCTGGCGACTCTGCTGGGGATTTTAGAGAGCTTGACTCGAACTCGTGATATCCTGTTTTGATTTCATTTATGTGTCTCTTTGCATTACATGTGCATTGGTGCGCCTAGGACACCGTGTTGGCCATCTGCTATTCCTGAGCGGTTTGCTGGAGGCTTGTCTTGTCAAGGCATGTCCATAAGGCTGACCGGTTGCGGGCTCTGCCAGTATGGGAACACAAACCCCGGTTTTTACCGGGGCACCCTCTCTTGACCATTCGACCTAGTGCATATTCGGAATCCATAGTGACCATTCCAAACTAGGACAGGTTGCTTACCCGATGCTAAGTTGTCTGAAACCGCTGTGTGCGTAGTGAAACCCTAGCTCCTGACAAAATAGGACAGGAAACCCTACCCTAGTATAGGGGTGTTTTGGTTCTCATCTATCTGCTATGTGCTTTAGAGTGTAACTCTGCAGGGAACGTACATATCGGTTTGCGAGTTTGGGTACCCGGCCCGAGGGCACCAGTATCAGTGTTGTTGAGAATTAACCGTGTCCGCGGGTATCAGTTCAGTTTTGATAGTGACTCCGGGGAATAGTGTTCAGTAGTAGAGCGCAGTTGTCCGGCTACACCCATGTTTGATCTGTTTGGGGCTGAAATACTGCTTGCTTTCCGTTTCAGTTCAGAGATTCAGTGAGTTGACCCAGAACAGTTAGCGTCTCCCCCTTTGCTGAGGCAGGACTGAACATGATGCAGAACTCTGAAGAGATTGTGGTCATGACGGCCGCGTTGAGTCAAGAAACCATCCCACAGAATGATGCTACCGTTGATATGCCGCATCCGCCCAGGTCGCCCGCTGCACACCCAATCTGGACCCCCCAGTTCTATCAGGCTCGCGAGCCCACTACATTCGAGTTAATGGGGATGATAGGTGATCTTCAGAGGTCCGTGGCCGATCTCGCTTACGGAATGTCAGCCTTGCCACCGGTTGCACCGTATGCCGGAAATTTCGAACCCCAAGAACCCCCGCTACTGGGGCGGATTGTGATTGAGCTTAATCAGCCAGAGATGGCCTCCACATACAACAGTGATGCACCGATATCCACCCAAACCCTCAACCCGGCTGAGGCCAGAGGTAAAGACAAAGTGAAGGCAGATGCTGATCCCATCGAACAACTGCTGTGGGCAGTAGAGGCTTTGAAAGCCGGGGGAATGAACAAGCAACAGATATCCGCAGTTACGACAAAAGCTGTGGAGGATGCTTTCCCTACTCCGCCTGAGGGCAGTTCCAGTCAATCAGAAAATCGGGACAGGCCCCGTCATGCCAGGGTAGCTTCTCCCATTCCCAATCCTGCACCAGGGAAGAATCAGAAACTCAAAGCCGCACCCGCTGACCCGTTCGCTAGTTCATCTAGCAAGAGTGCTCAGACCCCAAAATACCTGCCCCGGGGGCGCAGAGCCTTCCATCCTCTCTACATGCCTTTGTCTAGGGCACTTCTGATCTTGGCCAAAAAGGGGCATCTTACACCCCTCGATCCTAGGCCGCTCCCCAAACCCCTTCCAGCAGGCCATGACGCCACTCAGTACTGTGCGTACCATCAGCAGACCGGTCACAGTACCGACAGTTGTTTCCGCCTTCGTCATGAAGTGCAAGACCTGATTGATAATAAGGTTATCCTCCCGCCTACCTCGGCCAAATCAGTCACTACGGAGTTCTTGGAATATGAGGACACAGATATCGAGGACACAGATACCGCAAGTATGTGATCAGAAGGTGAACCGCCTGCGGGCAGTAGTAGGAACATTTTTTGGATGCAGCGTTTGGCACGCATTTTTGAGCATCGACCAATACTAGTTTTGTAAATTCTGACTTGAGTATCGGGTCAGTCTTTTGTTTTGTCTTGAGCCTGTCTCATTATTTGGAGACAGTCCTTTTGCTTAAGGGACTGTCTAATTGTAATGAGTCAATCCCTCTTGTATAGAATACCAGGTGATTTCGGGGTTGTTGCCTCAAACACCGTTCTGTTTTGTACTTAGTTGTTTTTCCTTTTGAGTCTGTCTCAGTTAAGGAGCCGGTTGCAATCAGGGTTTTGGAATGAAACAGCTGCGGTTACTTTGTTTTTATGCTTGCTTTGTGAGAGGAACGATAGTACCTTCTACCTACTCTCTTGTGCCTTGAAGTCATTGTAATGACCTGAGTTTTTCAAAACCTTTCGAACATTGCGGTGAAAACAAAGAGGAATGAATTCCTCGGGATTTGTAAAACTTTGATCAACTGAGAGGAAAAGAGGCGTGCTAAGCTTTTAATGAATGAAATCATGCTTGTTAGAGTGAGTACTGAGAAGGACCCTGGCTTGATCCAGACTGGTTCCACACTATCTTCAGCGCGAGCGATGTGTCGTTTTCTTTAAAAACTTTCAAAAACAAAATATTTTGCGCAGTCCTGTGAATACCTGTGTGGAATCGCTCTTGAGATTGTGCAGCCTAGGATCGCTCTCAGCCTCAAGGTTCAATCTATCTGTTCCGAACCTGGAATCCGTTCAGGATATTCAAGCAGTCAAACGCCTGTGGGGCCCCGTTTGAAGCAGCCCTCGAGCAAGAGGCACCAAAGTCAGATCAAGAAGATCAGACCTCATCAGAAGAAGCTTGCGAAACTAAATCAGAGGCACCTCTCAAACTAGGGGCAAAAATGTCCGATGTGCTCGAAGAGCCAAAGGTGGATTTTTCTACAAATCAATACAACGGCCACTCTCCTGGATACAGAGGGCTTCAATCTCAAAACCATTTGGCATGGACTTGTTACACTTTTACCCTTTGAGAGGCTCGCTGGGCCGAAAACCCGGAAGGGCGACCCAGGCAAAAGTTAGAGCAAGAGAAAAATACAAAGAAAATAAAGCAAAAAAGAAAAAAAAGCAAAATACAAAAAAAAGAGACAAAAAATACAAGGAAAAGAAAAGAAAAATGCAAAAGAATAGCAAAAAAAAGAAAAAGAAAAAATGAAAAAATAAAAAAAATTTTGAAAAGAAAGAAGAATAAAGCTCGCAAGGTCGAAAACCCGCATTGGGCGCCTTGGCAAAAGTGAGAGCCTAAAAATAGTGAAGGTTAAAATACCCGAGAGTACCTTAACCGGAACTACGTAAGGCTTGATTCCCATGTCTGGGATACGTAGGCAACTTCATCCTGAAGTCCAGCCCCCAACGCTTCCATAGCGTCTCAGTCCATGTCATGGTTTTGATCATTTATGCCTCCTCCGAATCTGATATTTCGATTGTAACAATCTGGAACTCCGTGAGTAACTTCCTCTTGAAGTCCAGCCACCAACACCTTCCAGGTGACTGTGTCCACATATTGATTCAGACCGTCTTCAACTCCTCCGCGTCCGAGGGACTGATCGTCATCAACGAGGATTGGTTTATAGCATGCTGCGGCGTCATCTAAACAAGGGGCAACTTTCCGTTGCCATGTATTGCCACATGTTGCCCTAAGTTGTCGCCCAAACTAGGGGCAACTTTCCGTTGCCTTGCCCCTCCTTTAAGCAAGGGGCAATTCTCCATTGCCTCCGATCCGAGTTTGCGCATCTCGAGGGTAAGTTCCGTGCTTGTCCAGCACTGACTGTTTGCAAAAATAGTTTTTGAAAATTTTTGCTGAGGTTGACTATTTTCGGAAAAACTATTTCATTTTCAATTGGGCCATGTTTGGACCCAAAAAGGAAAATTTTCAGTGTTCACAGCCTGACTTGCATGATCTCAAATCAAAAATCGAACAAGCGCGCTAATCTGATGTTCGTTTTGATCGAAACTGTTTTAGAAAGAAAACAAAAAATGGTCAAAGTAATGAACCAGGGGCACAGTTTGAGTCAGGTGTTCTGTTTCTCCCTTGTCATCAACGCGCTTGCCAGGAAGGCGCCCTATCTATCAGAAGAAATAGCCGTGAGCTAGCTGTATTCGGCATGAATCCGCCGCTTCCCATTCATCCATCAATCACCCTGGGGAGGGATGAAAAATGAGAGATTAAAGAATAGAGAGGTGTAAGTCGAGAGAAAAGTGAGCGAGAGGGTTTTGAGAGAAAAACCGAGCTCGAGGGCCGAGTGGCGTGAGGATCACACAAATCAGAGAGGGTGGGGAACCTGCCCGGAAGGATTGGCTCCTCAAGATCTTTTGTTTTCAAACACGTCCGTGTCGTGTCTTTTGATTTGTCGGTCTTGCTTTTGGCTTCGAGTCTTTTCCGAGCGTGTCTCGTTGTGTCAGGTCGTGTGCCTTTGTTTCTTTGTTTGAGTCTGTCTCGCCGTGTCCTGTGGTAGGCTCGATACCCTGGTCGTGAAACTCTTTCTCAAAATCATTTGTGCTCTGAATGTTGTGCCATTCTCTACATCCGTGCAAAGCAAGAGAAGGAAAGGGAAAATTTGGGACATCCGAGTGTGTTTCAACCGCAACCGTGTCAGCTTTGTGATCTGTCTCATCAGATTGGGGCTATCTGTTCAGAGTTTGCTGTGTGCAGAATGAATTGAATATTGAACCGAATATTGAGTTATGGGCTAAATGCATATCAATCCCCAACAGATTAGTCCTCAGCAGAGCATGGGCTATTTGTTCAGTTTGAGCAGTGATTTGTCTGGGTTGTTTGCTGTTAGTTGGTTGGTTGTCCGATTATTACAGTGCAAGTGTTCAATTTTTAAACAACAAATCGTAATCATTTACATTTGAGGTGTAATATGATGCAATGCAGTGCGAAGTATGAAGTATGCAGATATATACAAATGTGACACTTTTTCAGACAAAAAAGTTTGTTTCATTTCATATCATCTTTTTTCGAATACATAGTTTGAGAAAAGCAAAAATCTGCCTGCGGCAGTACATAGTACTCTATCTACCAAAAAGAGGAAAGTACAAGAAAAGAAATAAAGAAAAGAAGCAGCAAAATCATCATCATCAGCAGCAGGCCTCATGCCTAAGGATCAGTCCTCGCCCTCTTCCTAGGCAAAAGCGCAAAAGCATCGTCGGAGCCGTCACTATCGGAGCCCGAGCCCGAGCTGTCCCCGGCCTCCTCCGCAAATGACTCCGTCCCCGCCTCCGACTCACCATCTCCCGGAACTGGAGCTCGTGAGCTGCTCCCCACGTGACCACGTCCCCCTCTAGTACGAGGGAATACCCTGCCATCCCGGGTAGAGAGGGGAGGCCCAACTGGAGCAGCGCCACCCACTGGAGGGATCGGGAAGGGAGGCTGAAAATACGAAGAACAAACACATCAGAATGCCGTGAGCAGTTTATCAGTATAGAATGCAGTGTATGAGTACAGTGTGTGAATGCCGTGAGCAGTTTATCAGTATAGAATGCAGTGTATGAGTACAGTGTGTGAATGCCGTGAGCAGTTTATCAGTACAGAATGCAGTGTATGAGTACAGTGTGTGAATGCCGTGAGCAGTTTATCAGTATAGAATGCAGTGTATGAGTACAGTGTGTGAATGCCGTGAGCAGTTTATCAGTATAGAATGCAGTGTATGAGTATAGTGTGTGAATGCTGTGAGCAGTTTATCAGTACAGAATGCAGTGTATGAGTACAGTGTGTGAATGCCGTGAGCAGTTTATCAGTACAGAATGCAGTGTATGAGTACAGGGTGTGAATGCTGTAAACAGTGAATCAGTGCCAGATGTAGTGTATAAGCACAGTGTATGAAAGCCGTGAGCAGTTTATCAGATTTTTGTGCAGTATAGCAGACGGTGCGAAACAGAGTATGATTTGAGACTGTGGTCAGTAGAATATACCGGCAGGCCGTAGACGGCCAAAGCGTCGAGAGTCCGCTGCAGCATCCCCATCAGGGAGGCATTCAGCTCCACAGACTGACGGGTATACTCGGAGGAAGCCTGCAGAAGTATTAAATACATCAGTATTCTGTGGGATATCTGAATGAACTGAAATGAAATAACAATGCAAGATGCAGAAATAAAGCAGTACATACCGGAGGCAAGTCAGGAATACCAGCCAACTCATGACCAGCCGGGGGAGGAGCAAAAGGGATCTGGTAGGTCTCCCCACTCTGCCCCCTATATGTCAGCATGGTAGGCAGAGCAGGCCAGCCCGTACCTCGTCCCCTCTACACTCCCCTCCTGCCGCGAGCTCGAGCCCTCTGTGACGACCCCATCCCTGCTCCCGCCTCTGCTCGGGCCGCGGGCGCCGCAGGTCTCGCTGGATCAGCTCGGGAGCCCCTGCTCAAAGGCCGCATCAAGAAGGTCCGGACGTACTCTGAGTAGTCGCCCTCGCCCCTGTAGCCATCCCCGTCCCAGCCAAGGGTGTAGTCCTCCATCTGCTGCAAAGAAAACCTCTCGGTGTCCCTCATGTGCTCGGGAGGGTGAACCGGGGACTATCTGCTCTGGCAACCCGAGGGTCTGGCACAGACGCTCCCCCAGGTACCAAGCCCGACAGACCGGGCTCTCCAGCAAAATCCGGTAGCGCGAGGTCTCGATCGCGCCGGCATACCGATCTCGTACCACCGCTGGTAGTGGAGCCCACGGCTGCCAGGTGACCTGAAATGAAATACAGTTGATTATCTACTGATATAAAAATGTACGCTTGAAAGCGAAGCTTAAACGGACTGTAAGTAAAACATACCTCGGTAGGGGTGATGGTGTCGAAAAAACGGCGGAAGAAGCTAAAAGTGTCCCGGGGCCTCCGGACGCATCGCCCGTCGTAACGGCGAGAGAAGGGGACGACCAGAGGAGTCTCCGCCTCCGGTACTGGCTCTAGTCTGGGGAAGTAGGCGTACACCCACAGCTGCAAAACAGACGTCAGTATGACTATCAGATCAAGTAGGATGCAGAATAAAGCAGAAATAACGGAGCCGTGTGTTGTGCAGTGTAAAGCAGAGTGTGTGTGTGCCGTGTGTACAGTATACAGTCAGTGTAAACCAGAGTATGTGTGTGCCGTGTGTACAATATACAGACTACAGTGTGTGCAGTGTGCAGAATACAGAAAGTATAGAGCAGAAATGTAAAGCGGAGGAGAAGACGTACCTCCCAGGCTCGCTAGTAGCCTCCTAGCAGCTGTCCACTGCCACGAGAAACGGAGCTCATGTAGCCATAAAGGGTGGCCAGACCCGCGCCACCCCAGTCATACTGCACAATCCGTCGGACGTCCACCAGTGCGCTGAGGAGACAGAGAGGCACGGTGTTCGTCCGGTCGGCGAAGAGGGTGGTCCCTAGCAGAAACATCAAGAAGCCGCGGGCGTACTGCTCTACGGCCGTCTCGGTCATCGGAGCCGCCGCCTCCAACGCAGGCTGCACCCTAAACTGCACCTCGAACCAGGAGTAGCGGATGAACCCTGGACGAGCAAGTGGTGGCGCCTCGCCAAGCAGGTAGACCTGAGCGGCGGTCCACTCGTCCATGTCTGTATCGAAGGGGATCGGATCACCCCCCACCCCGATGTTGGTAAGCATCGAGAAGTCGTAAGGGGTCATCGTCATGTCCCCAGTCGCTGATAAGTGAAATGAATCGGTGGTGTCCCACCACCTCTCTGCCAGGGCGGCAAGAAGAGGTCTGCAAGCAGAGAGCCTGGAGAGTCCCCTGCAGAAGGTCCCAGAGCCGGCCCGATCTACAATGCGGCTAACGGCGTCAGGCAGTTCGGTGTACCAATCGCGAGCGGTGACGTTCCCATACCCGCGGAGAGTATGAGAATCTCCCTGTAGTCAAGAAATTGCAAAGCCATATGAAGATATGCAGTCGGTACAAATCTAGTATGCGTACGGATTTTTAAAAAAAAAAAAAAAAAAAAACATTTTCAAACAGAGACCGGGTACCGGTGTGCTTACAGTAAACTACAAGTGCGTGATGCGTCAGTGTGTTTTAGATGCTCCAGTATAAACTTGGTGCATGTGTGCACATTTTTCAGGTTCAAGCAGATATCGGGTTTCAGCGTACCAGTGGGTGGGCTACGGCCTGTGATATGCCAGTGCTCCTATGAGGATCAGTGTAAACAGCATGTGTGCGCGTTTTTCAAAGTTCAAATAGAAGCCAGGTCTCGGTATGTTTTAGTGAACTACAACGTGTGATGTGTTCGCATGCTGGTGTAGTTTTGTGCAAACCTAGCGTGCGTGCGAGTGTTCAGATTCAAATAAGTACCGGGTGTCGGCGAATTGACAATGCAATGTGTGCCGTGTGTTTGGGTGATTCAGACTAGTGCGGTGTGTGTGCGTGTGCGTCGGTCCTAAACAGATGTCGGTTATGAGTTTGTCTACAGTCAACTACGGTACAGTACATCAGAACTAAGCAGTTAATGGGTTCAGTTAGCTACGGCAGTTGACAGGAAATCCTACATTGTAGAAAATAAAAGACGAGAATGTTACCTCGGCGGCGCCAAAAGACAAGTGAGAGGCCGGCTCGCGCAGCAGAAGCTCCGGGTCCAACGCCCTATCAAAACCGCGGAAGTGGCGGAGTCCATCTGGCGGAAGTACGTGAATGGCCGGCTGGTAAGTCGCCGGATCGAATGGGCGCTCGCTCGGTGGCAGGAGCTCGACCCCGGGATCCATCTCATGATCCGGAGGAGTCCCGACATGTGGAATATCATCGGCCATAGCAATGGAGATGAGGGAAGTAACCGGAAGACGAAAACCGGGTCGGAATACGAAAAGTCAACCGAAAAAGTCAACCCCGAGAGGGTCGGAAATGGCCGGGAAGGCCGGAAGATGAGAATACACAGAAATGTAGAGAATATCAAGGGGAACAAGTCCCGAAAAAGCGGAACTAGCAAAAAGTGCACCGAAACGAAGATTTGTTCGGTTGAAAATGTCCGAAACGCGAAGAATATCGCGAATCCGACGAGAAAATGGGTGTAAAACGCGAAGAAATCGATGAAAAATCAAAAGGAAAACACTCTAGAGAGGTAAAGAGAGAGATTTCGGCGGAGGAAAATGACTAGAATAGGGTTTCAAGCCCTATTTTAAAACACCCATGGCGAAATGGCAGTTCTGCCCCCGATCAGGCATTTTCTGCCGGTCGGCACTATTTTGTGCCGGTCGGCACTTTTTTGTGCCGGTGGATGATTTTATGCAGCCGGTGGCAGCCGGTGACCACCCCACCCAGCCGGTGGTGCTCCCAAGGATGTTTTTAGGCAAGATGAGGGGTTTTGGGTCTCCAAAGATCAATGAAATGCAAGAAAGTGCATCTCCGATGCTCAACCGGCCTCCGTTTCGACTTCGGACTCTGTCTACTGTGAGTAGCACTCAAATTCAAGCGAAGATTGTATCCTTTTTTGCCCCAGCGGTCCGGCGGGACCAAAAACACGCGCGGTCCGGCGGGACCAAAAACACGCGCGGTCCGGCAGGACCAAAAACACGCGACGGTCTAGGAGACATTAAATCCTTGGAGGGTGCAAGACCTTCGGTACATTGACGTACACCATTCATTGCATTTGGCATGCATTTCATCGCGCTCTTTCGCGCATCTCATCATCATGCATTACCCCAAAGCCGGTCCGGCAGGACCCTAAACACGCGTGATCTAGGAGATCTTAAATCCTCGGGAGGTGCAAGACCTTTGGTGTGATAAGTCGCCCCTCATTGCATTTGGCATGCATTTCATCGCGCTATTTTGCGCACCACACTTGCGTTGCCCCGAAACGAGAGTCCGGCGGGACCAAAAGTACGCACGGTCTAGGAGACCTTAAATCCTTGGAGGGTGCAAAACCTTCGATACATCGGCATGCGCGCCCCATCCGCATTATCATGCATCGCATTGTAAATATTGCATTGTCATGTATCATTGTAGGTAGCGCATATATCATGCATCATTTTCATTTCAAAAACCAAAAAGCAAAAAAATCATGCATCATTTGTATTTTCAGAAAAAAAAAAACAAAAACAACATGCATTGTCATGCATACATTTTGCATTCCGGTCTAGGAGACCTTAAATCCTCTGAAGGTGCAATTCCTTTGGTGTTTGTCGTGCCCGAACGACTTCCATGCTTGCGGTGAGTTCCTAGAAGACCGATGGGGACGGTGGAAACTAGAGTTTGAACGGCTTATGCCTGGAACGCAAAGGTTCGGAATTTCCGAGACTAAAGTCTGGTTTAAATACCCAGGGGGGGTGAACCCTCGGCTTGAACTCTGTATGGAAGCCCCATAGGTTGAGGCGGCGTGTTTACGCCTCGATTCTGGATACTGAACCAACCTAGTATATCGCCCTGCTGGTAAGATAGGGAAAACGGCAATCATGGTCATTGCATCACGAGCATTGTCGTGCATTCATTTTGTGAGCATCCATCTAGGTTGCATTTTAGTTGCATGCATTCACTGCATTGCCTCCATCTATGGCTTGCGCCTTTCCTTGTTGAGCTTGGTCTGGTATGTGCCTATACTTTTCACGTCGAAACATAGTTCTGCGTGCGCTCGCGCCTTGAGGGCTTCGACACCTTTTCTATGTTAGACATGGTTCGTATGCGTATGTGCCTTTCCTAGGCAAGACTGGGTTTGGCCCGCGTGCCATATCCATTGTATCTATTCCGTTGCATGCATTCACTGCATTGCCTCCATCTATGGCTCGCGCCTTTCCTTGTCGAGCTTGGTCTGGTATGTGCCCCTACTTTTCACGTCGAAGCATAGTTTTTGTGTACGCGCCTATTCCTTGATGAGCTTGGTTTGAGGGTTGCGGCACATTTTCTGTGTTAGACATGGCTTGTATGCGTGCATGCCTTTCCTAGGCAAGATACGGTTTGGCCCATGTGCCATATCCATTGTATCCATTTCCATTGCATTGTAGTGTAATCATTGCGTCCGGCATTAGGATCATCATTCTTTCCCCAGCGGGTCGTCACCCCACTTATGTCATTCAACCCAATACTTGTTCTTGTGTCTGTCTACATTACTCATAGTTCTGCGTGCGCTCGCGCCTTGAGGGCTTCGACACCTTTTCTATGGTAGACAGACTTGTTACCTCCATCAATCTATTTGACATTTGTGTGGTTTCGAATCGCTCATGAATGAATCATGATTCAATTGCCTTGCATGTAGTTTGCATATAGTTTCAATTGTATTGCATTTTCATTTGCATCATTCATACATAGTTTTGTATATATTGCATAGCATCCATCAGTCGCATTGCATATGTCATGCATGTTGCTAATCATATTGTACCTGTTAAGTTTGCTTTCTTTTCAGGCACGATATTGTATGTACGGTTCATTTACCGCTGGTGGAACCAGGCGAGCCGCACAGGTATTGTATCTCCCGAGTGAGACGTTTTGAGAATTTCATAATTCTCTTACAGCCTTTCTGCATTGTAGTGTAGACCGTTGCATGTTAGCTTATAACTGTTGCATGCGTGCTTCATTACAGCTTTCTTTGCATGATCATAAGTTATGCTCGGCCTCTTGCATTTTCAGTTGCATTTTGCCCCTGCCTTCGGGCGCATATCTTACTTGTCTTGCATGATTGTCCAAGTCTTCGGCCTTGTCAAAAATGGGTCGTCTCTGGGCTTTGACATTCACTCCCGTCATTGTTATGACTTTCGAGTTCTGTCAAAGAGGGGCAACTGTAGACACCCCATTTTTGACCGTCCTCAAGACTTGGACGTCACCGTTGGAACACTCGGTGATTATCCATGTTTGTGTTCGTTTGGAGTTCCCGGAGTTCTCGGCTGCGCGCGCCTTGCCTCAGGACCTCCGAACTCGACCGTTTGTGTTTGGTTTTGCACCAAACACTTGTGTCTTGCCTTGTAAGGGAAGGGGATGCTTTGTGAGGCATTCCCACACACCACCGGCTGTGGCTAAAGGCCACCGGCTAGCTGGTGTTGCTATCGGCACTTTATGGTGCCGACCGGCACTCTTTTGTGCCGACCGGCACTAATTTTGCCAAAATAGCACTCTTTGCCGGCCGGGCACTGTTCAGCTGCTTTATTAGATATTTTTAGACAGCTGTTTAGCCTTTTTCTCCCCTCCATACACGTGTATGGAGGGATGGCATTGTTTGGTGACTTAGCTTGTAAGCTTTGTTGCCTATAAGAGAAAGCCTCTTCTCTTGGCTCAAGGGTTGAAGTTCTTAACAATCTTTAGCCATTTTAGACAGAGAGGAAGGTCTGGTTTTAGGTTAGAAATCTTGTATCTAATCTATCTCTCTTATTCCCTCTTGTTTAAGCACTAGGTGTTTGTGCTTTACTATTGCACATAAACACCTAGTGTTTCACCTTTCTCTTGGGACAGAGGTTCTAAGGACTTGTTTTTGGTGATTCTTGGCTGGTTTGGAACTCAAGGAACCAACAACTTCAACATTTGTGAAGAAGATCATCAAGGGTAAGAAACTTGCTTTATTTACCCCATTTTTGCATTCCATTTTTGCCTAGTTTAAAACAGTTTTTGTGCTTAGTCTATAACACATAAAAGCTCTGTTTTTTAACCCTCTTTATTGTTTATTAAGAGTGTTTTGTGGTTTGAGGAAGTTTGACCTCATTTAGGCCTTGAAAAGGGCTCATTTTAGGCCATTTTGTGAGAGCTCCGGGACTTGTGTGTTTGGGCCTCTCTACCACTGAAATCTTGAGGGATTTCAGTGGTAGAGATGGTGCCATAAAGTCCTAGAAAGGGGAGGGTCACCCCCTCTCCTTGATGTCCTTGAAAAGGGCAAGTTTTGGCTTCCAAAGGAGCACCATGCTTGAGTGTGTGTTGATCATGTTTGGCTTATTTTTCATGCTTATATTGCCATGATATAACATGTCCATGAGTTGGTTTTGGTCTCCTATACATGCTTAGTATGGTTGCCTTGTAATGCCTCTTATTGTCTTAACATGTCTAGGAAGTGTGCCCCTATTTCTAGCATGTTTTAGACTTGTGTTTGTGAAGCTTGTATGCTTATTTTGCCATGGTTTAGCTCTGTCCATGGTCGTTTTGGTCGATCATGACTTATATCTTATAGCTCCTTTGTATTTGGCTTGTTAGCCTTAAGAGTATGTGAGTGTAACATGCCTTGCTTGCATTGTTTTTATGGTTTGGAACCACTTCATATGCTATTTCAGTCCCTTAGAGGTGCTTGTATGTTTACATTGCATGCTTCTTTGTGACTTCTTAAGCTTGTGTTAAATGCCCCTTGTTTTGGCTTCAATGCGTGCCTTTGGTTTAATGTCTCTTAGATGCCATCTAAGTAGCTCTTTGGCCTTGCTTTAACATGCTAAGAACCTGTTTTTGGTTGTTTGATACATACCATATGTGTTCGTGCTAAGTGTGGTTTAATGCCTTATTGGCTTGCTTTAAGTCTAGGCCATTTGCATGCTTTGTTTGGCGTGCTTCATTGCATGATTTGGCATCATGTTTGACACGGATTTCAGAGCTTTTCATGCATGCTATTAGCCCATGTTTGCGCCTCTTAAGTGTGCACGAGAGTTGCTTTTATATGCCTTGGGTTTGGACCATAACACTTGCATGTGGGTGAGTGTGTTTAGTCTCCATGTCTAGGCACTTTGGCCACTGATTTTAGGCCCATTTTAGTTGCCTAATTCATGCCTAAGCCTACCATTTCATTTGGTTTGCATGCTTGGCTTGTGTGTTTGTTTGCATATTTGCATAAGTGTATCACATTGTCCATCTTGCATCCTAGATAACATGCTTAGGATTGTACCACATTGACATGCATGCCAAGCCTCTTGAAGTGAGTTTGATAGAGGTTTGGCACCCTTTTGTGCCTATGTGTTTTGCATGCATTTGAAAGTAAAGTTGCATTCTTGGTTCTTAGGGCCATCATGCATGAAAATGCGCGATTGGTGGTCCGGGAACCGAGGCACATGCCCCCTTGAGTCAATAACATGATAGGGAATGTGTTTTATGCATACATGTTTTGAATCACATTGCCATGCACTTTGCTGTCCTCTGCTGCTGTGAGTTGCAGGTTTTGCAGGCACTTTGTGCCGACCGGCATTATTTAGTGCCGACCGGCAGTCAATTGGCAGCCGGTGGATGAATTCAGTGCCGATGGCCACATCCTGCAGCCGGTGGCTATTCTGTGCAGCCGGTGGTGATCCCCAGTGCCCAAGAAGGCACTCCTGGGACTTTGGAAATTTTCTGAGAAGGATAGCAGGGAAAACAGAGGCACACTTGCATGACAGTGCGATTCCGAGCCAATTCCGAGCGCGCGCTGCATTTGAGCCCTCTTCCCGAGGCGTTTACTGCTTTAATTAACTTAGTTAATTTGTTAATTAATTTAGTTAATTTGTAATAATTAATTAGCTTGCGTAGTTAATTAATTTGTATTATTCTTTTGGTCCCTCCGAGCAAGGGCAAATTTGTAATAAGTGTGCGTGGGTGTGTGCATGTCTTCCAACCCCCATTTCTTTCTCCCTTTTATTTACCCGCTTATGTTGGTAGATTAGGGCACATTTAAATCAGCATACCTTATGCAACGCATGCGTGCATTCATGCATTTGTTTACATGCATCGGGCTCGGTACATCATACAAACTGCATTGCAATTTTCAATTCCAAATTGAATACATGCTACTCGCGCATTTCATATGTCATGTTTAGGGTTAGCCGAGCCTACTCTAGATTGCATCTATGCTTGTGTTGCATTAGCCACTTAACATGAACTAGGTCATGCATGTTTGCTAACCGGGTTTCTGTTTTTGGCACGGAGTACGATGTAAGTATTTATGCTTTAGCATATCGCATGCGTGTGAATGTTAACATGACAGTATGATTACCATGCGGCTAATTGCTTACATGTGTTAAACTGTTTGAATGCCTGTGGGTGGAGGTTGGATTGCCTGAGTTGGAACAATTCATTGAAATCCGTATTTTAGCCTACTTATGAGTAGCAAAATCTAACACGTTTTTCGAGACAAAACGGATATGCAATGTTTATTTCCAAATTAGGCAATCTAGTCTATACTTTTGTGTTGTGCGCATCACATAGTAATTCTAGGCTAATAACTGGAATAAGAGCATGTAATGTTTTCAAAATCGGATATCACGGTTAGTAGAGGCCGGTCTTCGGACCGGGCGAAAGGGGGTGCTCATAGCTGACCTTCCCCGATCGTACCCAAGCTCCCGAGCCAAGACCACTTTGGTGATGACGGACCCGTGGCCTTCGGCACCGAGTCAGGGTTTGCTAAATTTCCCATTTTAAAATATTTAGGTGGCGACTCTGTAATCTGGCAAAGCAGTCCATGTTTGGCACTACTTTCAAAAAAATCTGTTTTCTCAAACGATTTGCCGGATTTGGACTCTTTGGTTCAGATTTAGAACCGCAACAAAAGGGAGTCCGAACTATAGAGTGAAGCCCCACGGGCGCGTCTACAGCTATATCAAAGGTGACAAGACTAAAAACATTTCACCAAAATTCTTTTACACACATGAGCTCTAGTATAATGGTGATATTAATGTTCAACAGATACGTTCAAGTGATAATTTGGTAGATCTATTTACTAAAGTACTATTGATTGCAACATTTAATATGCGGGTGCAATATTGGAATGCATCAACATAAAGATTTATTATGCACCTTTGAGGGGGAGTCATCTATTTAAGATTTACAAACTGTGCTCTTTTTCGTTCGTCTATGGTTTTTCCGACTGAGTTTTCTTTAACAAGGTTTTAATGAGGCAATCTAAACAAATCATATGCAAGAATATTGTACTCTTTTTCCTTCACCAAAGATTTTTTTTTTTCCCACTGGGTTTTTCCTTAGTAAGGTTTTAACGGGGCATATTTTTAGTATATGGTTATCCAATGTAGAGTATTGTAAATGTATGGATAACCATACCGTCAGGGTTAAGTTAGCATAATGTAGAAAGCTATGGACGGTGCCGCACTAATTAATGTAAATCAACCAATCATGTACAAGTTGGTTGCTTATATAAGCACATCAACGCTTGACATATACTGTAGATACCCCATTTTTGACCGTCCTCAGGACTTGGATGTCATCGTTTATGCACTCGATGATTGTGTTTATTTGTGCTCGTTTTGGTGCTCAAAGTCCTCGGCAGAATGCCCTGTCTTTGAACCTTCAAACCCCATTCATTCTATGCCCTGTTTTGGACCAACATCTTTAAGCTTGCAACCCTTGGTGGCTGCCGGCCATCACTGGTGGACGGCCGGCCATTGATGTCTTTTTGCAGATATTTTCTTGGAAGCTGTTCCAGCTGTTGTTACAATCAGCTTGATCACCATACACATGTATGGACTGATATAACTCAGCTAAAAGCTTGTTTTTCTATAAATATGGGACCTTCTCCCCCATTGTAAGGGGTTAGAAATTTTGGAACAAAATTCTCTCTCTCTCTCTACATTTCTTTCTCTCTCTTAAACTTTTGTGCATGCAAGTGTAGATACACCTTAAGTTTGCCTATCAACCCTTAATCAAAGTTACTTATCCTTGGGTTGAGGTTACTTGGGACCCTCTTTAAGCTCTAGAAAGTGGTCTTGGCTTGATTTATGGCTTCATTTGTGTCTTTCCTTCAAAAGGTATAATACTTGCCTTTTACACTTGTTTTGCATACTTGTTTTTCCATCCTTTTCAACTATTTTTGGGCTGATTTTGAACTGTAAAAAACTCTATTTTTGTGGCCTAAAGGTGATGGTTTGAGGCCATTTTAAGTTAGGGGGTGGTTCACCTTTCTTGCTTCTTTGTTTGTAAAGCTTTTGTACCTTTGTTCATTGCTTTCAAACCAACTTTTTTAGGCCTTTTAACCACTGAATTTTAGAGGTTTTTTAGTGGCAAAAAACTCATTTTGAAGTCCAAATTTGAAGGAGTTAGCCTTCCCTCGTATCTTGTTTGCATGCCTAGTTAGCTTTATATGTTAGCATGTTTTTCTAGCTTAACTTAGCTCAAGTCCAGCATATTTTAGCCTTTCAAATAGCCTACTTTAGCTCTATTTTGGGTTGGTTAGTTCATTTGAGTCTTGTTTTGCATGGTTGTAGTGCAATAGTCCTCATAAGTTGGTGTTTTAGGGTCTTAGACACCTCTTGTTTGAGTTGATAACATCTTTTGGTGTTGTTTTTCACTCTATTTCAATACTACAACTCTGCAACCTCCCTCTTTGCTTTACTCTTTCATTTGCTTTTGAGGGTTGTTTCAAGCTTGGGATCCTTTAAGCTTGAGATTGAGGTCATGCCTAATGGTTTAATCCTCTTTGAGGGTTCATTATCAACGACATGATCTCTCTCTTGCCTTACATTATCCCTTGGTTAACACTTCTTTCATCTTAGAGGACACTCACCAATGGACAAATTGATTAAAGAATGATTTGGTAACTAAAATGTGTAAACAAAATTGGCAAGTAAAAGTGGCAAGATAAGCATTTCTTTATGTTGCATTGTATGTGTTCAAATCAGATGTTAATTTGAACACAAGGAAAATGGGACGTTTCATACTCACTAGTGATTAAATATGCCACTTTCCTAGGTCTCCGTTGCCCTTGATCATGCATGATAGGGTGATGGCATTTGAGTCTTGTTTTGCATTCATTGAACTTGTACAAATTGGTCCCTTAGCCATCATGCATGCAAATTGCTTGATTGATGGTTTGAGGGCCAAATGTATCACTCTTTTAAGCTTGTGTTAATGATAAGGAGTGATACATAGTACAAACAATCTATGAGAATGCCTCTTCTTTGTCCTGTTTGCTCTCTGTTGTAGCAAGAAACGGAGCATCACCAGTGGTCGGCTGGCCACCACTGTTGGACGGCACCCGTTGCTGCCGGCCACTTCTGGCCTACTGGCCACCAATGAAAATTTGGCAAAAAGCTTGTCAAGCAAAGCAAAGTTGATCTGGAGAAGGAAGACCAGTGCATAGGGTGTGTAACAGAGGCAATTGGAAGCAAAACAACGGGCGTTCTTCAGTTGAAAACCGAGCATGCATTGGACATCCCTCGCCTCCCAGGACCATTTGTTTAAATTGATTAGTTAATTAGTTGTAGCTAAATAATTAATGTTGTAATTATTTAAGTAGAGTAGTTAATTAATTCATATTGTAATTAATTAGCTTAGTTGCTTTGTAATTAATTAGTTAAGTATTTAGCTAATTAGTTTGCTTTGTAATATTTAATTAGCTTAGATAGTTAATTATTTAATTATTTTAATTAACTAGCCTAGAGTAAGCTTGTTATTCATTCAAAGTGTTGTAATAATTAGCTTAATTAGCTTAGTTTAGCTAGCTAGTTGGCTTTTATTCATTCGGACCCTCGTTCACGAGGGTGTAATGTTGTAATAAGTGTACGTGTGTGTGTGTATGTCTTCCAACCTCACATCTTTCTCCTTTTTATTTAACCGCTTTCGATAGTTAGTTTAGGAGCATCATGTTTCAATTAGCATACCTTATGCTTGCATCCATTCATTCGTATTGCATGCACCGAGGCTCGGCGCATCATTCAAACTACATTGTCATTTCAATAAATCTTGAATACGTGTTTGACTTCATGTCTCAAATTGCTTCATATGCCATATTAATACCACGCCTATTTAATTGCATATTGCATGCGTTGCATTAGTTATCTTGTATTGTTAGGAATCATATATATTTTTCTAACTCATATTTTTTTGGCTTGGAGTACTAGGTGAGTTTTTACACTTTAGCATATTTGCATGAATGTGAATGTTGCCATGTTTCGCATGCTTGCCATGAGGCTATGTGCTTAAATGCTAAACTATTTGAATGCCTGTGGATGAAGGCTTGTTGTTTGAATTGGAACGATTCAACAAATGTGCGTTTTAAGCCCACTTTGTTGAGTGGCAAATCATGTTTTAAGCCCACTATGTTTGGTGGCAAATCTGTAAACTTTTAAACCCACTTGAGGTGGCAAATTCAAACCATTTTCGGAAACAAACATGAGTTGAATTGTTCCAAATTGAGCAAACTAGTCTATACTTGCTTGTGCGCATCACATAGTAATGCTAGCTTAATAACCGGAACAAGAGCACATAATGTTTATAAAAATCATATCATGATTAGTAGAGGCCGATCTTTGATCGGGCGAGCGGGGGTGCTCAATTCATGACCTTCCCCTCTCGTACCTAAGTTCCCAAGCTGAGACAACTTTGGTGATGACGAACACGTGGCCTTTGGCATGAGTCATGGGTTTCCTAAATTTCCCCAAAAATAAAATATTTAGGTGGCAACTCTGTATCTGGCAAAGCAATCCAATTTTGGCACTTTTTGATTCAAAATCAATTTTCCAAAACGATTTGTCGGATTTGGACTCTTTGGTGTTTATCAGTTTCACATTGCACTTGTGAGACTAGATTCAGAACCGAGGGAGTCCGAACTGTAGGGCTTTCCTTCGAGTTTCAGAGAGGGAGCGCAAAAAAGCCGAGCTACATATACACACATCTCTCAAAAAGAAGAAGAAAGGATTCTCGTTTAGCTCTTTACTTTCTAGTATTCTCATTTGGTCCCTCATTTCCTTTTATCTTATTGTGGCTCTTTTTCTTTATTTTTTAGTTTTATAATATGTTATCAGCATGAGATTCTGACCAGCTGAGAAGGAAGAGTGACTGAGCAGTCAAGGCATGGCTTTAATTGATGCATTGACAAACTCCCAAATGATTGGTGATGATATATGTTTAGTGGACTATGCAACCACACACACAATCTTACGTGATGCAAAATATTTTATACAATTAATCATGAGAAAAGCTAATGTCACTACAATTTCAGGTTTTGCAAACTTGATTAAGGGCTCCGAAAATGCCAATATTATGTTCCTGAATGGAACAAAAATTTGTATTGATGAGGCTTTGTATTCTACAAAAGAAATCTGTTAAGTTTCAAAGATATACGTCATAATGGTTATCATATTGAAACTATAAATAAAGGTTATGAAGAGTATTTGTTTATCACTTCAATTAATTTTGGCCAAAAGCTGGTATTAGAAAAACTTCCTGCCTTTTTCTCTCGATTATATTATACGACGATAAAAATGATTGAGTCACGTATTGTCATGCACCAGAAGTGCTCTGATCTAAAAATGTTTATGCTATGGCATGACTGACTCAGGCATCCAAGATCCATAATGATGCGTCGAATGATTAAAAATTCACATGAACATACATTAAAGAACCAGAAAATTCTTTTACTGAATGATTATCCATGTTCTGCCTGTTCACAAAAGAAATTAATTACCCGACCATCACCCACAAAAATCATTGTTGAATCTCCATCATTTTTGCAAAGAATTCAAGGGGATATATGTGGACCATTTCGTTATTTTATGGTTTTAATAGATGAATCAACTAGATGGTCACATGTTTGTCTACTCTCTACATGTAATGTTGCATTTGCTAGACTTCTTACTCAAATAATTAGATTGTGAACACCTTTTTCAAACCATTCTATCAAGATAATTCGTCTAGATAATGCCAGTGAATTTACATCTTGAGCATTTGATTATTATTGCATGTCCATTGGCATTGATATTGAACACCCTATTACACACACTCATACTCAAAATGGTTTAGCTGAATCTTTCATTAAGAGACTTCTGTTGATTGCTTGACCTTTGCTTATGAAAAGCAAATTATATATTTCAGCATGGGGTCATGCTATATTGCATGCGACATCTTTGATTCGTGTCAGACCAACTGCATATCATGAGTACTCGCCATTATAGCTTGTATTTGGTTAACCACCAAATGTTAGTCACCTTAGAGTGTTTGGTTGTGTTGTATATGTCCCTATTGCACCTCCACAATGCACTAAGATGGATCCACAACTTGGAATTTATATTTTTTTTTTGATTCTCTATTAATCATTAGATATCTAGAACCTTTGATTGGTGATATATTTAAAGCACGATTTGAGGATTGCCAGTTTGATGAAATAATTTTTTCATCATTAGAGGAAGACAAGTCGCAGTCCGAAACTCGACAGAAAATCATTTGGAATACTTCGACATTATCTCATCTTGATCCTCATACTAATCAATGTGAACTAGAAGTTCAAAGGATCATTCATTTGCAAAATATTGCAAATCAGTTACTAGATGCATTCACTGACACAAAAAATGTGATAAAGTCTTACATACCAACAGCTAATATCCCAACAAGAATTGATGTTCCTGTTAGACAATCAGTGAGCAAAGTAGAAAATGAATCTAAGGCATGCTTGAAGCGAAAGACAAAATTCCTCGAAAAAGGAAAACTCAAAAACAAACAGTTGGTACTCTAGAAGAAACCATAAATGATTCTCCTAAAGAGACCATACCTATAAATGAAAGCACTCCTGAGGAGGCTAGAACCGCAAAACAGGCTATAGTAAGTATATCCAAATCTCCTACTTATAAACCCCTAGAAGAACCACCTTCAGAAGAGTTATTCCCTAAAGTGGAAAAGGTACTTGAAAACAATGAAATCTCAATACATTATATGAGTACAGGAGAAGTTTGGATAGAAATCAAATTGTTGTCAACAATATATTTTCGTTTAAAGTTGCTCTTGATATTACCAGAAGTAATAGCGAAAACATTACCAAAAGTGATAATGATAATAAGTCACAAACTGTCGAAGAATGACAATGTATAAATAATTGGCTAATGTGGAAAGAAGCAATACAAGCAGAGTTAAACTCATTTACAAAACGTGAAGTATTTGGACCTATAGTCTAACCCCCTGAAGCAACATAGCCTATCAGATATAAGTGGGTATTTGTGCTACAGCACAATAAGAAAAATGAAATTGTTAGATATAATGTACAATTCATTGTGCAAGGTTTCCTGCTAGAACTTGGTATTGACTATGATAAAACTTATTCACCCATAATGAATGCAATTGCATTTAGATTTCTAATCAACTTGGCAATCATAGAAAATTTAGATATGCATTTAATGGATGTGGTTACAACATATTTATGGATCACTAGATAGTGATATATATTATCACGTCTCGGATTCACGGAGTCCGACCCACGTGAATAAACCATCCAACGAAAAAAATAGATAACAACCCTCGTGCAGATTTATATAGTATAGTCATATAATACATGTGTTTATCCGATTTCATACATTCCTAGATACAACATCTAAGTCGAATGGATGTTCTATAATTAAAATATACACATTTGTTATAAATTAAATTGAACTCTTAGAGGCTTACATCATATACAGATACACAATCCAATAATTTAAAAAAAAAAAAAAATCACCTTTTTAGAACATTTTCGAAAGAGTATTTAATACTCGGTGTTTTCCAAAACCTCATCATACTTTCCAACCAAATCCATTTTCCGAAACTCTACCCCATTTCCCAAAATCAACATCATTTAGGATTTTTCCAAAAATTGGGGTTTTTCTCTTTTAGAAAATCATATGCAAGTTTGTATACCAAAAATAAATTTAATAGAAAAATCATAACCAACAACCCGCAATTTGGACAAACCCTCAACCCCCAAAATATGCCCCAAAAGCAATCTAAGCACCACAAGATCTATATATCAAAATATACCAATGAACTCATATCGAGTAAAGGAAATAGACCCTACATCTTGAAGCAAAGAGGAGACAAGCCGGAAAAATCACCGACGACGAAAAGACGATCCACTCAGATTAAATGAAAACACTCGCCGAGCTTTACGTTTTTGTCAGAGAGACTAGGATGAAGAAATCAATGGATCTAGGTGTATTTGTAGAGAGAAGGTGAGTTCTAAAGAGAAATGCTCTAGATTTAGAGTTTTTAGAATATTTATAGAGAGAGAGAGAGAGAGAGAGAGAGAGAGAGAGAGAGATGAAAAAGTGACTCAAAAAGTGACTTTTTTTACGAACTGATATACGCGCAGACTGCTCGAGCGTAAGAAGTGTCTCTCGAGCGACCAAACACAATAAGTTGGACTGCTTGAGCGAAGAAGTTTACCACTCAAGCGAAGAATACAAACTCCCAGAAGTTTTGCAAACAGAAGACCACCGCTCAAGCGAACATCGCTCAAGCTCAAGAAGTACATCTCGAGTAAAGAATGCCAACTCCCAGTATCTCTGTAGGCCTACAAAAGTACTGAGAGTTCTCAAAGACCACTCGAGTACAAGAAGTGTCGCTCGAGCGAAAAAGCCAAAATTTAGGTAGAAACCATTTTGAAAAACTAATTTCCGACGTGTTCCAAACGTAACCAAGACACAAAAATAACCCAACTCAATGAGGAATAAGGAGAATAAGACATGAACAACTATATAAGACAATGAAACTTGGATCCAGAACATCAAATGAGTCAGGTCTAAACCAGAATCGCTATATATATACAATCACCTCGGTGAGTATCTGTTGAAAGAGGGATATGAGAATAATCCAATTTGCCCATGCATTTTTATTAAGTAATCAGAATTCGGATTTGAAATTGTTACAAAATATGTTGATAATTTGAATCTTGTGGGAACTCTAGAAGAGAGTACATAAACTGCAAAATATTTCAAATAAATTTAAAATAAAAGATCTTAGCAAAATGAAATTTTGTATCGGAGAACATTTGTCAAATGGAATTCTTGTTCATCAATTAAAAGGTCCTAAAGCACCTTTATATGAAAATAGCTTATCCATTAAATAATTTAATGGTTTTCTC
The DNA here is from genome assembly GCA_036172215.1 of Camellia granthamiana. Lineage (NCBI taxonomy): Eukaryota > Viridiplantae > Streptophyta > Magnoliopsida > Ericales > Theaceae > Camellia > Camellia granthamiana. The sequence goes on along the minus strand of CM069916.1, from coordinate 71,006,659 downwards.
GCCCTCCAAAAGATGGTGAAGAAATTCTTGGTCCTGAAGTACTATATCTCAATGCAATTATTGTTATTATGTATCTTATAAATTATACCAAGCCCAATATTACATTTGCAGTCAATTTATTAACAAAATATAATTCTACATCAACCTGAAGACATTTACATTATTTTCGTGGAATAATTGATATGGGTTTATTTTATTTAAATGAATTAAAGCCGCAATTAATTGAATATGCAGATGCTGGATATCTCTTTGATCCACATAAAGCCAGATCATAAATATGATATATTTTTACCTATGGAAATAGTTTTATATCTTGGTAATTAGTAAAACAAACATTGATTGTTACATTTTCAAATCACTCAGAGATACTTGCAATTCATGAAGCAAGTTGAGAATGTATTTAGCGTAAATCCATGATCCATCATATTCAAGAAAGATGCGGATTGTCTTCAACAAAAGACCATATTATATGAAGATAATGATGTGTGTATCACACAGGTCAAATGAGAATATATTAAAGATACGCTCAATTGATAATCTGACAGATCTATTTACTAAAGTACTACCAACTGCAACATTTAAGAAATTTGTGCATAATATTGAGATATGTCGACATAAAGATCTATTATGCAACATTGAGGGCAAGTCATATATTTAAACAAATTTGTAGATTGTACTTTTTTTCCTTAGTCTAAGGTTTTTTTCCACTGAGTTTTCCTTAGCAAGGTTTTAAAGAGACAATCTAAACAAATCACATACAAGAATATTGTACTTTTTTTCCTTCACCAAAGGTTTTTTTTCCCACTAGATTTTTCCTTGATAAGGTTTTAACGAGACATATTCTTAGTATATGGTTATCCAAAGGAGAGTATTGTGAAATGTTTGGATAACTATCAAAAGCAATTGGAATTGAAGAATATTACTTCATATAAAAAGACAGAATAGAAAGAGGTAGAAGTTTGGGATCAATAAGAAGGTGTCTCCATAATTCATACATTGTAGTTTATGATGTCATTGAACCAATTGCACACTTTCATATGCATTGGTTGATACGCTTATAAAAGCAAACCTATATGCATTGTGATATAATCCATCAGAAGGAAAAGAAATGATTCTCCTTTGGCCTTTTACTTTCTACTATTTGCATTTGGTCTCTTATTTCCTTTTATTCTATTATTGCTCTTTCTTCTTTATTTCTTTTAGTTTTATAACAAATTACATCTACTCTTTTAAATTTTTAATCGTATTATAATAATGATATTATAAATATATTTTAAATAATAATTTTGATAATTTTTTTTGTAATAGTAGTTATAAATTTAATTTTTTTTTATTAATTCTATGAAATAAAAATTTATATTAAGGTGCTATTTTTAATTTTCAAAATTGTTGAGATAATTTGTATTTTAAATAAACTTTATAGTGATGTGTATTTGTAATTTACTCTTCTTTTTTTTTAGTAATTTTTTTTTAATTTTTAAGACTTTTAAAATTTTTAAAAAAATAATCATTTTGGTTGTTTTGAGTTTGTTAAAATAATTTTTATATATTTTTTTTTCATATTTTGTTACCTTTAGTGAATTTTTATTTTTAATTTTTAGAAGCACATAATTTAAATGTATTTAAAAATAGTAAAATATTTGTAAATAAACCTAAAAGTAAATCAAAAAATATTTTTAAAAAATTACTATGACAATGTACTAAATTTTATATTTTCTGTATTTAGTTAGTTTTTTTATAAATATTTTGTCACAAATTTAATGTCACGCCCTGGATTTACACAGTCCGACTCACGTGAATAAACCACCCAACGATGAGCAGTAGATAACAACTCTCATGCAAATGAATATAATATCACACAATATATATGTTTATCTAAGTTTATACATTCCTAGATACAACATCTAAATCGAATGGATGTTGTGTAACTAAAACATGCACCAATTTTATAAATTCAAATTAAATGCCCCAAGGCTTACATCATATATAAGGGTGTAACCCTTACAAGAATGGCACACGGCCAATAAATAACATAAATGGCCCTTGGCCTGCAAATAACAGAACAACCCTACATGGTTCCAAACACAACTTCACTTCTCAGTCCACATCCACACATGTACACCTGAAAAACATGTCCAGCCACGTAAGGTAAGCATAAAGCCCAGTAGAGAATATTTCAAAAACTAAACATGCTCCACCAGCATAAATGATTATGATACAATACATCTATACAATATACCCAAATGCATTTTCAAATCTATTTGATTTCTCAACAAAATCTTTTATTTCCAATTTCCAAAACCTTACGTTTAATCAAAACGTTTTTCGAGTCCAAAACATCAGTTTGATATAAAATTCCTTTCCAAAAACCAATCCTGATACCTCAATACCAACTAGCAAATATATTGCTAGATCAAATACGAATACATCGCTAAAAAACAGGAAATACATTGTTAAAACCATTTTCCAAAAATCTTGTTCCAAAACCAACATAATAGTAAATTAAATGGGTAAATCTCAAAAACAAAAACAACCTTTCACGGAAATTTCGTCCGTGAGAAATCGTAAACCAGCACTCATGTAAACGTAGGCTATACAAGCACTATTATTGCCATTTTACAGATTTTTCATGGACACTTAGGCCAACTTATTTCAATGAGATAATACTTACTTCCCAAATTCACCATTTTATTTACCCTTTTCAATAGTACAATATATGTAACTCAAAAATATTATTTTTCCAAAACAATGCATATAGCAATTCTGGTTTAGACCCAACCCATTCTGTATTTTGGATTCGGGTTTCATGATCTCGTATTGTTGCCTATGTCTTGCTTCCCCTGTACTTCCTTATATTTGGCGATTGGATTGTAGTGGCTGTGTTTGGAACAGGTTGGTTGCTTTGTTTTCAAACTTTTATTGCCCAGAATTTTACTCCTCCGCTTGAGCGACACTTCTTGAGCTCGAGTGGGCTTTGTGAACTCTCAGTAATTTTGCAGGTTTGCAAAACTACTAGGAGAGTGTATTCTACGCTCGAGCAGTGCTTTCTGCGCTCGAGCGATCTCAGCTCGAGCGACCATTCTTGCGCTCGAGCGTTGGTCTATTGTCTGCAAAACTACTAGGAGTGTGCATTCTATGCTCAAGCGTCACTTCTTGCGCTCAAACGGAATAACTTATTGTATCTGACGCTCTAGCGTCACTTCTTGCGCTCGAGCGAACTGTGCGTATATCAGTTCACAGCAACACCCTTTTACATCACTTTTCATATCTTTTCCTCTCAAAACCCTAGAACTAGAGCCTCTCTCTCTAAAACTCACTCTCTTTCTACATTTTCACCTAGATCCGTTGGTTTCTCTACCCTAGTGTCTTTGGGAAAAATGTAGAGTATCTGAAGAGCTCCATTTTGGCCAGAACAAAGCTTGGTTCCGACGTCTTTGAAGTTCCTCCATTGCTTTCTTGATTCTAGCTTTGAGGTAGGGACTTTCTACACTTTTCTATGAGTTTTAATTTAGCTATTTGTTGATGTGTAAAGGATATTGGAATTTGGGATGATTTTGAACAAACCTAGGAATTTGGTTTAAAATCAAAAGAGGGTTTTTCAAATGTATGTATGAAAAATGGTTATGGGAGTAGAAATGAGGTTGTGTTGTGATAAATTTGTTGATTTTGATACACGGGGTGGATTTTGGAAGAAAAGGAAATTTTACCCTAAAATGTCTCAAACAGTTATTTTGTATAAATAAATGGAATTAGTATTGGGAATATGGATGGATGTTTATATAAATGGTAGAGTTGGATATGTGTTACCTCTCACCTATGGGAATTTGAATAATTTATCTGTCTTGGAGATTGTATATCTGTTTAGAAATATCTGTTTTGGGCTATCGGTAAAAGATAGCTATGATTGTTGTAGAACTTGCATGAGGATTAGGTAAATTGAAACTAATCTCTTATTTTGTTGTCATTGAATATGACTGTCTTTAATACATTGTATATGTATGATATTTGGGAGAAGAAAGGGATGTGCTCCATGTTTGGGAAAAGAAAGGAGATGGACTCTATTGAATTAAGTTGACCTATGTGTCCAGGATGAAAGTCCCGAAAACTGTGTGTATACATAGGTGCCGATTTACGCGGACAAAATATGCGTAAAATGGCAAAATGGAAGTAATTGTAAACAGATGTGTTAGTTAGAGACCCACTGAACTGTATCCTCAATTTGGTTATTTGAATGAAATGGTGAATGGCTTATTAATTGAGATAAAATAAATTGAGATATAAAGCTTGGCATGGCATGGTTTTGTAAAAGAGTTATAAATGATTTTATCATGGGCATTGGATATGCATATCATACTTATATTTTTGTTAAGATTCATACATTGTGTTAGATTATTTCTACTGGGCTTTGGCTCACACTATGTGGGAAAAGCCTTTTCAAGTGTTGGTGATATGCCTTCGCCAAGGGAATGACTTTGAAGGAATCGGGGCTGAAGGCTTCTCTTTTGTGTATTATGTTATTGTTTTGATTTAAGCCAAGGGCTTTACATGTATTGGATTTATATTCGCTTTTGTTGTAACCAAGCATAGTCTTTGAAAGATGTAAGCCTATAGAGCATTTATTTAGTTAAATTCTTTTGTACTATTAACTCTCATGAAATGAAAGAATATTATACTCTAATTCATATTATTATTTACATATGGTCTTGGATGGATTTATGGCATTTATTTTGGAGCGTTACAACTTGGTATCAGAGCGTACCGAGTTTGAATACTTTGGGTATGTGGAAAGTGGTTATTTATTTATTTTTATTTTTTTATGATTGTTGGTTGTTGTTGATGATGATGTGTTGTTGTTGTTGATGTAAATTCAGATCCACTACCACTACCGAAGTCTCTATTTTCTCTTCTTTTTTCTTTTTTCTTTTGCTCTTTTGTAGTGGATCTAAGATCTCTCTCTCTCTCTATCTCTGCAACTGTTAATGGGATGAGAGGAAAAGAAGATGAAGAAGATGGAGGGAAAAAAATTCGAGCCACAATTTTCTCGAGCTACCTAGCGGGACTATTTATGTATCAATAAAGCTTCGTAGCTCAAAAATTTGTGGCTCAAATGGCCCAAATTTTCTCTCCTCTCTATCTCTCTCTCAAACCAGACTCCCCCCTCTCTCTCTCTCTCTACTCCTCCGCACTACCGCCACTACCCCGATACCAGAGTCACTGTCCGCTTTACGCAAACACCTCATCCGTCACCTCCTCCCATCCTTGCAATCCTCCTCCGTTGTTCATTGTTGCCGCCGCCGTCGAAGGTCACTCAGATCTATAGATCCGTCGCTGTCTGTCCTCTACTCCATCGTCGTCCAGATCTGCAAATCTTCTATCATCATGTACAACTAAATCTTCAATAACAAATGTGAGACCTTGATGATGATGTGTTGTTGAAAATTTTTTTCAGATTCTACAATTATTATTTTTTTTTTGTTGTGATTGTTGGTTGTTGTTGATGATGATGTGTTGTTGTTGATGATGTAAATTCAGATACACCACCACCAACACCACCGAAGTCTCTGTTTTCTCTACTCTTTTTTTTTCTAGTGGATCTGAGGTCTCTCTCTCTATATATATATATCTGTAACTATTAATAGGATGAGAGGAAGAGAAGATGAAGAAGATGAAAGAAAAAGAGAAAAACAAACTTGTTGATGATTGTTGGTTGTTGTTGTTAATGATGATGTGTTGTTGAATTTTTTTTTTTTCAGATTCTACAATTTGTTTTTTTTTTTTTTTTTGTGATTGTTGGTTGTCGTTGATGATGATGTGTTGTTGTTATTGATGAAAATCCACATTTACCACCACCACCGAAGTCTCTATTTTCTATTATCTTTTCTTTCTTTTTTTTGTAGTGGATCTGAAGTCTTTTTCTCTATCTCTGCAACTGTTAATGGGATGAGAGGGAGAGAAGATAAAGAAGATGAAGGAAAAAGGAAACGAAAAAGAAGAAAAAAAAAGTTACCAAAACGACGTCGTTTTGGCACCTCAAATCATTCGAGCCACCATTTTCTCGAGCTACCTAGCGGGATTGTTTCCGAAACAATAAAGCTTCGTAGCTCAAAAATTTGTGGCTCAAATGATCCGAATTTTCTATCCTCTCTACGTCTCTTTCTTGGACTAGACTTCATTTCTCTCTCTCTCTCTCTCTCTCTACTCCTCCGCGCCACTGCCACTGCCACTGCCGTGATGCCAAAGTCGCTGTCCAGATCTGTAGACCTCATTTGTCACCTCCTTCCATCCTTGCCATCCTCCTCCGTTGATCGTTGTTGTCGCCGCCGCCGCCAAAGGCCACTTAGATCAACAGATCCGTCACCGTTCGTCCTCTACTCCATCGCCGTCCAAATCTGCAGATCTTCCATCATTATGTACGACCAAATCTTCAATCACAAAGGTGAGACCTTGATGATGATGTGTTGTTGAAAAAAAAATTCAGGTTTCACAATTTCTTTCTTTCTTTTTTTTTTGTGGTTGTTAGTTGTTAATGATGATGTGTTGTTGTTGATGATGTAAATCCAGATCCACCGCCGCCACCACCACCTAAGTCTTTATTTTCTCTACTTTTCTTTTCTAGTGGATCTGAGGTGTCTCTCTCTCTCTCTCTCTCTCTCTCTCTCTCTCTCTCTCTCTCTCTCCATGTCTGCAACTGTTAATTGGATGGGAGGGAGAGAAGATAAAGAAGATAAAGGAAAAGAAAAAAAAAATTGTTAATGATTGTTGGTTGTTGTTGATAATGATGTGTTGTTGAAATTTTTTTCCAGAATCTACAAATTTTTTTATTTTTTATTTTTTTGTAATTGTTGGTAGTTGTTGATGATGATATGTTGTTGATGACGTAAATGCAAATCCGCCACCACCAGCACTACCACCACCGAAATCTCTATTTTGTCTACATTTTTTTCTTTTCTTCTTTTTTTGGTGGATCTGAGGTCTCTCTCTCGATCTCTGCAACTGTTAATGGGATGAGAGGGAGAAAAGATGAAGGAAAAAGAAAAAAAAAATGTTCATGATTGTTGGTTGTTGTTGATGATGATGTGTCGTTAAAATTTTTTTCTAGATTCTACAATTTTTTTTTATTTTTTATTTTTTTTTATTTTTTTTTTGTGATTGTTAGTTGTTGATGATGATGTGTTGTTGTTGTTGATGCAAATCTAGATCCACCATTACCACCGAAGTCTCTATTTTCTCTCTTTTTTTTCTTTTTCTTTTTTTTTGTAGTGGATCTGAGGACTCTCTTGTTAGGGAAAATCGATGATTCCCCACAAGTAAATCAATCAATGGGAATAAAAACTAATGCGGAAAAATTAAATCAAAGGCAACACAAGAATTTTACGTGGTTCCCTCAATGTGAGGTACGTCCACGGGATCGAAATCCGATTCCACTATCAACCAAATAAGTTCCAAACGATTACAAACGAGACACTAATGGTCTCACAAAACCACCCTTAGGTGAATTCCAAATAATCACAAATAAACAAAAGGAAAGACCTCACCAAATAAATGAACCAAAATCTTCAGAACCAAAGTTGTAGAAGACCCAAAATAATAACCCAAATCAAACAAACAATGGCTGCCGAAACCAATCCACTAACTTGAATTCAAGCACTGTGTCTCCGAACCACAAATCACCAAAGATGGATTAATTGGCACGAACCCCGAAAAACGTTATAGCAGCCGCACTTAATTTTTTCACCACCAAACAAAGCCGCATATATATATGTATATATATGGTTGAGTCTTGAGTTTGTTTTATCAAACCCTAATTGTATCCAAATTGAATTGGGTCTTCACAAATATAATATATAAAAATATATTATACCTAAACCAAGTCAAATTAAAATTCTTTAACAAACCAATTGGGTCCCACACTCCAATAAGGAGGTATACCCAACATCTCTCTCTCTCTCTCTCTCTGCAACTATTAATTGGATGAGAGGTAGAAAAGATGAAGAATATGACGGAAAAAGAAAAAAGAAAAAAAAAGTGTGAAAAATGACGTCGTTTTGGCACCTTGAGCCATTCTAGCCACCATTTTCTGGAGCTACCTAGCAGGACTATTTTCGTATCAATAAAACTTCGTAGCTTGAAAATTTGTGGCTCAAATGGCCCGAATTTTCTCTCCTTTCTATTTATCTCTCAGACAAGACTCCCCTTTCTCTCTCTCTACTCCTCCACGCCACCGCCACTGCCGCAACGCCAGAGTCGCTGTCTGCTTTGCACAAACACCTCATCTATCACCTCCTCCCATCTTTGCCATCCTCCTCCGTCATTTGTTGATGCCACCGCGGCCAAAGGCCATTCAGATTTACAGATCCATCACCGTTCGTCTTCCACTCCATCATCGTCCAGATCTGCAGATCTTCCATCATCATGTACGACCAAATCATCAATCACAAAGGTGAGACCTTGATGATGATATGTTGTTGGAAAAAAAAAATCAGATTCTACAAAAAAAAAAAAATTTGTGATTGTCGGTTATTGTTGATGATGATGTGTTATTTTTGATGATGTAAATCCAGATCGACCACTACGACCACCACCACCACCACCGAAGTCTCTATTTTCTCTACTTTTTTTTCTTTTTTTTTTTCCTAGTGGATCTGAGGTCTTTCTCCATCTCTGCAACTGTTAATGGGATAAGAGGGAGAGATGATGAAAATGATGAAGAAGATAAAGGAAAAAGAAAAAAAAAACATTGTTGATGACAGTTGGTTGTTATTGATGATGATGTGTTGTTGAAATTTTTTTTTCAGATTCTACAAAATTTTTTTTTTTTTTTTTTTTTGTGATTGTTGGTTGTTGTTGAAGATGATATGTTGTTGTTGTTGTAAATCCAGATCCACCACCACCACCACCACCACCACCACCACCACCAAAGTCTCTATTTTGTCTTTTTTTTTTTGTAGTGGATCTGAGGTCTCTCTCTCTATCTTTGCAACTGTTAATGGGATGAGAGGAAGAGAAGATGAAGAAGATGAAAGAAAAAAAAAAAAAAAGAGCCAAAATGACATCATTTTGGCACCTCAAGCCCTTCGAGCCATCATTTTCTCAAGCTACCTAGAGAGACTATTTTCGTATCAATAAAGCTTCGTAGCTCAAAAATTTATGGCTCAAATGGCCCGAATTTTCTCTCCTCTCTATCTCTCTCTCTTTTTTTCTCTCTCTCTATTCCTCTGCGCCACTGTCATGTCGTAACACCAGAGTCGTAGTCCGCTTTACGCAAACACCTCATCCGTCACCTCCTTCCATCTTTGCCATCCTCATCCGTCGTTCATTGCAACTGTTGCCGCCGAAGACCACTCAAATCTACAGATCCGTCGCCGTCTGTCCTCCACTCCATCGCCGTCCAGATCTGCAGATCTTCCATCATCATGTACGACTAAATCTTCAATCACAAAGGTGAGACCTTGATGATGATGTGTTGTTGAAAAAAAAAAATCATTTTTTTTTTTTTTGTGATTGCTGGTTGTTATTGATGATGATGTGTTGTTGATGATGTAAATCCAAATCCACCACCATCACCACCAACACCACCGAAGTCTCTATTTTTTCTACTTTTTTTTTTGTTTTGTTTTTTTCTAGTGGATCCGAGGTCTCTCTCTCTCTCTATCTCTGCAACTGTTAATGGGATGAGAGGGAGAGAAGATTAAAGAAAAATAAAAATAAAATTGTTGATCATTGTTGGTTATTGTTGATGATGATGTGTTGTTGAAATTTTTTTTGTAGATACTATAATTTTGTGTGTATGTGTGTGTGTGTGTGTGTGTGTGTGTGTGTGTGTGTGTGTGTGATTGTTGGTTATGATGTGTTATTGCTCTTATTGATGTATATCCAGATCCACCACCACCATAACCGAAGTCTCTATTTTCTCTTCTTTTTTTATTTTTTTTGTATTTTTGTAATGGATTTGAGGTCTCTCTGTCTATCTTTGCAACTGTTAATGGGATTAAAGGGAGGGAAGATGAAAAAGATGAAGGGAAAAAAAAAAGGTGCCAAAACGACATCATTTTGGCACTTCGAGCCATTCGAGCCACCGTTTTCTTGAGCTACCTAGCGGGACTATTTCCGTATCAATAAAGCATCGTAGCTGGAAAATTTGTCGCTTAAATGGCCCAAATTTTCTCTTCTCTCTATCTTTCTCTTAGACCAAACTCCCTCTTTCTCTCTCTCTCTTTACTCCTTCGCGCCACCACCACTACCGCGACGCCAGAGTCGCTGTCTGCTTTGTGCAAACACCTCATCCGTCACCTCTTCCCATCCTTGCTATCCTCCTCCGTCGTTTGTTGCTGCTATCGCCATCGAAGGCCACTCAAATCTACAGATCCATCGCCGTCCGTCCTCCACTCCATCGCCATCCAGATCTACAGTTCTGCCATTATTATGTACGACCAAATCTTCAATCACAAAGGTGAGACCTTGATGATGATTTGTTGTTGAAAAAAAATTTCAGATTCTACAATTTATTTATTTATTTATTATTTTTGTTTTTTGTGATTGTTGGTTGTTGTTTATGATGATTTGTTGTTGTTGATGATGTAAATCCAAATCCACCACCACCGAAGTCTCTATTTTCTCTGCTCTTTTTTCTTTATTTCTAGTGGATCTGAGGTCTCTCTCTCTATCTCTGCAACTGTTAATGGGATGAGAGAGAGAAAAGATGAAGAAGATGAAAGAAAAAGAAAAAAAAATTTGTTGATAATTGTTGGTTGTTGTTGATGTTAATATGTTGTTGAATTTTTTTTTTAGATTCCACAAATTTTTTTATTTTTTATATTTTTTTTGTGATTGTTGATTGTTGTTGATGATGATGTGCTGTCGTTGTTAATGTATATCCAGATCTACCACCACCATCGAAGTCTCTATTTTGTCTTTTTTTTTTTTTGTACTAGATTTGGGCTCTCTCTCTATATCTTTGCAACTATTAATGGGATAAGAGGGAGAGAAGATGAAGAAGATGAAGGAAAAAGGAAAAAAAAAAAAGGTGCCAAAACGAGCGGGACTATTTCCGTATCAATAAAGCTTCCGTATCATCGAAGTCTCTAATTCTCTCTCAGACCAGACTCCTCCCTCTCTCTCTCTCTCTCTCTCTCTCTCTTTGTCTACTCCTCTGCGCCACTGCCACTGCCGCGACGCCAGAGTCGTTGCCTGCTTTGTGCAAACACCTCATCTGTCACCTTATCCCATCCTTACCATCTTCCTCCGTCGTTCATTGCGGCCGCCGCCGCTAAAGGCCATTTAGATCTACAGATCCATCGCCATCCGTCCTTCACTATATTGCCGTCCAAATCTGCAGATCTTCCATCATCATGTACGACCAAATCTTCAATCACAAAGGTGAGACCTTGATAATGATGTGTTGTTGAAAAAAAAAATTCAGATTCTACAATTTTTTTTTTTGTGATTGTTGGTTGTTGTTGATGATGATGTGTTGTTGATGATGTAAATCTAGATACACCACCACCACTGAAGTCTCTATTTTCTCTACTTCCTTTTCTTTTCTTTTCTTTTCTTTTCTTTTTTCTAGTGGATCTGAGGTGTCTCTCTCTATCTATGCAACTGTTAATGGGATGAGATGGAGAGTAGATATAGAAGATGAAGGAAAAAGAAAAAAAAAATCTGTTGATGATTGTTGGTTGTTGTTGATGATGATGTGTTGTTGAAATTTGTTTTCAAATTCTATAATTTTTTTTTTAAATTTTTTTAATGATTGTTGGTTGTTATTGATGATGATGTGTTGTTGTTGTTGATGTAAATCCATATCCACCACCACCACCGAAGTCTTTATTTTCTCTTCTTTTTTTTTTTTTTGTAGTGGATCTGAGGTCTCTCTCTCTCTCTCTCTCTATCTCTGGAACTGTTAATGGGATGCGAGGGAGAGAAAATGAAGAAGATGAAGGAAAAAGGAAAAAAACATAAAAAAAATTGCCAAAACAATGTCGTTTTTGGCACCTCGAGCCATTCGAGCCACCATTTTCTCGAGTTATCTAGCGAGACTGTTTCCGTATGTTAGTGAGTACTTTTATTTTTCACTTTTAGAATTTTATTTGTATAATATTTGAATTTTGTCATTATAATCATAATTTCACTAGTAGGTGACCCGTGTGATGCACGGAAATTTATTTTGAAAATAGAAAATTAATTGTGAGTCTTAACACTTTATGTGTAGAAAATTTTGATAATTGAAAATTAAATACAAACAGATTTATTAATGCTTGTTGAAAATATTTGTCACTGTGTGTGATCCTATGTAAAATAAACTTATAAAAAACTTCTTTCAAAGTTTTTAAATAAAAAAAAAATGTATTCTCAACCTGAAATCAAATCATCATTTATGTTAATCAAATTTACCAAAAATCATGAATTTCATTTGTATCAAAAAAAACAACATAAAATTCTATAATATATAAATTATGACTTAGTTATAACTCATCATATATTATTTTGGTTATTAATCGAAAATGTCTTTGCTAATTTCTTATATTTTTGATTATGTCTAAAGTGGTGCATCAGGTCTATAATTATACTTCAAATAGTGTTTGATTATGATCTATTATAATATTTTTATATGACAATATTTAAGTATTTTATTACACGAAAAAAATGTTAAGGTGGGTTGACTCAAATGTAAAATTTATGCTTATATCAGTAATCGTAAGAGTTATTTACATTGATGCATAAAAAATTATAAATTCAAATTATAAACAATGTCTTTAAAGGTAATCAACCATAAAATCAGTATAACCTTAATAATTTCAGTTCACAAAGAGGTTTTGATTAATTATGTGACACATTATGATAACTGCAAAAATTTTATTCCAACCAAATAATATTTGCATATCTTTTCTAGGGAAGCTTATGAAAGTGCATTATCAGTAATACTATAAATTCAAAATTTTAATATAAAAATTATTCAAGAAACATCAATAGGTGCCTTAAATATACACAATCATTTTCGATGAAACATTATTCTTTAATAATACTTCACACTTTATCATTTGGCATTTGTCAATTTATCTTCTAAAATTTTAACAAAAAATGTATTGAGTTCCATTATTTTGATCAATCAATATCAAATTGGACGCTACACGTGTATGTAAATCACTTCTAGACATAAAATCAGGTTCCAGCTCGTCTGAGTCTGAGTCCAAGTCTGGTATTCTTGGGGGTGATAACCCAGATGCCACTGTCCTCTTTTTCTTTTTCCTTTGAGTTTGTTGTAACAGAGGAATCAGGCGGACGATGTTATTAATGAGAATGGTACGGCTGTGGCTTCCAAGTACTTTTCTGTGCCTTTAATTTATTGCATTAATCAGGACTTTCAAAATTTTGATGAAAACGACGAGGAAGAAATTCCTCCGGTTTTGAAATATTTGCTTGATCAAGAGCAGGAGAGGTTTGTAAAACCTTTGGTTGATGAAATCACCACAATTAATGTTGGTACTGAGAAAGACCCGTGGCTGGTCCAGATCGGGTCTACGTTGTTTTCGGAGGAGCGCAAGCGCTTAGTCGCTTTATTAAAAGATTTCAAAGATGTTTTCGCGTGGTCCTACGAAGATATGCCTGGAATCAATCCTGAGATTGTACAGCACCAGATTCCTCTTGACCCAGAGGCCTGACCTGTTAAGCAGAAGCTCGGAAAGATCCGCCCGGACTGGGCTCTGAAGATCAAAGAAGAGGTCACCAAGTAGATTGACGCAGGGTTCCTGTTGGTATCTGAATACCCTACTTGGTTGGCCAATATAGTTCCGGTGCCGAAGAAGGATGGCAGAATTCAGGTATGTGTGGACTTCAGGGATTTGAACAAAGCCAGTCCGAAGGACGACTTTCCTCTGCCGCATATCGACGAATTAGTGGACTTTACTGCTGGGCATGGCTGCTCTCATTCATGGATGGGTTTTCAGGCTACAATCAGATTTTGATGACACCCAAAGACAGGGAGAAAACTGCTTTCACCACCCTATGGGGAACCTATTGTTATAGGGCGATGCAGTTTGGGCTGAAGAATGCTGGGGCTACATATCAACGGGCTGCGACCACAATTTTGCAAGATATGATCCATAAAGAGGTTGAGGTGTACGTGGACGACATGATTGTCAAGTCCAAGAAAAGAGAGGGCCACTACACCACCTTGCAGAAATGCTTCCAACGGATCAGAGAGTATCAGTTGCGGCTGAATCCTCAAAAATGTACATTTGGTGTTACAGCAGGGAAAATGCTGGGTTTCTTGATCACACAAAGGAGCATCGAAGTTGATCCTTCCAAAATCAAGGCCATCTTAGAAATGCCACCACCGAGGACTGAAAAGGTGGTGCGAGGCTTTCTGGGTAAAGTGCAATTCATAAGATGGTTTATTGCAAAATTAACCTTGACTTGTGAACCATTCTTTGGTCTCCTGAAGAAAGGAAAGAAGTTCCAATGGGACGATCGGTGCCAAGTTGCTTTCGAGCAGATCAAGCAATATTTACAGAACCCACCTGTGTTGTCACCGCCTGAGCCAGGGAAACCGTTGATTCTGTACTTATCAGTGACCGAAACGACAATGGGCTGCATGCTTGCACAGGAGTCTGAGGACAAAGTGGAGAAGGCTATCTACTACCTGAGCAAGAAAATGCTGGATTACGAGACTTGCTACACTCCGCTAGAAAAGGCTTGTCTGGCCTTGGTGTGGGCTACCAGGAAGCTGAGGCACTACCTGTTAGCTCACTCTGTAATACTGGTTTCGAGATTAGATCCCATCAAATATCTCTTCGAGAAACCAGCACTTACAGGTAGGCTAGCCCGTTGGTTGCTTTTGCTTTCCGAATTTGATCTGAAGTACATGACGCGCAAGTCAGTGAAAGGGAGAGCGGTAACGGAGTTCCTAGCCAACCACCCAGTTGAAGGGGATGAAGCAGTAGAATATCTGTTCCCAGACAAGGCCATTCTGCATGTTGAAGAAGAGACCTGGACGATGTACTTTGACGGAGCATCAAACCAGTACGGGTATGGGATAGAGGTGTTGCTAATAGCACCCAACAATTCCCGCATACCCTTAGCATTCAAACTCCTGTTCAAAGTGTCGAACAATGAGGTAGAATATGAGGCATGTATTGCTGGATTGGAAGCCGCCCTGGAACTAGGGGCCAAATGGTTGGATGTCATCGGGGACTCGAACCTTGTTGTATCTCAAGCTAAAGGAGATTGGAAAGTTAAAGAAGAAAAGATGAGAATGTATCACCAGACCTTGGACATTCTGATTCCTTGGTTTGAAAAATTGAATTTTGCCTATCTGTTAAGAGAGAACAATAGGTTCGCTGATTCATTAGCAACTCTATCTTCTATGATAGACATCCCTTTTGGAGTCCGGATGCGTCCGATCATCATTGAACAGAAATTCGTGCCGGCCGATGAGCTGATTGCTGCCATAGATGAGGTATAAGATGAGAATCCCTGGTATTACAACATCTGGAACTTCTTGGAAAAGGAAGCTTATCCACTAGGGGCAAATGCCAAAGATAAGAGGGCAATTCGAAGAATGGCTGCTCAGTTCATCGTCTGCGGGAGTAAACTGTATAAGTGGGGTCATCTCGGGATGCATAAGTTGTGTGTTGATGCTGAAGAGTCCAAGCGCTTGATGGAGGCCATCCATGGAGGAGAGTGCGAAGCGCACATGAGCGGGGTGATGCTAGCCCGAAAGATCCTTAGACAGGGTTATTGCTGGTCAACCATGGAGGAGGATTGTATTGGCTTTGTTCGGCGATGCCACAAATGTCAGATCCATGCAAACCGCATGAACATTCCGCGGTCGAAGCTCTACAACATGACTTCACCATGACCATTTTCAGTCTGGGGGATTGATGTAATTGGGGCTGTCACTCCGAAGGGGTCCAACGGGCATGAGTACATTCCGGTAGCGATAGACTATTTTACTAAGTGGGTTAAGGCCCAATCTTACGCAGTGTTGAAGGCATCGTATGTCGCTAAGTTCATCAGGAACAACATCATATGTCGCTATAGGGACCCAAATGAGATTATTTTGGATAATGGTTCCCACTTCAAGAAGGAGGTGATCGACTTGTTGGAGAAGTACAACGTGGCTTTTCATAAGTCATCTACATATTGGCCACAAACCAATAGAGCAGTTAAGGCCGCCAACAACAACATCAAGCACATTCTGCAGAAGATGGGGGAAACCTACAAGGACTGGCCAGATAAGCTGCCATTTGCTCTTTGGGGCTACCGGACTTCAATTCGAACTTCTACTGGGGCAACTCCATATTTCTTGGTTTATGGGATGGAGGCTGTTCTGCCTATCAAAGTTGAGGTTCCGTCATTACGGGTATTGGCTGAGTGTCAGATAGTTGAGGCAGATTGGCAGCAAAGCAGGTTCGAAGAACTCATGCTCTTTGACGAAAGAAGACTGAAAGCACTGTATCACGTCCAGGGTTATCAACGAAGAATTTCTAGGGGTTTCAACAAGAAGGTTAAGTCCAGGAATTTAAAAGAGGGGGATCTAGAGCTCAAAGACAACCGAGCTCCTATTCATGACCCTAGGGGCAAGTTCAGACCCAATTAGACTGGCCCTTACATCATCAAGTCTATCTGGTCGGGTGGAGCTGTCGTTTTGATGGATCTAGATGGCCTAGAGTTCTCCCAGCCGATCAACATGGATAAGTTGAAGAAATACTATCCCTGAGTGGCTCGCTAGGCCGAAAATCCGAAAGGGCGACCTAGGCAAAAGTTAGAGCACAGAAAATTTGAAATAATAAAAACTGAGCTCGCAAGGTTGAAAACCCAGAAAGGGCGGCCTTAGCAAAAGTTAGATCGCAAAAGGAGAGTGTTAATACACGAGTGAACCTGAACCGAACTACGTAAGGCTTGATTCCCATCTTCGGGATACGTAGGCAACTTCATTCTGAAGTCCAGCCATAAACACTTCCAAATCAACTTTGTCCATGTGATCATCTTGGTCATCTTTGTCTATTCTACATTCCATTCTGTATTCAAAAGCTCAGTTGCGATCTCCAGTGCAGTGCTATTTAGACTAGGGACAACTTTCCAGTTGCCGGATCCGGGGTTGTACATCTCAGTGATAGATCTCAGGCGTGTCCAGTTGTGATCCATATCGAAAATGGTTTTGAAAAGTTTTAATAAAAGTTGTTTTTGTTCAAATTAATCTTTTTACAACTTAGACGGAAAATTTTCAGTACCCACAACCTTCAATTACATTGATTTCAGTACAGAGTTCTCCTACTCTTAAATACAAATTGAAGTTGTTTTTTATTACATTCATAAAGAAAACTTGAAAGTAATGATAAAGCAATAAATTTGGGGCATAGTCAGGTGTTTCTGCGCCCCCTCCCAGAGCTTGTGGAAGCCTCTGATGCCAAAATAGGCCCAACATGTGCCTCTTCATCAAGCCAAGCTATGCACTCATCAGAGAGGGTGCAACTGAAAGGTGGGAGTGGAGGCCAGAAGCTCTCTCGTCCTCCATGCTGTGGCATAACCGAGCTAGCTGTGTGCCTCGGACCGGAAATGCGACAGGGTACTCTATCCCCCTCTTCGAGGCAAGTCTGATCATGTCCGAATTGGCGCCGGAATCGAAATGGGAAGTAAAAGACGCAATGTGTCAGGCCGATCAACTGAATCCCGGGCTGGCGAGACATACTATAACTCATCGTCGGCAGATTGAGCCAGGGGCAGTGCCATGCAAGGCCGACAGCGGACAGACTGCACATCCATTCCCACCACCATCCCTCAACAGGGGCATCGACTAGACGTCGCCGAAAGAAATAGCCGCGAGCTGAATACGCTGGGCATGAGTCCACAACCCTCAACTTGTCCATCAACCATATCTGGGGAGGGATGAAAAATGAGAGATTAAATAATAGAGAGGTGTACAAGGAGAAAAAAGTGAGAAAAGGGTTTTGAGAGAAAAAACGAACCTGAGGGCCGAGTGATGTGAGAAATATATGTGAGATAGGGTGGGAAACATTACCTACAGCAGTAGTGGAACTCCCCGCGAATCTAGTCATCTTTCGGCGATGAAAAGCATCCAAACCCATTAATGTCTCAACTAGTGTCATGGCAAGCAGCTCTTGCCCTCTTTTAAGCCTTGGGCAACCTCAATCAAACAGATGCTAGATCCTCCGGAGCCTGGGGCAAGCAAGAAATGAGACAACATGCACAAGCAAAGTGCATGTCACCGAAAACCCTGCCAATGATGGTCGTTGCAGTCACTGACATCAGAAAACTGACAAATCAGGCTTGGAATGTCCAGTACTCCGTCACGAATCAAAGACCAAGCATCATACAAAAGTGAGCCCGCACATCCGTTCTAGAGGCTTGGATGTGGCCGAAGTGGAATTGAGGCAAGATCTCTTCATCACGCTGAGATTCCATCAAAGCTTGGAAGTTTTCGAAAGTGGGGCACATCTCTTATCCGCCAAAGCTAAAAACATGAGTTACTGGATTCCAACACCTAGCCGCGGCATAGAGGAACGAAAAACGCATCGAGGTGCAGCTCAGCGTGAATAGTGCATTTATTCGAAGCCCCCGGAAATTCAGCTTTTCCGAGCCATCCAGTTAACAATCCAATTTGTGAGGTTTTGGACAAAAAATGCTTCCATTTGGAGGAGAAACTGAGTTAGAATAAGGGAACCACGAAGCTGGAACCTTTGTGGAGGATAAGGCAACTGTTTAGAGGACTGTAGACGTCCCCGAACGCCCCGGGAGGGTGAGGTCCCGTTCTGTTCATTTGGGCTCACTACAGTTCAAAGGACTCGAATGTCATGGTTCTTAATCTTGAACCAAAGAGTCCAAATCTAGCAAATCGTTTTGAGAAAACAGATTTTTGAAAGAAGTGTCAAACATGGACTGCTTTGCCAGATACAGAGTCGCCACCTAAATATTTTTTATGGGGAAATTTAGGAAACCCTGACTCGGTGCCAAAGGTCACGTGTCCGTCATCACCAAAGTTGCCTCAGCTCGGGAACTTGGGTACGATTGGGGAAGGTCACTTCGTGAGCACCCCCGCTCGCCCCGGTCAAAGACCGCCTCTACTAATCATAATATCTATTTTTGAAAACATTGTGTATTCTTATTCCGGTTTATTAGCCTAGGTTACTATGTGATGCGCACAGCATACAAGTATAGACTTGAGTCGCCTGAATTGGAACAAAACATTTCATGTTTGTTTGTATGAAAATGGTTTGATGGTGCTACCCGCAGGTAGGCTAAGACGTGAATTGGCCACCCTCGGGTGGGCTTTAGAAAACATGATTTTGCCACTATCTAGTGGGGCTTTCAAACAAACATTTGATGAATTGTCCCAATCCAAATAACCCAACCTCCACCCACAAAGCATCCAAGCAGGTATATCACATAAGCACATAGCCTCATGGTAAGCATGCTATTCATGGCAGTTACTCACGCGCATGCAAGGATGCTAAAGCATAACAACTCACCGAGTACTCCAAGCCAAAACAGAAACTCATTAGAATCATGCATGATCCTAAATATGCTGAAATGCCTAATGCAACACATGCAGAATGCAATTATAGCAGGCTCGGCTATTCTAAACATGGCATATGAATGCTACAACTAACACGTATTCAATTTGGAATTGAAATACAAATGCAGTTGTATGATGCGCCGAGCCCGGTGCGTGCAAAACAGATGAATGATGCAAACATGCTGTCATACTGTATGCTAATTGAAATATGCCCTAATCTAACCATCATAAGCAAGTAAATAAAAGGGAAGCAAGACGTGGGGTTGGAAGACATACATCACACTCACCCACACTTATTACAATTATGCCCTCACACAGAGGGTCCAAATCAAATATACAGTCCCGAATAAAAGAATAGTACAGTCCAAATAATACAGTCCAAATAATGTACAAATTCCTAATTAATTAACAAATTAGCTAAGAAAGCTGTAAAACTGGCATGCAAGCCAGGGACTGCCTTGATTCCGCTCCGGGTGATGAATGATGCATGTTCGGGTTGCCTTTGTGCGGAAATCCATGACGATGCCCCCAATTAGCCTCTGTTTGCACCAGTTCTTGAAATGCGTGCCAAGCTCCGAAAAATTGCTGATTCTTCATTTTGCTGCAAC
Organism: Camellia granthamiana; assembly: GCA_036172215.1. Classification (NCBI taxonomy): domain Eukaryota; kingdom Viridiplantae; phylum Streptophyta; class Magnoliopsida; order Ericales; family Theaceae; genus Camellia; species Camellia granthamiana. Next base: position 70,986,517 of record CM069916.1, on the reverse strand, counting down.
AGAGAGCAGGAAAGGGCATAGCAATGTATTTTCACAAATGTATGCTTGTCTCGATCCTCGTGCCACCAATCACGCATATCGATGCATGATGGCCGAGGAGTCGAATTGCACAATTCAATATGAAATGAATGCACGTGAAAACACAACAAGACCTAACTCCCTCATGGATGATCCGGAGTGTTCGGTGACTGGGGAATTGAGACACGTTCCGTCACTCGGAGTACGGAACGTACCTCGTTTCCCGTGCTCGGGCTAACTCCTATCCCGAACACAATGCAATATGCATGACATGCATGAAATGCAACTAAGATACAATCCTAACATACACAATGTTATGGGAATGGCATACACGTTACACGAGGTGATACACAACCGAGCATTACACAATGCTATGGATGAAATGGCATACGCAATGCAATATGGGCTTACACCAACATGAGAGAGCCTCAGCCACACTCACATAAGAGGCCATAAGATGAAAATGAGACCAACTCGAAGTACGTGCACGCCGTGCACGCAAATCGAGGACCGAACCTACGGCACGGAAATGTCACTCTAATGAGACATGGCAAAGACATGGAATATGATATGCAAACATGCAAAAATCAGTAGCAAAAAGAGGGGGAAAACAGCCCCGAAACAAGGCGAAATGACACCCGATGCATGGAATCTCTCCCGAAATGCAAAACTAGGTACATGAAATGGCTTACAGCTATACAAAGCATGCATGATTGGTACATGGAATGAAAATAAAGAAGCAAGGCAGCCCCAAAATAAGCATTTTTACAGTTCAAAGCATGGCCAAACAGTGGGTACAAATAGGGCTAAAATAGCATACAAAAATGGCTCCGCAAGGGAGGCAATGAGGCAAGTGGTAGATGCAAAGCCCAAACAGAAAAAGACCCTTCTACAACACTGAAGAGGGACCAAAAATATGATGTTTTTCAGTAGATGACAAGCCCCAAATCAGTATAAAAACATACTCAAAATGCAATGCAAGATTAAGGCCACAAGAAGGCTATAACACAAAGTATATCAAGGATGTCTCAAACAGCCCTAGACCCTTAATGAAACATGACAAGGGGGTCAAAATATGGCCACTTTCAGCTCTGATCATGGCCGAAAAACAGAAGCAAGATAAGCTAACAAAACATGCAAAAATAGGGACCAAAGAGGGGTACAATGGCAAGTGATACATGGAGGTCCCAAACAGTGTTGAGCCCTTCTTCAATGTTGAATAAGGGCTCAAAATAATCCTATCTACAGTTTATGTCATGCTCCAAAACAGATCACACATAGGCTAAAAATATCATGCAAAGTAATGGCATTCAAGGGGATATTGAAGCAAGTGCAACATGGGGGTCCCAAACAGTGTTGAGCCCTTAAACAAACATGAAAAATGGCTCAAAATAATCCTAGTTCCAGTTAGGGTTGGAGCCCAAAACAGCAAGCAAATAGGGCTAAGCAATGGTACAAAATAAGGCCAAAAAAGAGGGGAAATGAACTTACCCTTGAAGACTACTCCTTGGCTGCCTTTTGGACTGAGAAATGGTGCCTCCTAGCTGTTGGAAAGCTTCCCAAGCTTCTGGAAATGGAGTAGTGGTGGTGGTGCTTGGTGGTGATGAAGAAATGAGGTGTAGGACTTAGGAATTTTGGAGCTTGAGAGAGAGAAATGGAGAGCTTCAATGCAAGAGGCTTGGGGGAAATTTTGTAACCCTAAAACCAGAGCTGGGCAGCTGGTTATATAGGCCAAAGAGAGGAGAAAAGAGGGGGAAAAATGGAGGGAAAATGCACCAAGTTTCCCTCCAAAAATGCCAAAACTTCGAGCATGGGTGAAGTGCAAAACAAAATTCACTTTTAGGACACACCTGGGGAGGGGGTTATGGCCGGCTAGTTATAAAGGGTAAAAAAGTCATTTCACAAAATAGGTGGTCGGCCAGCTAGATTTTCTGGCCGGCCAGCTACTTTCTGGGCAAAAAAAATGGGTTCCCGGAAAGAAAAGTGGCCGGTGGGTGATTGGGAAGTCCAATGGTGGCCATTCAGGTGTCCAAATTGAAGCCCCGGAAGTTAGCTTTCCAATGGCTCAAACCTTACATCAAAATTCCTCCTGTGGAAAAAGTTATGCCAGTTTCCGTAAAGCCGCGCAGATTTCGGTCCAACCGGAGTGATGCCCTACTTCAATCAACCATATCTCCTCCCCCCGGATTTGGACTTAGGAGATTCTTGACTGAAAAATGAAGCCTTGGAAGTAAGATTTCCAATGGTGGTGGCCTAATATCTTAATTCCTCTTGTGCAAAGAGTTACGCCCGTTTCGGTGAAGCCGCGCAGACTTTCTCCTTCCCGGATTCATGCTGAACCACTTTTGACCAAACAAAAGGTTGGTTGTCAGAACAATTGCTGGCCTCCCACCCTCCTACAAGCTTCATAATAATGAAAATAAGGCCTCCACCAAAAATGAGCCCAAACCGATGCGAAATGAAGGTTTGGGGGCCGAAACGCGCAGTTCGAGACCCTGAAAACTGACTGTTGGGCACCGGGAGTGGTGTTCGACCACGAAGTTGGTCTCTCGGACCCCAGTGTCCCTCAAAATGGAGTAAATAAGATGCATGCCAAAAACCGGAGCAAACGGAGGTAGTTAGGCGGTCCCGAATCGAGGCACACGGCTTGACGGCTCCGAAAACTGGGAACCGGGCTCCGAAATGGGAAAAATGGCCTGCGACCACGAAACGTAGCCTATGGCCACTGAGAGATGATCTACGAGACCTCTCCCTTCCCTCAGGAAGAGAAAACAGAGAAAATCGAGCTTGGTTCGCAAACCGAGGCAAGGCACAGAAAAGTCCAGAAGTTCGGAGGCAAGCCTCACGGCCGAGACTCCGCAACCTCAGAACGAGCACAGTATACAACATCACCAAGCGCTCAATCGGTGACGTCTGAGTCTTAAGGTCGGTCAAAAATGGGGTGTCTACAGTTGCCCCTCTTTGACAGAACTCGAAAGTCATAAGAATGACGGGAGTGAATGTCAAAGCCCAGAGACGACCCATTTTTGACAAGGCCGAAGACTTAGACAAAGCAGACAAGATAGACAAAGATGTGCCCGCGGGCATGCCCGCAGGCAGGGGCAAAATGCAATTGATATGCGGGAAGATTTTGATAATTGGACTTATACGCTACGCGAAGCCGGTTTGAAGATTGGACTTATACGCTACGCGAAGCCGATTTGAAAATTGGACTTATACGTTACGTGAAGCCGGTTTGAAGATTGGACTTACACGCTACGCGAAGCCGGTTTGAAGATTGGACTTACACGCTACGCGAAGCTAGTTTGAAAATTGGACTTATACGCTACGCGAAGCCGGTTTGAAGATTGGACTTATACGCTACGCGAAGCCGATTTGAAAATTGGACTTATACGCTACGCGAAGCCGGTTTGAAGATTGGACTTACACGCTACGCGAAGCCAGTTTGAAAATTGGACTTAGACGCTACGCGAAGCCGGTTTGAAAATTGGACTTATACGCTACGCGAAGCCGGTTTGAAAATTGGACTTATACGCTACGCGAAGCCGGTTTGAAGATTGGACTTATACGCTACGCGAAACCGGTTTGAAGATTGGACTTATACGCTACGCGAAGCCAGTTTGAAAATTGGACTTATACGCTACGCGAAGCCGGTTTGAAAATTGGACTTATACGCTACGCGAAGCCGGTTTGAAAATTGGACTTATACGCTACGCGAAGCCGGTTTGAAGATTGGACTTATACGCTACGCGAAGCCGGTTTGAAGATTGGACTTATACGCTACGCGAAGCCGGTTTGAAGATTGGACTTATACGCTACGCGAAGCCGGTTTGAAAATTGGACTTATACGCTACGCGAAGTCGATTTGAAAATTGGACTTATACGCTACGCGAAGCCGGTTTGAAGATTGGACTTATACGCTACGCGAAGCCGATTTAAAAATTGGACTTATACGCTACGCGAAGCCGGTTGGAAAATTGGACTTATACACTACGCGAAGCCGGTTTGAAAATTGGACTTATACGCTACGCGAAGCCGGTTTGGAAATTGGACTTATACGCTACGCGAAGCCAGTTTGGAAATTGGACTTATACGCTACGCGAAGCCATTTTGAAAATTGGACTTATACGCTACGCGAAGCCAGACATCACTCATGATCATGCAAAGAGAGCTGTAATGAAGCAATTATGCAAAATAAATGCAACATTTTAAGCGAATGCTAGACAAGCAAGTAAACTCGAACCGAACTATACCTCATGCAGAAAGGATGTAAGAAAATCATGGAATCTTCACGAACATGTACGATAGATACACAAAGGTGAACGAAGCGTGTGATTGATGCACGAAGCGAGCGTGTGTGATAGATACACAAAGCGAATGTGTGATAGATACACAAAGTGAAGTGAGTGTGATGGATACACTATATGAAGCAAAGTGTGATGGATACACTAGGTGAGTGTGTTATAGATACACAAAGCGAACGTGTGATAGATACACAAAGTAAGCATAGTGTGATAGATACAAAGCGAGTGTGTGTGATTGATACACAAAGTAGGCATAGTGTGATAGATACAAAGCGAGTGTGTGGTAAATACACTATATGAACAAAGTGTGATTAATACACTAAATGAATGAAGTGAGCAAAGTGTGATGGATACACAAAAGGCAAACGCAAAGTGTGATAGACGCACAATAGGTGAACACGAAGTGTGATCGATGCACTAAGTGAACAAGTGTGATGGATACACTAAAGGTGAACACGAAGTGTGATAGATGCACTTAGTGAACAAAGTATGATTAATATACTAAAGGTGAACACGAAGTGTGATAGATGCACTTAGTGAACAAGTATGATGGATATACTAAAAGCGAACACAAAGTGTGATAGATGCACTATGTGAACTGAGTGTGATTGATACACTAAAAGTGAACACAAAGTGTGATAGATGCACTATGTGAACAGAGTGTGATACATACACTAAATGTGAACACGAAGTGTGATAGATGCACTATGTGAACTGAGTGTGATTGATACACTAAAAGTGAACACAAAGTGTGATAGATGCACTATGTGAACAGAGTGTGATAGATACACTAAATGTGAACACGAAGTGTGATAGATGCACTTAGTGAACAGAGTATGATAGATATACTGAATGTGGACACAAAGTGTGATAGATGCACTTAGTGAACTAGTATGATAGATATACTGAATGTGAACACGAAGTGTGATAGATGCACTTAGTGAACAAGTGTGATGGATACACTAAAGTGAATATATGCGTGATAGATACACAAAATGATAATGTGTGTGATAGATACACAAAACGAATGAAGTGTGATTGATACACTAATAAATGATCTCGAACGGAACTTCTTTGAATGAACCGTACATACAATATCGTGCATGACTGAGAAAGAAACTTGATAGGTACAATGCATTACAATGCATGATGCTTAAGGAAAGCAATAAATAGACAAAGCGGCGCTTTAGAAAGCACCTCATGAGGTGAGTGGCGGTGAACCGCTCTTCTCCGACGGGGATCTCCCCCTTGTGCTCTTCGAACACTTTAACTTCAACTCACAGTACAAAGGCTCTGGAATGCTGACAAGGGTTCTACACGTAGAATACTTTGGATGCTGCCTTTCTTCCTGATCACATTCACAACTTTCCCTATTCTCCAACGGGGTGACAGACTAGGTTGGTTCAGTATCCAGAATTGAGGTGCATACACGCTATCTCAACCTATGGGGCTTCCATACGGATTTCAAGCCGAGGGCACGCCTCTGGGTATTTAAACCAGACTTTAGTCTCGGAAATCCCGAACCTTTGTGTTCTAGGCATGAGCCATTCGAACTCTAGTTTCCACCGTCTCAGTTGGTCTCCTAGGAACTTATTGCAAACGCAGTCAAGATGCATCTGGCAGGGGCTGGTATTCAGAGAGAGCATTTCTGATTGCCATTCTGGCTTGAGGCAGACTTGATCTTGAGCTTGAGGTAAAAGCACACTCATACTTCGGAGCATTGACAAGACCTGACAAGGTGTATACGGAATGCGATCTCGGAGCTTACTGAAGTTGAAACAAACTCAGATGCCCGATATTTTCCTTTTTTGCTTTTGCTTTGCAGTCCGGAACCATTATAGCTTCAGATGGGTCTTGGTTTCACTGTTCTCATATGACCTGGGTTGAACCCTGCGGTTTTATGAAAGAACAAATACTGTTTTGAACAAATGTGGAGACCGGCACGGCACTCGGAGCACAAATGATTTTATCTTCGAAATTGAGAGATGAGTTTTCGACCAGGTATTGAGCCTACGACTGAACACAGCAAAACGACTCAACAAGGAAATAAAAGGCACACAACCTAGACACATCGAGTAACACTCGAAACGACCCAAAACAAAATCGAGATAAAACAAAAAGACACGACACTCAGACGTGCATAGGGAGCCTGTTTCACCGGGTAGTGTTTCCCACCCTTTCTCATTTGTGGTTCTCACATCACTCGGCCCTCAAGCTCTGTTTTTCTGAAAAAGCCCTTTTCTCACTTTTTCTCTCATCGCACATCTCTCTATTCTTCAATCTCTCATTTTTCTATCCCTCCCCTGGGTGGTTGATAGATAAACAGCAAGTTGTGGGCTCGTGCCCTTAGCATTCTGCTAGATTCTTCTTCTTCTACACGCAGCTAGTGAGTTTCTCCCACAGAGGGGTTGTGCTACAACTGGGTGTGTAGCAAATCTGTAGCTGACATCGATTGATGATGCTCTGCTTGGAGTTCGGACGTGATCAGATCTGTCCAGATGTAGGGAGTGGAATCTCTGGTCTCATTCCAGTTCGTGCTTCGCACTTGGCTTGATACCTCGTTGCTCGGAGGGTGAGAGAGCCTTCAGCCCTTTGTTGTTAGCTTCAGTTGTGCCCTTTTCTGGCAAGTAGAGTGCCCTTCTTGGCAAGTATGTTGACAATGGGGAAAGACAGGAAACCTGACTCAACTGTGCCCCTAATTCATCATTTTGACCATTTTTTTGTTTTAGTTTTCTCCTAAAAAAATTTTGACCAAAATGAGAATTAGATTAACATGCTTGTTCAATCTTTTGATTTGAAATCATGCAAGTCAGGCTATGAGCACTGAAAATTTTCCTTTTTTGGGTCCAAGAAATGGTCCAGTTTTAGAAAAATGGGATAATTTTCGAGAGAATTAGTCAACCTCAGTAAAAATTCTCAAAAACTATTTTTGCAAACGGCCACTGCTCAACAAGCACAAAACCTACTCTTGAGATGCATAACCTCGGACCCATAGCAATGGAAAATTGCCCCTTGTCTGAAGGACACTGCATGGCAACGGAAAGTTGCCCCTTGTTTGAAATGACACTGCGGCGTTTTGAATGGTAACGGAAAGTTGCCCCTTGTTTGGATAGCACCGCAGCGCATTGTAGTCAGTCCTCACAGCGACGAACACAACCAGACTCTCAGATACAACGAAGACAAAGATAACCAGAACCATCGCATGGACACAGTCGATTTGGAAAAGTTTATGGCTGGACTTCAGAATGAAGTTGCCTACGTATCCCAAAGATGGGAATCAAGCCTTACGTAGTGCGGGTTAAGGTACACTCGGGTATTTAACCTCTCCTTTTTATGCTCTAACTTTTGCCAAGGCGCCTGTTACAGGTTTTCGACCTTGCGAGCTTTGTTCTTCTTTCTTTTCTTTTTTTTCTATTCTTTTCATTCCTTTTTCTTCTTCTTTTTTTTTGCATTTTTCTTTTCTTTTCTTTTCTTTTCTTTTTTGCATTTTTTTTTTCTTTTCTTTTCTTTTTTTTTTTTCTTTTTTTGTTCTTTTTCTTCTTTTTCTTGCTCTAACTTTTGCCTGGGTCGCCCTTCGGGTTTTCGGCCCAGCGAGCCTCTCAAGGGTAAAAGTGTAGCTTGGTCCATGCCAAATGGTTGTAGGGTTTCGAAGCCATCCGTATCTAGCAGAGTGGCTGTTGATTTGCAAGAGGACTCATCTTCAACTCTTCGAGCATGTCTGATATCTTTGCCCCTAGTTCGAAGGGTACTTCTGTTCTAGCTTTGCAAGCTTCTTCTGATCTTCTGATCTTCTTGATCCGACTTTCCTGGCCACTTGTTCGAGGGCTGCTTCAAATCTGGCCACACAGGCCTCACGTCGTAGTTGACCGTTGAACCTTCTGATTCAAGTTCAAGATTTGGAAGCAAAGGGGTTGAGTCTCGAGGCTGGAGAGCGATCCTAGGCTGCACAATCTCAAGAGCGATTCCACACAGGTCTTCGCAGGACCGCGCAAATCATTTTGTTTTGAAAATTTTTTAAGAAAGCGACAAATCGCTCGCGCTGAAGATAGTGTGAAACCAGTCTGGATCAAGCCAGGGTCCTTCTCAGTACTTACGCTAACAAGCATGATTTCATTCATTAATGGCTTAGCACGCCTCTCTTTCCCTCATCAATTGATCAAAGTTTTGCAAATCCCGAGGAATTCCTTCCTCTTCATTTTCACCGCAGTGTTCAAAAAAGTTTTGAAAAACTTAGGTCAATACAATGACTTCAGGGCACAGAAAAGACAGAGTTCTTAGTCAAATACTGCCATCTCATTCAGAACTTCCGGCATAACTGGCACAAGGTAGAAGCAAACGCGAGAGCGTGAAAATCACTGCTGTTTCATTCAAATCTGTTGGCATTACTGGCTCCCTGGCAGAAACAGACTCAAAACGAAAAGACAAACGCAAAACAAAATGGTGACGCCCGAGGTAACACCCCTGGAATCACCCGACTTCTATATAACAGGACTGACTCGATACAACAAGACAAACCCAAAACAAAAGAGACTGACTCAAAACAAAAAGACAGACTCAAAACAAAACAACAAAACTGACCCAATACCCAAGTCAGAAAGCACAAAAACTGGTATTTGCACATTGCTCAGAACAGTGCGTGCCATTCCCACGTCTGGAGTAAATTGAGCGTCATCCACAGCTGGTTCATCCCCCGATCACATAATCACATTATCCCCCCCAAGTTCACTGATCAAATGCCGATAGACTTTGCAGGACCTGGTGCGGCAACGACCCCGTTGTCAAATAAATCTTGTACATCATGGCGCAGACGAAAGCAACTGTCGGTGTCATGACCGGTTTGTTGATGGTAGGCATAGTATTTAGTCTGGTCATGCTTTGCAGGGATAGGATCGGGTAGGGGCCGTTGTTCCAACGGTTTCAAATGTCCTTCCCGGAGTAAGACCTCTAGAGCCTTTGACAGAGGCATATGAAGTGGAGTGAAAACCCTCTTGACTCGAGGTGGGTATTTGGTTTTTTGTGAGCTACTTCCGGACGCACCGGTGAATGGGGTAGCTGTTTTTGATGCGGTAGTGGTAACCATGCCCACTTCAGAAGATCTTGCAGCTGCATCACTACTGGTGGTCGCATTCGAATTGCGGGAAAACGCCCGCCTAGGCTGCTCCTTCTCCTGGTCAATAAGGCCCTGCTTCATGGCATCTTCGATCTGTACTCCCATCTCATGCAAATCTGAAAAGGTATGGAAGGGGAGCACGATCATTTTCTGCATTAGTTTGGGCTGGAGGTTGCGCACAACCATCCGTATTTGATCCTTATCCGTTGGCCTAATGGTCATCATTGAGGCCTTCGCCCTCCACCGGGCCACGAATTCAGAGAAGCTCTCTTTAAGCTCCTGCCTTGTCGTTTCAAGATCACGGGTTGTGATCTCGATCTGGGTATTGTATGAATATTGTGCGACGAAGGCCTCGGCCATCTCCTCCCAGCTTCGTTTCACTGAATCCTCTAATTTGGTGTACCAGATGGCCGCCATACCCGACAGGGTCCTGTCAAAAAGGGAGAGCTTCTGTAATCTTGTCAAGCCCATCGGGCGCAGAACATCTGAAAACAAACTCAGGTGGACCATGGGATCTCCTGACCCGTCAAAACGGTCGATGTGAGGCATCTTGAATCTGTCCGGCAATGTCACAGCTGCGTTGGTGTATCCGTCCTCAATGTCTGGGATAGCCTTGACTCCCTGGGATTTCTTGAACAGCTTTTCAAGCTTGCTCAACTTCAACACTGTAGGGTCCACCTCGCACTCAAAAGGTGAATCTGGCAAGTTGATTGGTGTTTTAGATAACTGGGGTAGAATTGGGAGCAGAGCCGGCCCTACCGGAATGTCCGTATTTGCTTGGACATTTGGCGTCTCCTCGGGTATCGGAACCCGTAGTGGAGGAGGAGCTTGATGTGAGGCTGATGCTCCGGCTTGCTGTTGCAACCTAGTGATGAGCTCGGCTTGTTGAGCCATGATTGCAGCCTGCTGCTTGGAAAATTCCGCTTGGCGGACAGCGTCCTCCTGCATGAGCTTCATACTTTCTTGCATCTGACGCATTATTGCCTCCATCCCTGACGTGTTCTGCTGATCCATCTGACTGACTGGTATATCTATCCTTGCAGTAGAAACTAAGACCTCAGCCTGACTGTTCACTGGTGGAGTGGATAAGGGCCACTGATCTGGTAACTACTGAACTGGTGATCTGTGCCTAACTGGCCCTCTTCACCCTGCCCCTGGTAAAGGAACACTGATTGCCCATGAACTGAATCTCTGACCCGACAAAGTCTATCAACACAAGTTCGGTGTACCCGGGGGATATTGGAGCCCTCTGAAGCTATGGTTCCCAAACTACCTAGCAAAAAAGAAAACATGCAGCATCTCAGCCTGATTTCACCAGAACAGATACGAACAAAGCTGAATGAGTGTGCTCTCTACTGAATTCTGCCCAGAATTCTGCCTCAAATCTGATACCCTCAGGTAAAACTGATTCCCCAAATACTAATGCCCTCAGGCTTGATACCCAAAATACTGAACTGGTGCCCGCAGGCCTGGTGCCCAAACTTGTAAACTGATACATGCATTCCTGTAGAGACGCACTCTAAAAGCACATAGCAGATAAGTGAGAGCCAAAACACCCCTATGTTGGGGTAGGGTTTCCCTGTCCTATTTTGTCAGGGACTAGGGTTTCACTACGCACACAGCGGTTTCAAACAACCTACAATCGGGTAAGCAACCTGTCCTAGTTTGGAATGGTCACTATGGATTCCGAATATGCACTAGGTCGAATGGTCAAAAGGGTGCCCCGGTAAAACAGGGGTTTGTGTTCCCATACTAGCAGAGCCCAAAACCGGTCAGCCTTATGGTCATGCCTTGACAAGACAAGCCTCCGGCAAACCATTCAGGAATAGCAGATGGCAAACACGGTGTCCTAGGCGCACCAGTGCAAATGCAATGCAAAGAAACACACAAGTGTAGTCAAAACCAGATATCATGAGTTCGAGTCAAGTTCTCTAAATCCCCAGCAGAGTCGCCAGAAACTGTAGACGTCCCCGAACGGCTCGGGAGGGTGAGGTCCCGTTCTGTTCATTTGGGCTCACTACAGTTCAAAGGACTGGTTCTTAATCTTGAACCAAAGAGTCCAAATCTGGCAAATCGTTTTGAGAAAACAGATTTTTGAAAGAAGTGCCAAACATGGACTGCTTTGCCAGATACAGAGTCGCCACCTAAATATTTTTTATGGGGAAATTTAGGAAACCCTAACTCGGTGCCAAAGGCCACGTGTCTGTCATCACCAAAGTTGCCTCGGCTCGGGAACTTGGGTACGATTGGGGAAGGTCACTTCGTGAGCACCCCCGCTCGCCCGGTCAAAGACCGGCCTCTACTAATCATGATATCTATTTTTGAAAACATTGTGTATTCTTATTCCGGTTTATTAGCCTAGGTTACTATGTGATGCGCACAGCATACAAGTATAGACTGAGTCGCCTGAATTGGAACAAAACATTTCATGTTTGTTTGTTTGAAAATGGTTTGATGGTGCTACCCGCAGGTAGGCTAAGACGTGAATTGGCCACCCTCGGGTGGGCTTTAGAAAACATGATTTTGCCACTATCTAGTGGGCTTCAAACAAACATTTGATGAATTGTCCCAATCCAAATAACCCAACCTCCACCCACAAGCATCCAAGCAGGTATATCACATAAGCACATAGCCTCATGGTAAGCATGCTATTCATGGCAGTCACTCACTGCGCATGCAAGGATGCTAAAGCATAACAACTCACCGAGTACTCCAAGCCAAAACAGAAAACTCATTAGAAATCATGCATGATCCTAAATATGCTGAAATGCCTAATGCAACACATGCAGAATGCAATTATAGCAGGCTCGGCTATTCTAAACATGGCATATTGGAATGCTACAACTAACACGTATTCAATTTGGAATTGAAATACAAATGCAGTTTGTATGATGCGCCGAGCCCGGTGCGTGCAAAACAGATGAATGATGCAAACATGCTGTCATACTGTATGCTAATTGAAATATGCCCTAATCTAACCATCATTAAGCAGGTAAATAAAAGGGAAGAAAGACGTGGGGTTGGAAGACATACATCACACACTCACCCACACTTATTACAATTATGCCCTCACACAGAGGGTCCAAATAAATATACAGTCCCGAATAAAAGATAGTACAGTCCAAATAATATAGTCCAAATAATGTACAAATTCCTAATTAATTAACAAATTAGCTAAGAAAACTGTAAAACTGGCATGCAAGCCAGGGACTGCCTTGATTCCGCTCCGGGTGATGAATGATGCATGTTCGGGTTGCCTTTGTGCGGAAATCCCATTGACGATGCCCTAATTAGCCTCTGTTTGCACCTGTTCTTGAAATGCGTGCCAAGCTCCGAAAAGTTGCTGATTCTTCATTTTGCTGCAACAGAGAGCAGGAAAGGGACATAGCAATGTATTTTCACAAATGTATGCTTGTCTCGATCCTCGTGCCACCAATCACGCATATCGATGCATGATGGCCGAGGAGTCGAATTGCACAATTCAATATGAAATGAATGCACGTGAAAACACAACAAGACCTAACTCCCTCATGGATGATCTGGAGTGTCCGGTGACTGGGGAATTGAGACACGTTCCGTCACTCGGAGTAAAGAACGTACCTCGTTTCCCGTGCCCGGGGCTAACTCCTATCCCGAACACAATGCAATATGCATGACATGCATGAAATGCAACTAAGATACAATCCTAACATACACAATGTTATGGAATGGCATACACGTTACACGAGGTGATACACAACCGAGCATACACAATGCTATGGATGAAATGGCATAACGCAATGCAATATGGGCTTACACCAACATGAGAGAGCCTCAGCCACACTCACATAAGAGGCCATAAGATGAAAATGAGACAACTCGAAGTACGTGCACGCGTGCATGCAAATCGAGGGACTGAACCTACGGCACGGAAATGTCACTCTAATGAGACATGGCAAAGACATGGAATATGATATGCAAACATGCAAAAATCAGTAGCAAAAAGAGGGGGAAAACAGCCCCGAAACAAGGCGAAATGACACCCGATGCATGGAATCTCTCCCGAAATGCAAAACTAGGTACATGAAATGGCTTACAGCTATACAAAGCATGCATGATTGGTACATGGAATGAAAAGACAGAAGCAAGGCAGCCCCAAAATAAGCATTTTTACAGTTCAAAGAATGGCCAAACAGTGGGTACAAATAGGGCTAAAATAGCATACAAAAATGGCTCCGCAAGGGAGGCAATGAGGCAAGTGGTAGATGCAAAGCCCAAACAGAAAAAGACCCTTCTACAACACTGAAGAGAGACCAAAAATATGATGTTTTTCAGTAGATGACAAGCCCCAAATCAGTATACAAACATACTCAAAATGCAATGCAAGATTAAGGCCACAAGAAGGCTATAACACAAAGTATACCAAGGATGTATCAAACAGCCCTAGACCCTTAATGAAACATGACAAGGAGGTCAAAATATGGCCACTTTCAGCTCTGATCATGGCCAAAAATAGAAGCAAGATAAGCTAACAAAATATGCAAAAATAGGGACCAAAGAGGGGTACAATGGCAAGTGATACATGGAGGTCCCAAACAGTGTTGAGCCCTTCTTCAATGTTGAAGAAGGGCTCAAAATAATCCTATCTACAGTTTATGTCATGCTCCAAAACAGATCACACATAGGCTAAAAATATCATGCAAAGTAATGGCATTCAAGGGGATATTGAAGCAAGTGCAACATGGGGGTCCCAAACAGTGTTGAGCCCTTAAACAAACATGAAAAATGGCTCAAAATAATCCTAGTTCCAGTTAGGGTCGGAGCCCAAAACAGCAAGCAAATAGGGCTAAGCAATGGTACAAAATAAGGCCAAAAAAGAGGGGAAATGAACTTACCCTTGAAGACTACTCCTTGGCTGCCTTTTGGACTGAGAAATGGTGCCTCCTAGCTGCTGGAAAGCTTCCCAAGCTTCTGGAAATGGAGTAGTGGTGGTGGTGCTTGGTGGTGATGAAGAAATGAGGTGTAGGACTTAGGAATTTTGGAGCTTGAGAGAGAGAAATGGAGAGCTTCAATGCAAGAGGCTTGGGGGAAATTTTGTAACCCTAAAACCAGAGCTGGGCAGCTGGTTATATAGGCCAAAGAGAGGAGAAAAGAGGGGGAAAAAATGGAGGGAAAATGCACCAAGTTTCCCTCCAAAAATGCCAAACCTTCGGGCATGGGTGAAGTGCAAAACAAAATTCACTTTTAGGACACACCTGGGGAGGGGGTTATGGCCGGCCAATTATAAAGGGCAAAAAGTCATTTCACAAAATAGGTGGCCGGCCGGCTAGATTTTCTGGCCGGCCAGCTACTTTCTGGGCAAAAAAAATGGGTTCTCGGAAAGAAAAGTGGCCGGTGGGTGATTGGGAAGTCTAATGGTGGCCATTCAGGTGTCCAAATTGAAGCCCCGGAAGTTAGCTTTCCAATGGCTCAAACCTTACATCAAAATTCCTCCTGTGGAAAAAGTTATGCCAGTTTCCGTAAAGCCGCGCAGATTTCGGTCCAACCGGAGTGATGCCCTACTTTAATCAACCATATCTCCTCCCCCTGGATTTGGACTTAGGAGATTCTTGAGTGAAAAATGAAGCCCTGGAAGTAAGCTTTCCAATGGTGGTGGCCACATATCTTAATTCCTCTTGTGCAAAGAGTTACGCCCGTTTCGGTGAAGCCGCGCAGACTTTCTCCTTCCCGGATTCATGCTGAACCACTTTTGACCAAACAAAAGGTTGGTTGTCAGAACAATTGCTGGCCTCCCACCCTCCTACAAGCTTCCTAATAATGAAAATAAGGCCTCCACCAAAAATGAGCCCAAACCGATGCGAAATGAAGGTTTGGGGGCCGAAACGCGCAGTTCGGGACCCTAAAAACTGACTGTTGGGCACCGGGAGTGGTGTTCGACCACAAAGTTGGTCTCTCGGACCCCAGTGTCCCTCAAAAGGGAGTAAATAAGATGCATGCCAAAAATCGGAGCAAACGGAGGTAGTTAGGCGGTCCCGAACCGAGGCACACGGCCTGACGGCTCCGAAAACTAGGAACCGGGCTCCGAAATGGGAAAAATGGCCTGCGACCACGAAACGTAGCCTATGGCCACTGAGAGATGATCTACGAGACCTCTCCCTTCCCTCAGGAAGAGAAAGCAGAGAAAACCGAGCTTGGTTCGCAAACCGAGGCAAGGCACAGAAAAGTCCAGAAGTTCGGAGGCAAGCCTCACGGCCGAGACTCCGCAACCTCAGAACGAGCACAGTATACAACATCACCAAGCGCTCAATCGGTGACGTCTGAGTCTTAAGGTCGGTCAAAAATGGGGTGTCTACAAGGACATGTAGCAAAAATCTGGAGGTCTCCAGCCTCATTGGTCGGCCGACCACTTTTTCTGGTCGACTAGCCACTTTTTCTGGTCAACCAGCCACATTTTCTGGTCTGCAGACCACAAAAGTGGTCGACAGTCTACTTTAGCTGGTCGGCAATGAGCATTAAGTGGTCTGTAGCTCCTTCTTATCTTCAGAAGAGGGTCCCTGGCCTTCTTATGTGCTGAGAATGCTAAAGGTCTGAGTTTATTTCTGCTTCGGACGCGTCCCGTTGCTTTGTTCATCTAGTATGCATTTGCTTATCGAGTTGTTGCTCATTTGCTTATCGGGACGCGTCCCGTTGCTTTGTTCATCTAGTATGCATTTGCTTATCGAGTTGTTGCTCATTTGCTTATCGAGTTGTTGCTCTTTGATTATCGAGTTGTAGTGATTTGTTTTTTGAGTTGTTGCTCGTTGCTTATCGAGTTGTTATAATTCGTTTATCGAATTATTTTTGTTAAGTTGTTTTGTTTGTTACGTTGGCTCACTACCTGCCTCGGCAATACACAAATGTTCAATTTCCATCAATCTTATTTTTATGCAAAATAGTGCGATGCAATGCTTAAAATACAAATGCAACACTTTTTGAACAAGAAGCTGTTTTCATTCCATCATGGTTTCTTTTTACTACAGGGTACAAAGTTTTAAAGAAAATAAAACTGCCTAATGTTGTACAATGTGCTACAACTACTAGTAAAAAGAAAACAAAGTAAAAACAACTGAGTCGGTGCTATCTGGCTCAAGATCGAGAGGCCCTCTTCACCCTCTTCGGCTGAGCAGCCTCTGCACTACCGCCGTTGGCACCTCCGTCTGAACCAGAGCCACCATCCTCGGAATCCTCCTCGGCGTCGTCTTTGCCCTCAGAACCTGAACCAGTGTCATCACCTCTGCCCGCGGATGTCTCTGACTGAGGGTGAGTTGCCTCATCCTCCTCACTAGACTCGTCATCATGTCTGGCAGGTGCTCGATGCCTCCCTCGGCAACGTGTCGAGATCTCTCTCCCTGCTACTCGAGAAGGCTTGGGTGGCCCGGGCTGTATAGGTGTGACCTGAAAAGGTAGTTTGAATACATCAGCCAGGGTATGTATATCAGATGCAAGTATGGTGCATGGAGTGAGTGCATGCAGATATAGTGTGTGAATGTGATATGTCGGATGTGATCTATACATGCAGTGAATCAGTGTAGTGAAATGTTCAGTTTCGATATATCAGCAAAAATATGATAAATGCAAGGAAACTGGAAAGTACCGGGATGCCGTAGGAGTGCAGTATCGTCTCTCTCCTCAAAACCATAAACTCAAGTGAGGCCATCGCCTCGAAAAAACCCCTCAACGTATCCTCTGGGAGGCTGCAGATGCAAGTTCAAGTCATCAGTGAATGAATGAATGTCTAAATATTTGAATGATAGATGAAAGCTGTGGAGCATATCGATGCTGAGTCAGGGGCACTGACAAATCAATGATCTGGCAATGGAGGCTCCAGCGGAATCTGGTATGGTGTCCCATGCCACCAGCCTGTCAGCTCAGTCGGAGGATCTGGCCACCCAGCACACTGCCAAGTGGGGGGCATCCCCCTAGTCCTCCCTCTCGAAGCACTGGCCCTGCTAGTCGAGGGTATGTCTATAGCTCGGGCGCGGCTCGATGAAGGAATATCAGCAGCTTTCCTAATGGAGCACGAACACCTATCAGCGGAGGCATCAGGTATGTATGAAGGTATGTCGTGTACTACCCCTCCTCCAGGAAAAGGACTGCGTCAGCACCCTGCATAAGGTCGCTAACCTCTCGAGGAGTGAGACTCTCTGTGGTCCGCATGTCTACTAGAGGCGGTGAAGGGATATCCTGAGCGGGATTACCCAGTGTCTGGCGCATGAAACGTTCCTCGAGAAACCAGGCTCTGCTAATTGGTCCCTCAAACAAAATCCGGTATCGGGAGGCGCCCCATGCCCCAACAAACTGGAACCGAGAATACCCTGGCATCACGACTCAAGGCTGCCAGGTGATCTGTAGATAACAAGTGCATGAATTGATCAGTTGTCATAGATATGCAAGATGAATCGAAGCTGAAAGCATAAAGAACTGAGAGTTCTGGATTACCTCGGTCGCCCGTACTGTGTCAAAGTAATGCTTGAGGTATGGCAGAGTCTCTTGGGGCCTAGGCCGGCATTGACCCTCAAACCTACGCGAGTATGGCACCTCAAGTAGCGCCTCAACCTCCGGATCAGGGGCGAGCGTCGGGAAGCAGGCGCATACCCACAGTTGTGAAAGGCAAGACAGTGGCAATGAGAATACAAAATGTACAGAAAATGCAGAAAGCAGAGTGCAGAATGCAGAGTACAGAATGTAATGTGTGCAATGTACGGAGTGTGCAGTGTACAGGTAATGTAGAGCAGAAATGAAATACAAAAGGGCAGAATGTACCTTCCAGGCTCTCCAATAGCCGCTTACTATGTTCCCCCGCCTGCGGGAGGTCGTGTTCATATAGCAGTAAAGGGTAGCAAGGCCAGCGCCGCCCCAATCGAAGTGTCGAACCTGCGATAGGTCTACTAGAGCACTCAGAAGATATAGCGCGACCGTGTTCTCCCTATCAAAGAACAATGTAGTCCTAAGAAGGAACTCAGAAATCCCCGGGCGTACTGCTCCGTGGCCTCAACAGTCTCGGGCACGGTCCCTCTGTACTGCTCTGTAAACCAGGTATATCTGACCATGCCCGATGATCGGTAGATCGGCGGATGGGCTCCGAGGAGATAAGTCCAGGCTGCCTCTTACTCACCCATATCAAAGTCATATGGGATCGGCCGACCTCCCACATCGAGGCCTGTCAGCATAGAAAAGTCGTACGGGGTCATCGTCATGTCCCCGGTGGCTAAGAAATTGAAGGAGTTGGTGGTGTCCCACCATCTCTCTACTAATGCGCCCAGGAGGGTCCTACTCGCCGGAAAACGCGACAACCCCGTGCAAAATGGGCCAAACCCTGCCTCATCAATGATATGTCGAACACCGTCTGGGAGCTCCGTGTACCACTCCCTCGTTATGATCGACCCATATCCCCGGGTAAAACAGGAAGCCACCTGCATTCAGAACGAGCGGAAAAATAGTGTGAGTTGTGTTTAGAATGAGAAGAATGCTATGTGTGAGCTGTGTGCAGAATGAATAGATGTATTCAGTTTCAGAATAAGCAGAATGCTATTTGTGAGCTATGTGCAGAATAAACAGATGTATTCAGTTTCAGAATGAACAGAATGCTGTGTGTGAGCTGTGTGCAGAATGAATAGATGTGTTCAGTTTCAGAATGAACAGAATGTTGTGTGTGAGCTGTGTGCAAAATGAACAGATGTATTTAGTTCAGAATAAACAGAATGCTATGTTTGAGCTGTGTGCAGAATGAGCAGAAATGCAGCGTGTGAGCTGTGTGCAGGATAAGCAGAAATGTAGCGTGTAAGCTGTGTTTAGAATGAGCAGAATGCGGTGTGTGAGTTGTGTTCAGAATGAAAAGAAGTGTTGTGTATGTAAATATGTTCAGAACGAGCAGATAAAATGCATAGCAAAAGCATAAAGTTTGCAAGAAATGCAGAATACATCGCAGAAAATGTAAAAGTGCAGTACGCACCTCACGCACGTAGTGAGACAGGTGAGACTCCGGCTCCCGTAATAGTAAGTCTCCGGGTGCTCATCGCGCAAAATCTGTGAAATGATGGAAAGTGCTTGGTGGTAATATGTGCTCCTCAGGGAGGTACCTCTCCGAGTCAAAAGGCCAAATCCTAGGCGGCAATGGCATGATGTCAGGCTCGTCCTCTACTCGCGAAGAACCCCCATCGTGTGGGATATGGTCAGCCATCTAAAAAAAGGTGCAAAATGAGCAAAAATGAGCGAAATGAGCTAAAATTACCAAAAGTCAACAAAAGTCAACTCTCAAAAAGAGAAAAAGTCAAAGAAAGTCAAAGCCCAGGAAAAGGTGCTAAACTCCGAGAGAAACATACCTCAAGTGGTGAAAATGGAGAAAAAAGCTCCGAAAACAATTTCTGATCGGTTCAAAACGAAGAGAATCGAAAGTTTTTTGCAAATCAACTTCGCGTGAGGCGTTGGAAAACGCGTGCAAAGCCCAGATCTGAGAGGGAAAAGGGTCTAGGAAGGAAGAGGAGTGGATTTCGGCCTTGTGCTTGTGAGCATTTGTGTTTTAAAGTTGTGTACTTAAAGAGCCGACCTTCAAAAGACCAAACTGCCCCAATTTTGCTAAACTGGTCGACCGACCAGTTTTTCAGGTTGACCGACCACTAAAGTGGTTTGCAGGTGGTCTACAGGTGATGTAGGTGGTCGGCAGCCCTCCTGGGTGGTCTTCAGGGTCCCATTGTCCTCCCTGTGTGTTTTGGTGCGGATTGGAGTCCTTGGCTCTCGAGAAAGTGCAAGAAAAGTTCACTATTTTCGACTCAAAATGTCCCCACGAGAACTTCGACTCACGTCTTCGATGCACGACTCATCGTCACTCGTCAAGAGCAAAGTGTATCCTTTTTAAGTATGTTGTGACCCCTCCGAGAGGTAAATCGAAGGTTGCGTTTGAATTGATCTCGTTAAGGCGTGTATTTCCTCATTCAGTATTTTACTTCAAACATGCTATTGATGTTGCATTGAAAATGCATTGTTATCGTGCACGGAATGTGTATGCCGCGTTGCATTGTTATGCGCTTTTCACTTGCATTGCTATGCACTTTTCGTTGCATTGTTATGCACTTTTCACTTGCATTGCTACGCATTTTTCACTTGCATTGCTATGCACCACTTGCATTGTATATGCACGTGTTTATCTTGTATTGGAATTGTATCTTGATGTAAAGTTGAACATGTGTTTCTACTATATTGTACCTGTTGAGTTTCTTTCTTATGCAGGCACGATATTGTATGTACGGTTCATTCAAAAAAGTTCCATTTAAGATTGTTCACTTAGTGTATCTATCACACTTTGTTCACTTATGCATCCATCGCACATGTTCACCTAGTGTATCTATCACACTTTGTTCATTTTGTGTATCTATCGCGCATGCTCACTTAGTGTATTTATCACACTTTGTTCACTTAGTGTATCTATCGCACTTTGTTCACTTTTGTGTATCTATCACACATGCTCACTTAGTGTATCTATCACACTTTGTTCACTTAGTGTATCTATCACACTTTGTTCACTTTTGTGTATCTATCACACATGTTCACTTAGTGTATCTATCGCACTTTGTTCACTTAGTGTATCTATCACACTTCGTTCACCCTTTGTGTATCTATCACACTTTGTTCACCCTTTGTGTATCTATCGCATTTTGTTCACTTAGTGTATCTATCACACTTCGTTCACCCTTTGTATATCTATCACACTTTGTTCACTTAGTGTATCTATCACACTTCGTTCACCTTTTGTGTATCTATCACACTTTGTTCACTTAGTGTATCTATCACACTTTGTTCACTTTTGTGTATCTATCACACATGCTCACTTAGTGTATCTATCGCACTTCGTTCCACTTAGTGTATCTATCACACTTCGTTCACCTTTTGTGTATCTATCACACTTTGTTCACTTAGTGTATCTATCACACTTCGTTCACTTCTTGTGTATCTATCACACTTTGTTCACTTAGTGTATCTATCACACTTCATTCACCTTTTGTATATCTATCACACTTTATTCACTTAGTGTATCTATCACACTTTGTTCACTTAGTGTATCTATCACACATGTTCACTTAGTGTATCTATCGCACTTTGTTCACTTAGTGTATCTATCACACTTCGTTCACCCTTTGTGTATCTATCACACTTTGTTCACTTAGTGTATCTATCACACTTCGTTCACTTTTGTGTATCTATCACTCTTTGTTCACTTAGTGTATCTATCGCACTTCGTTCACCCTTTGTGTATCTATCGCACTTTGTTCACTTAGTGTATCTATCACACTTCGTTCACCCTTTGTGTATCTATCACACTTTGTTCACTTAGTGTATCTATCACACTTCGTTCACCTTTTGTGTATCTATCACACTTTGTTCACTTAGTGTATCTATCACACTTCGTTTACCTTTTGTGTATCTATCACACTTTGTTCACTTAGTGTATCTATCACACTTTGTTCACTTTTGTGTATCTATCACACATGCTCACTTAGTGTATCTATCGCACTTCGTTCCACTTTGTGTATCTATCACACATGTTCACTTAGTGTATCTATCACACTTCGTTCACCTTTTGTGTATCTATCACGCATGCTCATTTAGTGTATCTATCACACTTCGTTCACCTTTTGTGTATCTATCACACATGTTCACTTAGTGTATCTATCACACTTCGTTCACCTTTTGTGTATCTATCACACATGCTCACTTTGTGTATCCATCACACGTTCGCTTTGTGTATCTATCGCACTTTGTTCACTTTGTGTATCTATCGCACTTTGCTCACTTTGTGTATCTATCACACATGCTCACTTTGTGTATCTATCACACGTTCACTTTGTGTATCTATCGCACATGTTCCCTAAGATTACATAATTTTCTTACATCCTTTCTGCATGAAATGTAGTTCGGTCTGTAATTCCCACGCGTGGCATGTTTACTTATTTGCTTGTGTACGAGTTTGCTGTAGCATTTCTTTGCATAACATTTGCATCTAGATGTTTCATTACAGCCTTCTTTGCATAATCGTAAGTTATGTTTTGCATTGTGCATGTCATTTGCATCTTGCCCCTGCCTGCGGGCACATCTCTTTGTTATCTTGCCTGTTTGTCTAAGTCTTTGGCCTTGGCAAAAATGGGTTGTCTCTAGGTTTTGACATTCACTCCCGTCATTTCATGACTTCCGAGTTCTGTCAAAGAGGGGCAACTGTAGACACCCCATTTTTGACCGACCTTAAGACTCAGACGTCATCGTCTGTGCACTCGATGATTGTGCATGTTTGTGCTCGTTTCGAGTTTCCGAAGTTTTCGGCTGAGTGCCTTGCCTTCGAGTCTCTGAATTCTTTGTGTTTTGGCTTGGTTTGTAGACCATGCCTTGTTGCCCTTGCCTAGAGGGAGAGAGAGGCCTGTAGGCCACTTTTTGTAGTCGTAGACTACTTTTCCCTCATATAGGCTAGTTTCTGGTTTCCGGAGCCTTCGGCCGAGCGCCTTGTCTCGGGACCTCTTAACGCTCTCCTCTTAGCCTGGTTTTTGGACCATGCCTTGTTGCCTTTGCCTAGAGGGAAACAGAGGCCTATAGACCACTTTTTGTAGTCGTAGACTACCTTTCCCTCCCGTAGACCAGTTTCCGAGGCTTCCAACTGAGTGCCTCGCCTTGCAAACTTTTGTCTTGTTTCCTTTTTGGTTTGTTTTTGAACCAAACCTTGTTTTCCCTTGCCTGGAGAGTGGAACAGGGGTGTAGACCAGTTTCCCCCCCTGTAGACCACTTTTCTTCACTGCCAGCCAGTTTTCTGGTCGGCCAGCTAGGGTGGGTGGTCTATGGACCACCTAAAGTGGTCGGCAGCCATGCCACCACCTTCCTCTCTTTGTGCAGACCATCTTTCCCCCCTTGCCAACCAGTTGTTCTCCCTGCAGACCACTTTTTCTGGTCGGTCGACTAGTGGGAGTGGTCGGCCGGCCACCTCAACTGGTCGACACCTTTTCTGCATTTTTCTGCAGATATTTTCTTTCCAGTTGTGCCAGCTATTGGGCACAGAAAGCATTCTCCATACATGTGTATGGAGGGATTGCTTGGAGCCTTTAGCTTGTCAAACAAGCTTAGAGCATGGATTTCTATATAAGGGAGCCTCATCCCTCTTGCTTTAGGTTCAGAATTTTGCATTAGGGTTATAAATATATCTCTATCTCTATATTGCTCTATTTGCACCATATTTGTGCT
Organism: Camellia granthamiana; assembly: GCA_036172215.1. Lineage (NCBI taxonomy): Eukaryota > Viridiplantae > Streptophyta > Magnoliopsida > Ericales > Theaceae > Camellia > Camellia granthamiana. Next base: position 70,962,850 of record CM069916.1, on the reverse strand, counting down.
TAAAAGTGTAGTTTCTTCACACTTTTGCATACAAACACCTACTCAAACACCTTTGCTTTGGAGCTAAGGCACCTTGAAGCTGGTTTTGGGGTTTTTGGATTGCTTTTGGTCCAAAAAGGTTGCTGGAGTTACTGTTTTGCCCTTGTTCTTCAAGGGTAAGAAACTAGCCCCTTAAAGCTATGTTTTTTATTAAGTCTTTGGCTCTATTTGCATGTTGTTTTAGGCCTAACTTTTAACTGCAAAAAGCTTCATTTTCAAGTGTTTAAAATGTTTATTTAAGGCCTCTTTGGTGTTGAGGGTGTGCTACCCTCTTGTGTGCCTTATTTGCTTTGTTTTGTGCTATCCTTTTAGGCCTTTGAGATCACCTTCTCTTGGCCTTTTAGCTACTGAAATACAGTGGATTTTCAGTGGTAGAAAGTGTGTTTTGAGGTTCAAAATGGGAGGGGGTCATCCCCTCTCCTTGTGTCTTGGTTGCTTGCCTTGTTGGCCTCATGTTTGAGCTTGTTATTTTAGCATGTGTTGGCTTAGTCTCAGCCCATTTTTGGCCCTATTTCAGCATGGCATACCTCTATTTTGGCTTGGTTTGATCAACTCATGCATGCTTTTTATACTTGTAGTGTAATCTTGTCATTTAGCCTTGTGTGCATCATGCTGTGGACCACCATTTTAGCATGATTTTGGTTCAACTACAGCAAGCTTTTACTCATGTTTCGCCATGCTTAAGCTCTGTTTCATGTGCTTTGGGTCATGCATGCCTTGCTTTGTATAGCCATAGTGCAATTTTGCTCACTAGCTTGGTGTTTTGAGTCCACTAACATGCATTGCTTGGGCTATTTGCATGATTTAGCATCATTTTGTATGTGATTTCAGAGCATGTTTCACTGACATGCCCTCACATCTTTCACTCTTTCAATGCTTTTGGAAGGTTGTGCTTTATGCCTTAAATATGAGCCAATATGTATGCCATCTTGTCTAAGCATTTGGGCTACCATATCAGTGTAATTTTGGTGTTATTTTGCCATGATACAACTCTGTTTTTGGCTGGTTTGGCCACTTGTGGTTTGCATCTTGTACTTGTTGAGCAAATCTCACTTACTAGCCTTGCGTGCTTGTTGTTTTAGCTCATTATCCTAGCATGTGTTGGCTCTACTACAACATGTTTTTGGCCTTGATTTGACATGCTCTAGGACCGTTTTGGGTTGTCTTGGCCATATGTTTCATGTATTGCATAGCTGTAGTGCAATGGGCTTGACTAGCCTTGTGTTTTGATGCCTCTAGCATGCTTTGTTTGAGATGTTTGCTTGCCATGACATCATCTAACATGTTATTTCAGAGCATATAGCATTGCCATGTTCTCACTTCTTTCACTCTTTGAGTGCTTTTAAGAATTGTGCCTCGTTTAAGGGCCAATGTATATGCATGCATGCCTAGACTTTTGAGCTCCCATCCCAGCATGTGTTTGGTCTCTGTTTTGACCTACTTGAGCTCTGTCTATGGCTGGTTCTATCACTTGTGCCATGTATTGCATGCTTCTTGTGTAGTCCCTTTTAGTAGCCTTGTGCCTTAAGCCCTCTTGTATGCTATACTTGTGTTGTTTGAGTGGTTTGGCATCATTTCATACATGATTTCAGTGCATATAGTGTAGCTACACTCTCACATTTGTCACTTCTTTATCATGTTTGAGAGTTGTGCTCTTATGCCTAGTTGATGAGCCATACATGAGCATGCATATCTTGCCTTTTTGTGCCTAAGTTTTGGTGTGTTGGCCACTGTTTTGGCATGATTTAGGTCTGTCCATATTCGGTTTAAGTCCATTGAGCATTATATTGCATGCCTCTTGTGAGATGTTCTTTCCTAACTTTGATGCCTTAAGCTTCTAAACTTGCCATGCATGCATTGTTCATATGTTGGAATCTTGTGCATGCCATTAGCATTAATAGGTTGATCATGTTGTATGTGTTGCATTGTGTTTGGATCGGGCGTTGATCCAAACACGAGAAACGAGGGACGTTTCATACTTGAAGTGATGAAACGTGCCTTATTTCTCGGTCGCCGACCCTCTTGATCATGCATGATAGAGGTTAAGGCCCTTATGTGTTATTTGTGCATTCATTGACATTGAATTGTGCAAACTTGGCTTCTCGGCCATCGTGCATTGCGATGCTCAATTGGTGGCCCGAGAGTCGAGAACCACACTCCCTTGAGCTCGAGAAATGATAGGGAGGGTGGTTGTGCACACATACCTTGCGAATACACTGTTGTGCCCCTTTTTGTTCTTTGTTGCAGCAAATTGGAGCTTGGCAGGAATTTCTGGTCTACAACATGTTTAGGTGGTCTACAGGTGGTCTACACCACCATTTTCTGGTCGGCAATGCACCAGAAGGTTCCCATGTTGGAGTAGAAGCTATTTGGAAGTCAGTGCACCTTCCAGAGATCAAATGCAAACAGAGGCAATTCGGGGCATAGTGATGGATTTCCGAGCGAAGTTGAGCATACATGCATCCCTCGTCCCGAGGCCATTTCAGCGCTTTTGTTAACTTAGAATAAGTTGTTATCTTAGTTAGCATTCGTCTGTTTTGTAATTAATTAGTTAATGCGTTTAATTAATTAATTCGTTTTGTGCTTAGATTAGCACTTTAATTAGCTTAGATTAGCTAATTGTTCAAATTCATTTGAGCTATAACTAATTAGTTAATTAGTTTTTTGTTTGTAATAATTAGTTTAATTAGCTTAGATTAACTAGTTTCCTTATTATTCGGACCCTCCGTCGAGAGGGCAAATGTTGTAATAAGCGTGCGTGTGTGTGATGCATGTCTTCCAACCCCACTTCTTTCTCCCTTGTACTTATCAGCTTTCGATGGTTAGTTCTAGGGCATATTTCAATTAGTATACTTATGCTTGCATGCGTGCATCATTCATCTGTCTTGCATGCACCGGGCTCAGCGCATCATACAAACTACATTGTATTTCAATACCAATTTGAATACATGTTATCTAGTTGCATTCACATGACATCTTAGAATAGCCGAGCCTATCTTAGTTGCATTTTGCATGTGTTGCATTAGGCATCTTAACATAGCTAGGATCATGCATTGATTACTAACTAGCTTCTTTTTTGGCTTGGAGTACACTGTGAGTGTTTACGCTTTAGCATCCTTGCATGTGTGTAAGTGACTGCCATGAGAGTATGCTTGCCATGAGGCTATTTGCTTAATTGATATAACTGCATGAATGCCTGTGAGTGAAGGCTTGATTGCCTGAATTGGAACAATTCATCAAATGCGAGTTTTAAGCCCACTTGAGAGTGGCAAATCATGTTTTTCTAAGTCCACTTGAGGATGGCAAATCCGCGTCTTAGCCTACTTGCGAGTAGCACTTTCAAACCATTTTCGAAAAACAAACATGAGATGTTTTGTTCCAATTCTTGCAATCGAGTCTATACTTGTATGCTGTGCGCATCACATAGTAAAGCTGGCTAATAACCCCCAAAAAAAACACATGTGTTTTCAAAAACAACATATTATGTTAGTAGAGGCCGATCTTTGATCGGGCGAGCGGGGGTGCTCATTTCAAGACCTTCCCCTCTCGTACCCAAGTTCCCGAGCCGAGGTAACTTTGGTGATGACGGACACGTAGCCTTCGGCACGAGTCAGGGTTTCCTAAATTTTCCAAAATAAAATATTTAGGTGGCGACTCTGAAATCTGGTAAAGCAGTCCATGTTTGGCACTTTTTTTATTCAAAATTGATTTTTCGAAACCAATTGTCGGATTTGGACTCTTTGGTAATTTATCAGTCTTACATTGCACTTTGTGAGATTAGATTCAGAACCGTGACAGGAGTCTGAACTGTAGTAGCTAGAACTACAATTCGCGCCCTCATGTGCGGAGCGGAGTTTGGGCGGTCTACAGTTGGGTTCGGAGTAATTCAAAAATTATTTAGATAAAAAAGTCATTTTTCCACTGATTACAAGCAAAAGACAAGTATGATTGTTGTATGAGCTAACAGATTGTAACCTTAAAGCCGAGATTCCGAGACCAATGAAGATAACAAAGATTTGCACCATGTCCTGAAAGATTTCTAGAGAGACACAGAGAGGAAATGGGCAAAGAAGCAGAAGTAACGTCGGATTGGAGAAATCATTTTTTTTTTTTAGTTTTTTTTATTTTTTGGTCATGAGTAAAAAATTGAATAAAAACTGTGTCTAATATCATGCATTTTAACATATTTTTATCAAAATATGGGTCAATCCATTAATTGAGTTTCTTTTTGAAATTGAGAATATTCTCAGTTTATAATATTTTCAATTTTAATTATGAAAAAAAACTCAATTCAGCAATCTAATGTGTCAAGTTCGCAGAATTATCTTTCTTTTTAGTCCCATACTTTTCTCAGAAGCCAAACAAATTGTGATCAAGTAAGAAGAGAACACATACCTCTTAGTTCATATTAGGAAAAAAATTGAGAAATTTCTCAGTTTTGAAATTGAGAACATTCTCAGTTTTGGGTTTAAAGGGCAAAACGTCTTTTTACCTATAAATGGGACTTATTGGTTCAAAAACTTTTCGACAAGACCTAAGCTACCAACAAATATGTAGGCAGGACTTTTTGGTAATTAATCCATAATTAAACTAAATTATCAATTATATAAAAGAAATTTGTGAACGACAAAACTAAGTATACGATGAAAAATAAATATTTGTCAAATAGAGTCCATATAAAATTAGTTATTATAATTGAAATTGAATTTGTGTAGAATTTTATATGTAAATAGAAAATGCATGTAACGCCCCCAAATTTATTAAACTAAAACATCACTCATATTCTGATTAATCTGATATCTTTCCAAACCAACAATAACAATAATCTCAAAAATCCTCTTTTCTGTTGATCTATATATCAAATATTACAATTTTCATATTCTTGTCCTTGTAATAATAACATTTACATAATCCAAGAAACTAAAAAATAAAAACAATAATGCCTTAATGGAGTATAAACAGCAAGACATAGCCTTAGCACAACAAAATGGACACATGGTCCCAATGCACATTAGCCTTGAAACTTCAACAATGAACAATCAATGAGCCCACGTGCTCTGTTCAAAAATCTTCACCACCTTGTTACTTGGGCAGAATCACACCAACAATTCCTGAAATGTTAGATAGGAATGAGCTAGATAGCCAGTAGAAATACTATTAACAAAGTATCTAATTATCTGAAAATCCATGTGGCATTATCACAACCAAAACATTTTCCTTTTTAAATGCATGATAAATGTTTAAGCATCAAAAATCAAATATTATCATTTCCATGAGAAATCACATTTCAAAACCGGGGGTAAATGAGCCATGAAGTCTCTAAAGAGAGCCCCAATACATATATATATATAGTTTTATATCCAAAATACCCTCACATTTACTGATTATTATACGGCAGGACATGGGCACAAAAAAATCATCCGTTTTTCCACTTTTGCCGACTATAATACAGCAGGTTTAGTGGACACCCAAAAATATTTTCCCACATTCGTTCAGCAATAAGCCTAGACAGGGCAATTGGGCACCTTCAACTCCCCACGCTGGTACCAACAATACACAACTCTTTCCAAAACCTACTTTCTACCCGGACTCACATTCTATTTACCGCCCCTTTAAAACAACATTTCCAATGTTTCCACAAATTCCAAGCATTACACATCCATGAGAACAAAGGTAAATATCACCATGCAAATAATTGCACTAGTTCCGAGAAAAAATCTCAAAGGCTTTCAAATTCATAAATCTCAAGCAATACTTATTAAAAATATCATAATCCATTCATCAATTTTAAGATTTGAAATCAATTTCATATTTTCTCCAAATTTGACAACTAGGGTTTTCATAAATTTGGGGCTTTTGCCCATAAACCATGTAAAATGCTATCTTCAAACTAAAATCTCCATAATCCATAGCCATTAATAAAAAATCTCAAGAGAAAGTAGAGGAAATCTCATTTTTGAAACAAAATCTGATTTTGTAAACTCAAAATTTTAATTACAGCATCAATGTCACAATAATACGAAATAATCATCCTCAAAGCAAAGAGATACAAAACTAAAAGTAATCCTACCTCAAGAAAAGAGCAAGAGAGCAAGAGAGCAAGACTTCTAGGAGAATCCTTCACAAAAGTAAGATCCAATCGGTTAAAAATGCTCATCTTCACTTGTTTTTCATCTTTAATACAAGATCCATGGTGGGTTTTAGGTGAAAAATGGATGAAATCAAGGTTTTAGGGCTAGGGTTTTGGGTATGGAGGAGAGGGGAAGAAGAAAGGAAGAAAGCTAGGCTCGAGCGTAAAAAAAGAGCTCCCAGAATTTCTGAAATTCACAGAGACCGCTCGAGCACAACGTTTTGTGCTCGAGCGGACTTGCTTCCAGTAGAGATACTCGAAATTCAAACGAGTATAACTCCCTCGTTTGGACTCCATTTTAGATTGTTCTTGTATCCAAATCAAAGTTTCGGAAATAAGCTTTTTAATGGTTCTAGCCTCACATCCAAATTCAAAATGTAAAAAGAAAAGGGCACAAGAGTGATGACTGCTCATAGGACAATTATGCGAATCAAAGTTTTTTGTTCAATCCTACTTCCCAAACATGATACCACCTCAATCAATATTCCAAAATGAATATAAGAGGCTTCAAGTATAATAATAAAGGTGTTCAGAGTAATTCCATTAATCCAAGGAGTATGAAGTGTCACAATACATGCTGATATAACTTTTCTAAAAATAAAGTAAAATTTTAGAATGTCACCTAAGTAAGAAAAAATATTACTTGTATATGATAAACGTTTAGAATATGTCACCTAAGTAAGAAAAAAATATTATGATGGTGATGGACTCAGGAATGGAAAAAACAAAATTTTATTTTTGGTATACATTAATGGGAAAAAAAAGAAATAGAAAGAAAAAAATGTAGTTCTCACAATAAAATAGCTCAGGTTTATCTTCAATCTAAAAATCGAACTACAGTGCATTGTCGGGTTTTTGTAGACTCACTATGAAACCTCTATTAATGATTCAAACAGTTCAATATATAAGATTTATTAAGTTTTTGCAGACTCACTATGAAACCTCTATTAATGATTCAAACAATTCAATATATAAAATTTATGGAGGATTTTATTTGTAAAAAGTATAACATTAGAGCAAATTTGCATCCCCGATAAATATAATATTTTAAAATGAACGGTCTAAAATGGGATAACCAACAGTTGAAAGTCCAGTCCGTAAAAAAATTCACCGTTTAACTTACGCAACTAGCAGGATTCACTTCACATTCCCTTCATTCGTCATGGCGAACCCGAGGGAAGCCATTCCCATGGCTTCTGCTTCTTCTCCTTCTCCGACCTCACTCTCTCCTCCTCAGATACCAATGGAGCTCCACGAAATCAACAGAGCCAATCTCATCAAGTCTCTCCAAGAACACCTCTCTTCCTCCTCACGCCCTCTTCAAGCCTTCGTCTTTCTCCAGGTAACAAATTCAAATCTGTCCCCAATTTGAACGCTTTCGCTTATTCATTTTCACGCTCTGATTCTCTGTATTTTTTTTTTCAATTATTTGATCAACTATCCGATTTCAGGGTGGTGAAGAACAAACTCGCCATTGCACGGATCACGCCGAACTCTTCAGGTATAAATCATACCTATATGTGCGTATAATTTTATATACTATGATGCGATCATGATTGGGAAGCTTAATCAAGTTGAAGAAAATCTCAAAATTGTTTTCGTAGTTGAAACTGTTGGGATAGATTTGGGTGTAACGTTATTGAATGAGTTCACCATGTTTGACATGCTTATGATGGAGCCAGCCTTTGTTTACTTCCAAAAAATTTAGTATATATAGAATGTTTCCCAAAAATTTTAGGTTTTATTTAATTTTTGAAGTTTTACAAATTGACACCAGTGGAGTTTTAAAAAAAAAAGAAAAAGAAAAAGAAAGTCAATTTTTATTCAATATTTTGGAAGGAAAACGTAATGGTGAAGTGAGACCTTATAAAAAGCTCTTCCTCATTCATGGGTCAGATTGTTCAGACAAACTAACATATTTTATAAAAAAATATTTATTAAAGGATGCACTTTGGAAAGTACAATATGACCAATCAATAATGTAATAGGTACTACATCTGTGAGTAAATTTTTATTAGTTTGTATAGCATTATTAATTTTTTATTTTTTATTATAGACAAACTCAGTATTTGTTCATTCGTTTGCTCTCAACGCTTTGTTCTCCAACGACCATTGTTGCATTGCTATTGCTGCATTTGTTCTCTCTCTCTCTCTCTCTCTTAGTGCTCTGTTTGTTTGTTAGCTCTCCAACGTTTATTCCAGCTGCAACAACCACAATATTGTTTAATATTTTATTTATACTTGTAATTTGATTAGTTTGAATTACTTTCGCCAATCAGATTAAGAGTATATGAAATTTACATGTTATCATTTAAATGCTAATGATGATAGGTTGTGTAAAACTAAAATATGACCCCACTGAGTAAAATTCATAACTACATAATGTATATTGTCTTTAGCGAGCTTCTTTTCATTTTTATTTTTTATTTTACTTTTTAGGTCCGTCTATAGTATTAAAAGTGTAAAGTTTTTAGAAATAAAAAATAAAATAAAATTACTAAAGACGACAAAAAGTTAACAAAAATGTTGTTAAAACAGTATTTTCCAATCCCACTCGCCTTGTGGATTAAGATTGATTAAGGTCCTCTTCATCATGTGGTTGGAATGGAGTGAGGTCCATTACATAATTAAGGATTGTCAATGAGATGTATCAACAAATCTTTATTTCAAATTCAAAAATAGTGGAGAAGAATTTTGAAATTTGGTTAAAATTTATCTTCAACAGATCTTTTTCATCATATGGTTGGAATGGAGATCTCCAATTCATTGCATGAGATTATTGCACGCCATTAAAATTTATAAAATATGGTCATAATTGTTGAATTAGTTTAAATTTCAAAATTTTCTTCCACTATTTTTGAATTTGAAATAGAGATATGTTGATATGTCTCATTCACAATCATTGATTATGTAATGGACCTTTCCATTCCAACCATGTAATGGAGAGGATTCTAATCCCTGGCGTAATGCTCTGTTTGGAAATTGCAAGCGAGGAAGGAATGCATAAGAAATTAGAAGTGATTTTTTTTGTTCTTCCTTGTTTGGCTGTGATGTGAAACAGTGAGAAAAAGAAGTTATGGAGGAAAAAAAGAGGCCATTTTTGTAAATCTGAAGATAGCTGTTTTTACTCAGAACCTGGTGAGAAAATGTGGGAAAAGTTGCTGATCAAAAAAAGAAAATGTGGCAAAACTTGTGATAAAATGAAATAACTTTCAATAAACCAAAGGGAGCCTAAATGGTTCCCTTCAAAACAGAGGTTAGTGAAACAGTGGGCTAGCGGCATTTTTTGGGATTTTTAAAGTTGTACATGAACTATGGGTCATTAGATGTCAGGATCTTGATTTGACTGGTTATGGTTAGTCAATGGACCCAATCCTTTATGATGTGTGTACTTTCAAATCCCACGGGAAACATAATTGATGACTAAATTTCATCATATGTTGATGTGTGCATTTTGTGAGTGTGCGGGAGAATTTGTGATGCATCTGATAAACTATGGAAGCAATTTCTCATGCACTGTTTGTTTTCACGGACCCTAGATGATCACATAATTCATGACTTCTTGCATTATTCCTTATTCTCATGCACTGTTTGTTTTCATGGAGCCTAGATGATCACATAATTCATGACTTCTTGCATTATTCCTTATCATAAAATGCTCGACGCACTTTATTCTGCAACAGTGAAGTTAAAAAAAGTGACATTTTTCACAGAACATTGCTGAATTATAGGAAAATTGCCTATTGGAATTTGGCGATTCTTGTCTGGCAGTGTAAGGATAAAGAATATATTACTAATTAATTGTTTACTTGGCTTTTAGGCAGGAGAGTTATTTTGCTTACTTGTTTGGGGTGAGAGAGCCTGGTTTCTATGGAGCTATTGTAAGTTACTTTCATTTGTCTGAAAATGTTCTAATATATATATTTGGTAATGTCTAGCCATGTTAAGTGTAAATGTGACATACTATTTCTTGTGTAATCAGTCCTGAGTTCTGAACAGATTTCAAGTAACATGTCAAACTGCACTCTCGATGATGTACTTAGAAATAGATATTCAGTGGCCATTTGGGAACAACCTAAAAGCCAGTTTTTTCTAAAAAAAACAAAAAGCCCCCAACCTATTTGTCATCAGCTAAAAATGTAAAATGCCACATCAACTTATTTCACTCACAAAAAAGGCAATTTTTTAGCAACTTCTCAAACACATTAGCTTTTTTAAAAGTCAAAAAGCCAAAAAGCCAAATGTCCCTTCTCCCTTATGAGGATTCTTAAATATCACTGGGCATCAATTTTCATGTCAATACTAACTAAACATCCGTTCTCCCTCGTGTTTTGGATGTGCTAGCCAGAAATTATTTTAATCTTGGTCCTGGCACCATTTCATACAATTAGTTTGTTTAAATTGGGAATCTACTTCATTTTTATATTCATACCCAGTAATGATGCCTTAGTTGGGATTGATGATGAAGTTTCAAAATGCAAAATGTCAAACAGTGAACCAGATTATATGCTTGTTTTTAATTTGTTGAATCTTTTCTAATTTAAACAAAACTTTGATTTTCGTTGTTGTTGAAGGATGTAGCAACTGGGGAATCTATTCTCTTTGCTCCCAGGTTACCTGCAGAATATGCTGTTTGGTTGGGAGAAATAAAGCCATTATCCTTCTTTAAGGTGAACCCATTATGATAGTCAATGCCTTCGATGTGTCAACATTGCATGTATATTAATTAGCTGGTATTGATGTCCTCCTTTTGCAGGAAAGATACATGGTTAGCATGGTCTTCTATACTGATGACATTGCGAAAGTTTTGCATGATCGCTTCCAAGGGTCAGGAAAACCTATGTTGTTTCTCTTGCATGGGCTCAATACTGATAGCAATAAATACTCAAAACCAGCAGATTTTGAGGTACTTAGATCCTTTGTTTTTTTCTCCATAACTCATTTGTTAATTCCTTTGAAAAAGCAATGTTATACAAAGATTTTAGTTGTGTATGCAATTTTATGTGTTTTCATGGGGGATACTATTTCTAGTTAAGCATCAAGCTTCTAGGCTCAATGATCATACTAGTGTTTGTTACACGGTCTTGGGTAGAACTCACCCCAAAAGCTAGCTATTAAGGTGAGGGTGCTCTCACGCTTATATGCTTAATATTACTTTAGTACTCAGGTGATATGTGACTTCGCTTCACATAGTCTTGGGTAGAACTCACCCAAAAGCTAGCTATTAAAGTGAGGGTGGCCTCACGCTTATATGCTTAATATTACTTTAGTACTCAAGTGATGTGAGACTTTGATTCACAATGTTACCTAAGCATTTACTAGACATGATTTTGGATGTGTGTCAATTTACCCTTATTGGAATTACCAAGGATATTATACCAACTTTAGCTAGAGTTTCCTATTCCTTTTCTGACCTGTTATTAGCATATACCACAATTTGGGTCCCTGAGTCACTTAGATTGTGTGCGATGTTTTTGGTTTGTTTTGGTCCTTGAGTCACTTCTGTAGGAGGTGCCATGTTTCCATACTCCATTTACAAATGTAGGAGAAATCTTCTATAACAGAAAGATTGATCAATTTTGGTTGGTCTTCTCTACTTATTGTGCAAAATGGTTGGTGTGTATCCACCTAGACCTTTGAATTGTTTGAGAAATAAAATATGCTTGTGTAGAATAATGAGGAGAAGGCTTGAATTGCATGCGTCCTTGATGTAGATAAGGTAGTCTTTGCTAAGTATGGGAAAAAATAAAAAAGAAAGGGATAAACTTAGTTCTATTGTACATTATTCTTTTGTCTATCACATAAAGGTAATGTCATCTAACATTTAGAATTGCTAATTCCTATGAAAGGAGGAATAATCTATTTTAAATTTGATTAGACCTGTTTGAGTGGTCTGCACAAATGCATGGTTTCACCCATTAACGTAAAAGGGTGGATCCTCATTGGTGTAATGTCTGTTTGAGTGGTCTGCATGAATGCATGGTTGCACCCATTAACGTAAAAGGGTGGATCCTCATTGGTGCAAGGCCATTGTACTTTGCTAGAACCCCTTTTCAAGAAAACTGTATATTATTAAGTGTTTTCTTACTATATCAACTAATGTCAACTTCAGTCTTCCCCTTGCGTACAATCATTCTGAATGTGGACCTTGTCATTTTTTAAAAATTTTTTTTTTTTTTTTTTTATCACCAGTGAATTATTGGTCTTCAATGCACATTGGCTGACCAGCTAAGTCATCTTTCTTTCATTTTAAAATTTCAGGATGGTGGTGTTCACTGCCACTTATTATGTAGGCTAGGAATAAATTACTTATGTTATAGTTGCAAAAATAGTAGGGCATATGGTTGTTTAGAGTTTATAAACAGTGTGGCAAAAATGATTCTAAGGTTTAAGCATTGATTTGGCTTGTCTTGGATGATGCTGGGCCTACTTGAGATCTAGAATAATTTAGTTTTGAGTCTTTTTAGTATTATTAATGTTTTATTTGAGTTTTGTTATAGGTTCCTAATGATTTTAAGGCCTGGGGCACTTTTGTATTTTTCATAAATTGCTGGAATGGATTGAAATGCTGACCAATGGGTCTTGTTATTGGTATTTTTTAAATATGTTTTAGAAATCAAAAGTCTTAGCTGGTGTAGGAAGTCTTCAAAGTTTGTATAAAGCAATGGAATGTTTCCATCAACGTTTTAAAAAGCTCTAGGCGCATTGAGGCGTTAAGGTATCCTGGAGCTTAAGCGTGAGGCGTAAGGCGAAGTGTGTGCCTCACCGAAGTGAGGCGCAAGTTGTTGAAGATAACCAAAATATTAATATAGGTGAAGTTTTTAACACAAAACAAATATTCTTATAATTTCAAAAAAAAAAAAAAAAAAAAAAATTAGAACGACATCCAAAAATCATGAAAAATAACAGTCAACGTTTCAAAATTTTCTCAAAAATAACATTCAATCTTACTTTGCCCTATACTATTTATCTTTCTTTATCAATTTATTAACATGATTCATTTCTTTTTTTTAGATAAGGAACTCACACCATATAATACCTTAGTGGTTTTAATTTTAAATCTAGACCAAATTGCCTGATAGTTTCAATCATTGGTCCGAAACTATTATAATTTACTACATTGAAAGGAATCCCAAAGCTATATATTCATCTTGCAATCCCAGAGCTTGTGCTTAATGCCTAGAGCTTTTTTTGATATGAAAATTGGGACTCAAAGCATGTGTTTACATTTTATATTAAATGGGTTGTAATTCCATATGGTTACACACACAAAGAATAAGGATGGAGCAAAAATTTAAATGAAGCGCATGAGGTGTGCGCCTCGCACCTAAGCCTAAGGCGCGCGCCTCAAGCGCCTCAAATGCGCCTTTCCTGGTGCGCCTCGCCTCAAGTTGTTTGAGGCGCCTCAGGTGTGTCTCGGTGCATCTTGTGCCTAAGAACGCCTTTTAAAACACTGGTTTCCATCTCTTTTCTACACATATATTACTCTCTTTTATTTCCAGCAGTCCATTACTCCCAAAAAAAAAAAATACACTACCTCTTTTATAGCCTAACCCTTTTGAAACCCTAAAATACCAACATACTGTTCATGGGTTAATGGGTTACTGTTTACTGCCCCCTTAACAACCTTAAAAATTCCACCAAAATCATGTCCCCTCCAAGTTCAAACCTTTAGCAACCAAAGCCTAAACAACCCTGGGCCATTCTTTCTTTAAATCAAACCTTAACAATGAAATAAATTTGCGTTACATCTACTGGTGCTGCATCAATTTGTTGAAGTCAAGAAGTAGAAGGAGAGAGTAGGAATTGATGAAACTCTACTCGCCAAACTTTCTGCAGGAAAGTGAAAACATAAAATTCATAGAAAATAGGAAGTCTAATAGGTTAGAAGCTTCGAAAAAAAGACATTTTTGCAAAGTATGGCTTAAGCTTCTACCGTTGAATTGTTCATTATGCCAAGAAGTTTCAGTGAGTAGCATCAGCATGGAACTAGATTCCTTACTTTTGGATCTCTATACAGGAAAAGCCTTCTCTAGTGTAGCAGTAGTTACCTTCACTCATTAATGGTGATGGGGATTTCTTCAACATAAACCATCATATCATGAAGGGTCACTTCGGTTGGTTAACCTAACACAAAAGCATCAGTTACATCAGTATATAACACCTTTTGATATGGGCAATTTCGGGACTTAATTACTACAGTGACTGTCATAACATGCATAGCATTCTTACGGTGACTTGGGCATCGAAGTCACTTGTTTCATCATGGATTTTATTGATTTTATGGAACAATTTTCGAGTCATAATTTCTGTGTTTCTTTTTTCTAGTAATACCAATTCTTAAGTTCTAGATTTGCTCGCCTAAAACAAAATTTCTGGTGTCTGATGCACTGATATTTGAACTCCATATTTCCAAATGGAAATTATAGAATTATTTTGTTTTGTATCTATTTAGGGGATTGAGAAGTTTAAGACAGATCTGAATACCTTGCATCCTATTTTGACTGAGTGCCGTGTTTTCAAATCGGATATGGAGCTTGCTCTCATCCAGTTTGCCAATGATATAAGCTCTGAAGCTCATGTTGAGGTAAGCATTCTTCAACAGCTCCAGCTAAACATGCTTCCATAAAATATCTTGTCTCTTTATTGTTGAAAGCTTCTTTGTGTTCTCTTTAGTTTTCATCTAAGTTGGCCTTCAATTTGTTGTCTTTCTTTCATGTTTTAATGGGTGACCAACATTGAGCTTTTGCCAAAGAACTTTATTATCTTCTTTTTCTCTGGGGTTTAAAAAGGAAGATGAGACTCACCATGCTGAAGAGGCCAAAGAAACTACTTAATCAATGATATCTTGATTTGATTTCTCAGATTTGTGGATACCTCCTGTTTTGGATGTGTATATATATATGCGCTTTAGTAATATCCCTGTTAGTCATATTGGCATTCAATATGTTGATTGTATTACCTTGAATCTTGTTTTGGTTGGTCAAAAATCAACCCCCTTTCAAGGCAAAAAAAGGATTTGAGTTCTTCTGAGAAAATTAACTGAGTGTTGATTGCTTCAGTTTTTTTTCTCTCTCTTTTTCCTTATTTTCTTTTATTTTCTTTTCTTCATTTGTTTAGTATCCTATAATATACATGTTTCTTGTTTTATTTTATGAGTAATAATGTGCTTGTGATTTTGTTAGATCACAAATGTTTCGTTTGAGTAGGTTATGAGGAAAACAAAAGTGGGCATGAAAGAATATCAGTTGGAAAGCATGTTCTTACACCACACCTACATGTATGGTGGATGTAGGCATTGTTCATACACATGCATTTGTGCTACTGGTGACAATAGGTACATTTTCTTTTCTTCTTTTTTAAATTTGTTTTTTTTGCCCCCTTCTGGTAAGTGTTTCTGTCATTCAATATTACAAAAGGGATCATTCAGGAATATGGTACAGGGGACTGGTTTATGTTAAGTCACCAATTGTCCCAAAAGCTGAAGTTGTTAGTAAATGGGCCCAACTAGGTATATTAAGCTATTCAACACCCTTCCTCACAAGTAAGCCTGTCTTGCACGTGGAGATGTAAACATGTAAGAAAGAAAGCAAACAAGAGAGAAATAATGCAAACGGAGAGACATGAACCTAAGACCTCCCTCCACCCAAGCTCTGATAGCATATTAAGCCACCAATTGTTCCAAAAGCTTAAGCTGTTAGGAAATGTGTCCAATTGTGTATCAAGCTATTCAACAGTTTCTTGACATGTGACATTTCTCTTTCCCTCAATTACTATTTTTGTCACGTGGCAAATTTGAACATTTTTCTTGCAAAAAGAGCAGCAATGCTTTTATCGGAATATATTATTTGTATGGTTGTGACTGTTGTCATTCTTTATTTCATGGTAAAATTTGACAGCTGACAGTATTAATGTTTCATGAAACAGTTCTGTTCTTCACTATGGGCATGCAGCAGCTCCAAATGATAAGGTATGGTAAATTTGTTGCTTCGTTCCCTAATGTTTCTGATGTATTTGGTTGGATTTATGAACCAGAAAACTAAGGTTCATTTAATTTTTGTCCAGACTCGTATTCTGCCTGTTTACAGTGATCTTCGTTTTCTTGTGAGTATCGTGTGAAAATGGTATGTGTGCTTGGGGTTGTGCATGAGTGTGTCTGGATATGTATGTTTATGCTTTGTTGGGCAACAAGGACATCTATGGCTGTGGCAGCATGCGTTTTTTATTTTTTATTTTTTGCAGCAAGAAAGGATTTATTTATTTTTTTGGTGTAGGGGCTCTTCCTGGTGTTTGTGGAAAGTAGTTTTTACCGTGTTCATAAATCATAATGTTGGAAATGCATGAAAGGCGTTTTTTTTTTCTGTTGTGACTGTTAAGTCACCAACAATCCCAAATCTTAAGCTATTAGGAAATGGGCCTAACAATGTATATCAAGCTACCCAACACCCTCCCTCATGTGCAACCTGTCTTGCACGTGGAGAGTGACAATCATAGAACCAAGAGAAAGAGAAGCAAACAACTAAACAAAGAAGAGGAAACCAAACAAGGGTAGAATACCAAATGCCAACGGAGAGACTTGAAACCGAAGACCTCTCTCAACCTGAACTCTGATATCATGTTAAGTCACCACTAATCTTAAAAGCTTAAGCTGTTAAGAAATGGGCCCAATAATGTATATCAAGCAATCCAACAATGACTACAATTTTTTTTACAAAAGAAAACATATCTAGTACTTCTTACATAATTGAAAGGCTAATTAGAGATGATGAAAGGTCATTAGAGGCCTATAAAGCGTAGACGAAAAGAATTAAATGATTTGTGTTAGTTTTTATTCATTCTATTACAACTGGAACTAATTGTTTAAATTTTATACAGACACATTAATTATCTTTACAGAGCATACATGGAGATGATTATTCTTTGGCTTTACACGATTCTGTGACTGCATTACAATATTAAATATCTTATTGCCCTTGTTGAGGTGCCTTGGTGCATCTTGAAGCTTAACTTCTCTGGGGTGGATAATGGGGGCATTTACATGCTCCACAGTGTCGCAAAGTTGTACTTGAACTAGGGCAACAAACAAACCGAGCTATTCGCGAGCTGGCTCAGCTTGTTTAGTAAACGAGCCGAGCTCGAGCTCGAATATTGGGCTCGTTTAGTAAACGAGCCGAGCTTGAACTCGAATAAGCTCGACTCGTTTATCTTTATTTAAATTATATATTAAATATTTTATTTATATATTAAATAATAGCATAAATACATTATTTATGTATTAAATAATATAAATAATATTTTTTAAAATAACATAAATAATAATTGTTAGAATATTTTAGTGTAGTGTGGTAGGTAAGTGTAGTGTGGTAGGTGAGGGTAGTGTGGTAGGTAAGTGTAGTGTGGTAGGTAAGTGTGTTAGTAGTGTGTTAGTATATTCTCTTCCTCTCCTATATATAGGGGAGTCATTGTAGTCATTTATATCAATCAAAAATACATTAATACATACATAATTGATTCTCTCTCTCTTTTCCTATACATTAAATTTTCTACAATAATAATAAAAGCCAAGCCGAGCCAAGCCGAGCTTGAGTTTCATTAATATTAACGAGTCGAGCCGAGCCGAGTTCGATAAGTAAACAAGCCGAGCTCAAGCTCAGCTCGGCTCGTTTGCAGCCCTAACCTAAACTCTGTTTTGTATCAAGGCATTTTGTAAAATAACAACATTAGATAAAAACTATGATGTACATTACTGAAGTGTTGCAGACACACGCGAGCTCACTTTTATTACTAAGGCCACATGTGATTCGCTGATAAGAGTGACGGGATTGTACTAAATAATCCCGGGATAAAATCATCCTTCTTAACTTATCTAAGGGGTTCTTTTATCTCGTATATGAGGGATTTTTTTTGTTGTTGTTGTTGTTTTTTTTTTTTTTTTTTTTTTTTGCCCGGGGGGGGGGGGGGGGGGTCCCGGGATAAAATCATCGTACTTAACTTATCTTAGGGTTTCTTTTATCCCGCATATGAGGGATTTTTTTTTTTTTTATTGGGGGGAGGGGGGGTGTATCCCGAGATAACTCATCCCGCCTAATCCTATGTACGAAACAAACATAGCCTAAGTGATGGTGGAATTATAGCTTCATACATAGACTTACTATGCACTAGTGTTGTAGATGTATATTTGAACTCAAACCTAGGCTTAAAAGCTGCAAAGGGGTTCTGTATATAACTTTAGTAACATAAAAATGGAAGAAACAATAAATAAGCTTTTGTATTGAGTCTTTAACTCATTGGGAACATTTCAAGATGCCCCCATTTACATACAACCTAAGAAGCACAGGCACGGATACGGATGCGGACACAGACATGGATGCAAACATGGAACACAACGATATCAAAAAAAATGGGGACATCGACACTGCGGGAACACGACAATAAAATGTATTTTCATATATTTTTATTTACTATTTAGATTAATATTACATCCACAAACAATCAATACTAACAAAAACTAACTCTAATTTTTTTTTTTTTTTTAATGTAAAAAAAGCACTTTAAAATTAACGCTTACAGTTTATATCTTTTTTTATGGATGATCTATTAAGTATTTAAATCTAAGAAAAAAATAATAAACATTTATCATTCATCAAAAGTACTAAATAAAATGGGAGAAAAGACAACTTGGCATGTCCCCGGCGTGTCCCCTGAAAATAAATTAATTAAATAAGGGGACATGGCATGTGGTGTGTCCCATACGTGTCCCCAAAGTGTCCGTGTGTGACATGGAAACGGTCAGTGCTTCATAGCATGCAACTTACATTTGATGTCACTAGCTGATGTTTGTGATTGATGTTGAGGTAATATTCTTGTGATTTGTTCTTTTATACGAGTTAAGATTGATTCTTTGAGGTGGTTCTAGATATTTGTTAAAGCTTCGCCATAGGATATTTTTTGTTCTTTGATCAGATATCTGGCTTGAGTTTTAAAAAGTTTCTAATTGATTGTTGATTTTTCGTGCTAAGAAGCATAGACACAGATACGAACACGTGACACGACACAGACACGCAAACACACAAATTTTCAAAAAATGTAGGACACCACATGTTGGGGGACACATGCAAAACATAATTTTATATATTTATTATATGTCATATTTTAAAATATTTAGTATGTATTTTTTGTTAAATATTTAATTTTATTAAATTTATCAACCTTAGATATCATATTTTAGTATTAAAAAAAAAAAAAAAAAATTTTTTGAAAAAAATAGTCCTCAACGTGTCCCAGTGTGTTTGACTCTTTTCAGCGTGTCCGACATTTTTTTGAAAAAAATAGTCCTCAACGTGTCCCAGTGTGTTTGACTCTTTTCAGCGTGTCCGACATGTGTCCAGAGCGTGTACGGCTCGTGTCCAAGGTTCTGAAAAGCGGTTGCGGTCACCGTAACGGTGGCGGTGACGCGGTTGCGGTTGCGGGGTGTAAAGGCCATAGTGTAACGGTTGCGGTAACCGAAACCGTGAATTTTTTATTTTTCGCACGATTTGAAAAAACTTACCGATATGCATATTTTTTTCCATGATCATATTTATTGGGTTAAAAATAAATATTGATCAATTTTTATAAATTTTTAAGTATAATCCAATATATTTCATATTTTTAAATCACTATAAATTAAGTTTTTTACATTTTATTTTAATAATTAATGGCTTTATATTATTCAAAAAATCAATCACTAACTATTAAATATAAGATAAACAATGACAAAAGTAAGAATAAATAAGAGCCTAAATATATATATACATATTTTAACCAAGCCAAATAGATAATGACCACACTTATTATTATTATTATTTTCAAACAATATATAGATAGACATACACAAACAAAATGGTTTAGTGATAGCAGCTGAATAGAGTAGCATAGGTCTTACAGTTTCAACAAATCAATAACATGTTCTTCATCTTCCCTCTTCTCTCTCTCTCTCTATCTCTTGCTCCTTCATTTTCTCTCTTTATCTTCCCTCTTCTCTCTATTCCTCTTCCTCCATTTTCAGCTTTTTTTTTTGTGTTTTTTCGAAAGAAACTGTTTGAAACCGTTACGTAACGGTGCGTAACAGGCCGTTACGGCACCGTTACGACCGCTACGACAGCCGTTACGGCCGACACACCTGTGAATCTCAATCACACTGCAAAAGCGGCCGTAACGGGTGGCGGTTACCGCAAAAACCGTTACGTAACGCCGTTACGTAACGCCATTACGTAACGGTTGCGGCCGCTTTTTAAAACCTTGCTCGTGTCTGTGTCCAACAAGTGTCAGACACCTATACGTGACCTCTACAAAGGAGTCCTTGCTTCATAGTTCTTATGTGATATGAACTTTATGACGTCTTTTTGTCGTGGCTTATTATTCCACCATGTACAATGTTTGAAACACAACATT
Source organism: Camellia granthamiana (assembly GCA_036172215.1). NCBI lineage: Eukaryota > Viridiplantae > Streptophyta > Magnoliopsida > Ericales > Theaceae > Camellia > Camellia granthamiana. Next base: position 70,942,248 of record CM069916.1, on the reverse strand, counting down.
TGGATGTCCAACTTCAAAGGCCTAATGCTGCTTTCATAGTTAGCATATCGATTTATTCATCAATTTTTGTAATCGACATTGTAAGTAGAATTGTTTATGAGGACCTTTATTAGTTGCTGACTTTAACTTTGTATTGTATTCCTTAAAAATGTCCATTATTCTTTGTAATTTGTGCAAAAAGACTGGTAATGGTTAATATTCAATGAGCAACCTGTTGGAAACTGAAAAACTACTGTCCTTGCTCTTTGCTTGATTGTAACATGCTGATGATGAGAAGCTGGAATTGTGATCTATTTAAAGCTAAAATTTACCGTTTCTTAAACAGAATTTTGAAATTCAAGTTGTTTAATAATCTCCGAGATAGTGAGAAGTATTTTGTAGAGTGCACAATTTACCTTATCTGTCTTCTGTACAGATGTTGGAAGATGGAGATATGGCATTACTAGATATGGGAGCTGAATATCATTTTTATGGTTCTGACATAACTTGCTCCTTCCCAGTGAGTAATTGTGTTTTTCATTTTACTAAATGTCTTAACTTATCAACTCATATTTTGTGCTAATTTGAAATGAATTTAGTGTTTGTGTAGTCCTTGTGCAAATGAATTTTTCAAAATATGTTCTGTAATCCTTGCCTGTCTGGCGACACGGACACACAGGTGGTCTTGTCTTATGGGATGAAGGCTGATTAGTAAACAGCATATCTACAGAGCATTCATGCTTGAGATGATAATTTTTTGGGACAGAAGAGTACAGAAAAGAAGTAGAACAGAGACATTATTGTAATTACCTATGGATTTCATCCATGGGAAACTAAAGTTAGTGTTTACTTTTTCAGCTTTTGGTAGAACAGAGACATTATTGTAATTATTTTGAGGAAATCTTAATGGTTTGTATTATCATTTGCTAATAATGTACACAATACAGCTGGCTTCACTAAAAAAATGGAGGAAAAAGGTTTTGGGTGGGAATGGATGGAAGAGTTTGGAGCAGTAGGGGAAAGTTTGAACGGGGTGAGCAACTTTAGGGTTCCACTGCTTGCAAGGCTATATGCCAAAGAAGTTTAGTAATTCGAACTATATAAAGAATAATCCCAAAGAGTAACAGTGCAGGGGTAGGAAGACACACAGAAAACTGTTTCCTTGTTTAGTTGAGCCAAAGGCTTCAGGCTTGGAAAAATAATTCAAAGTGCCAAAAAAACAGGCAACAGTAGGGAACAAAATCTTGTTTGGTTCCAGAAAATTTAAAAAAAAAAAAAAAAAGATCTGAAATTTAGGGAGTTGACATTTAAAAAAAATAAAAAAATGCTGCATAGCTGGAAGATTTATTACAAAACTTAGCCATTCGGGTTGCATTCTTTAGGTTGCAAGTTGATTGCTTGCGAAGCTAATCAATTCAGAAAGTTGGTGAATACATTGTTGTGAAAATTAGGATGTTCAATGCAGCCTAGTCTAGATTATCACATTTTTGTTGAGATAAAGGAAATATTATGATGATAGATTTATTTTTCACTTCATTTTTCTCTCCATTACCAAGATTTTTTCCATGATACCATTGCTCATAATCTTTTCTTTGGATTTCCTTGCCTAGTCCAACTGCTGTCATTATTGAAATTATTCAGCAAGATATGAATGTCTTGTCTCTCAGTTAGATTCTTAGATCACTTATGTGTTTCAGTGCTTAGATTAGCAGCAAGCTTTCGTCTTTTTCTTAATCCCTCTATGATCATAGAGGATCTTCTCTATAACACGTCCAATTGTGCATGCAGGTGAATGGAAAATTTACAAGTGATCAATGTCTTGTATATAATGTAAGTGCTTTACTTCTAAAAAGCAATGATCATTTGGTTGGTTTGACTACGCTTTTGTAATTGCTAAGACTCAACTAAGTTATGGCCACATATTCTTCTAGACCTGCCTCTATAGGCATGCATGTTTACATGTATGTGCCTATCTTTCTGGGTCTGACCACTTGCAGCCTTTTATTATTCAATCTCTATGTTTTTGTAGGCTGTCCTGAGTGCTCACAATGCTGTCATATCTTCTATGAAACCTGGAGTAAGCTGGGTGGATATGCACCAGTAAGACTCGGTTGTGAAAATGTTTCTATAGATTTATTCAGAATTGCTGTCCTTTCTATTTTCATGCTGTTACAGTATGCATTTTATATTAGTGATTTACAAGAGATGCCACTTAGAATGCCTGGCTTTGATTGTTCTGATGAGTCGAGGGCCTAAGATATATCAGTAGATATGACTTTGTAGATTGAGATTTGGTACAAGTAAACCTTGATTCTTTATTTCTTTTAGTTGGACACTGAAGGGTATAAAAAGTGAGAGGCAAGCAATCTTTTAAAGCTCCATATATGAATAACAAAACAATGAGGCAAACGAAGCAAAGGCAATTGTGGGATAGAAAATGGAATAGAAACTGTAATAAGTAGGTTTGTCTTGAATATACGAAGTCACATTTTATTTGACAAGAAAATAGAAATACAATTTAACAAGCATTTGGTAGCTTGTAAAAGATAGAGAAGGTTTTATACTAAAACAGTATTTATATCCGAGTTTAATACTTATGTTGCGACTATTCAATGCTGTATCTTTAACCTCTAGAGTTTCTACAGGTTACCAGCAAGGTTTTGTCACTGGTATGCTATTCATAATTGCAATTCTTAATTTTCAGTTATGGGATTACATCAGGAAAATTATTGATATTTCAAAATATGCCAGAGTTCTGTGTCAATGTCAAATTTGCAAAATAGAAGTGTTATTATTAATGATGCCATCTTACATTGATGACACATCTGTTTTCCATAACAATTTATGTTGCTTTGCACTATTGTATCTCAATTCTGGTTTTCTCCCTAATATTTTAGATTAGCAGAGAAAATTATTCTCGATACACTGAAGAAAGGGTGCCTCCTTGTCGGGTATTTTTGTTTTCTCAGTATTATACTTCTCTTTACATTATCAGAAAAATTTGATGAAAAATTACTCATACAAGTTTGTTAATTTGTATTTTTGGTTCCAGTGATGTTGATGAGATGATGGCTGAACGACTGGGTTCTGTTTTCATGCCCCATGGTCTGGGTCACTTCTTGGGAATCGATACCCATGATCCTGGGGGTTACTTAAAGGTCATTGTGATGAAATAATATTTCTTTTTTTCTACATTTATTATTCAAAGATGTGCCTCTTCTTGTGTTAGCACTTGCATATCACTAATGAAATTGGATAAATTGCTTGACATTCAGGGAGCAAAGAGACCCTCGGAATCTGGGTTAAAGGCTTTACGTACAAGTAGAGAACTCCAGGAGGGAATGGTAAACCAATGAACTTTCCTGCTAGAGGAGTACTATTATAAAACACGGACACGAACACGATGATTTCAAAAAATGGTGACACGGCAATTTTTTTATTTTTTATTTATATATATTTGCTATGTAGATTAATATTATGTTACCAAACAATCAAAAATTAAAAAAACTAACATTAATTCAATATATATAAAAATTACTACATTTATATTTATAAAGGTAAAAATAAATAAATAGAGAAATTAAAAAATATATTAGAATAATCATAAATATAAAAAAAGATATAAACTTATAAAGAAAAAAAAATTAAATATATAAATATAAATCTAGAAATAGAGAGAAAAAGGTGTATAAATTAGTGGAAATTAAAAAAAGGAGAAGAGAGAAGCGAGAGGCACGAGGGAGAGACGAGAGGTCAGAGAGAGAACTGAGGGGCCAGAGGCGAGAGAGAGACGAGAGCCTCATCTTCTTCTTCCGACGAACTAGGTAACCAGTTTCTTCTTTTCTCTTTCTGTTCTGGTTTTTAGATTTACGGCCAAATTCTTGAACTCTTTCTGGCTTGATTTTGGACACACGTGTCCCCGGCGTGCACCTTGCAAAAATAAAAATAAAAATTAAAGGGACACACCAAATGGCATGTCCCCATGTCCGACACCGCTATGGCACCTATTTCGGCGTGTTCGTGCTTCATAGAATTATTGGTATAATTAATCATGTTTTGTTTATAACAAAATCGCTTTAGTACTATATTTTCTATGCACTAATGTAGAACATGTTTTCAATGTGTACTTTCTTTTGGATTAATATCTTTATATTAAATGGGCTAAGTGGGACTCTATGCATGCAGAAGGGAAATCATTTGATGATAATAGGATTAGAAGTCCTCTTTCATACTATGCCTGCACTAATGTCAACCATTTTGTATAACCACCATTCTTTTTTGTGTACATAAATGGTGCTACAAGAGTTATTTTGGTTGGAAATAAGTATTAGAAGGCAATGTATCTATATAGCTTAGTGTCCTTATTCTTTATTATCTCAAGGCTATATTTGGATCAAGGATTTGAAGAGGAATTTGTGGAAGGTAAGGAAATGGGCAATTTGAGGCTTGAGGCAAAAAATCAAAATGAGGTCCTTTACAATTTCTATCTAAAATATATTTTTCGATATGGAAATTACTTTTTAAAATTTTATGTTAAAGTTATTTTTTTTAAGCGAAGTCCCACATTGCTTGAGTACTAAAGTAATGTTAAGCATATAAGCTTGAGGGTACCCTCACCTCAATAGCTATCTTTTGAGGTTGAGTTCTGTCCAAGGGTGTGAAACGAAGTCTCACATTACACAAGTAATAAAGTAATGTTAAGCATATAAGCGTGAGGGCACCCTCACCTTAATAGTTAGCTTTTGAGGTTGAGTTCTATCCAAGACCGTGTAACACTTTTAATATATCATTTTCGATTGATATTTATGGATAATCAAGTTAATGTAATAAAAGGTAAATTTTTGTCACATTTTCCTGGCCCTTGTTCTTTTTTCTTTTTTCTTTTCCTTTTCCCTCCTCAAATCCTAGATCTAAACACAACCTAAAAGAACTAGCCCATTCATTGAATCCTAGATCTAAACACAACCTAAAAGAACTAGCCCATTCATTGTTTCTTTTTCTTTGTTAGTATGCTAGTAGAAGTCTCGGTCTAACTGAAACCAATAGTTTTCTAAATTGGTGATAATTTATATAATAATCCTAGGGAGGGTCAGATGTGCGCAACTTTACCCCCACATGAGAGGCTATTTCTGTGGTTTGAACTTGTGAATTCCCGGGTTGTAATGGAACAATCTTACCGTTGTGTAAATGCCCCAAAATTTAGTCCCTATTAATGGGGGTCCAGGAGGGGTGGACTGGGTATAGACCTAACCTTTGACTGTTGTGTACCAGCGGCTGCCTTTGGATCTGAACCCACAACCTCAAGGTTGTATGCAACTTAACCCTCGTACACACAGAGGCTGTTTTTGTATTTGAACCTATACGCTTTAGGGTGCAATTGTGCAATCTTACTGTTGTGCCAATGCCCCCAAATTTAGTCCCCATTAATGGGGGCCTGGGAGGGTAGACTGGGTGTAGACCTAACCTTTGACCATTATGTACAATGTGGCTGCCCTTGTATTTGAATTTGAACCCTCAACCTCAAGGTTATTGGGCCGAATTTAACCGCTGAACTTGTGGCCCTTGTCTCCCATCTTGCTATTTTGAAACATGAAAATGTAGTTGTTATACTTGGTGGGGGGTTTAGCTATTTTGCTTCAATTACCAAAAATTAAATAAGTTGTGGCCTATTGATGTTTCTCTCACTTGCCTGTGGGTTCGAATGAAACGATGCATTATAAATTATGGAAACACACGATGAGGTCGGATGTTTTATTGCAGGTAATTACTGTGGAGCCTGGATGCTACTTTATAGATGCATTGCTGATTCCTGCCATGGAAAGTTCACACACTTCGAAGTTTTTCAATTGTGAAGAAATAGGAAGATTTAAGGGTTTTGGTGGAGTACGAATTGAAAGTGATTTGGTATAACATTCTCATCTCTTCAACACCCATATAAATTTTGCATTTTTTGATATTTTTTTGCAAACCATGCTGTTTGTGTTCCCTGTCTCTCTATAGAAGATGCAGCATGTGATCAAGTTGGTTTTGTTACATCTCTTTAGACATCTGAACTGTTTTGAAATCTTCACTTATATATAAATGCACTTCTACAAATGAATGATTTGAAATGGCATCCTTGTGTTTATATACATATTTTTAGTGTTGTCCTGGTTATGAGTCCCCACTTGTGATGTTATAATTGTAATTCAGAGTATTTCATGTTCTGTGTTCCAATTTTTTATATATTACATATAATTGATATACTTCAACTACAGTTATTTATTCTTTTTTCTTTTTTGATACTCTGTAGCATGTCACTGCAAATGGTTGTGTGAACATGACAAAAGTTCCACGGGAGACATGGGAGATCGAAGCTGTGATGGCAGGGGAATCATGGCCGCTCAAGAAGAACTTTGTTTGTTCGGAAAATGGTGGAGAGCGTTACGTTGTCGGTTCCTAGCATGCCTGATACTGTAGATAGAATTTGCCCCAAAAGCGAAAGAGAAAGAGAGAGAAAATAAATAATGGACGAAGAGATGGGCTTCAAAAGACTTGCCTCAGGTGTCATATTTTGTTATGTGATATACATGCTGATGATTTCCTAGCTTTTTAAAGAAATGTTGTTTATATTATGTTAAAGAGGTTAAGTTTCTTGATGTCTTTCTGCTCGAAGGAAACCCTAATTAGATTTTTTTGCGTGGTTGTCCACATTTAGTCCTTCATAATTTTTTGTTTCCCTTCTGCATTATACAGCAGTGAAACATGAACCCGACATCATACTCATTAATGAAGCACCTCATTAACCAGGCCTGTTTCTTGGCCGCTACTCGCTAGTCTGTTTTCATTCATCTTGCCAACATTTCGTGAACCAAAAATTATACTCAGACTGCCATGAAAACCAGAAAAAATTCAACTTGCAGGATCATTGAAGCTGTTTTAAAGCCTACTGCGTGAATAAATGTTGACCATACAAGTGAAGTCACTTTGGTTTTATTCAATTTTCTTTAATAACGGACTATTAAAAAAACAGAAAATTTGTGATCAATCTAATACAAGAGGGGTGCAAGGCATTAGGTCCAGTAAATTTTTTTTGTTGGTGAGAAATTCACGCTTTGTAAAATAATTTGATGAGGAGTCCTAAAAGATATTTTGTTTTCAATTTTACTTTTTGACTTTTTTTATTTATTTGACTTTTCGTTGATTACCTATTCAAATTAATATCTATCTATCCAAATTTTTGTCTATCTCTTCAAATTCATATCTATCTGTTTAATTTTTTTGACTATCTATTCAGTTTTTCCCCTATTTGTTCAAATTTTCTCTTAAATTTTACTTGTTTGTTCAATTTTGTCCCTAAATTCTATTTATCTGTTTAATTTTATATCTATCTATTCAATTTTTTTTTTCTTAAATTCCATTTATACGTTCAATTTTATATCTATCTATTCAAAAAATTTGACTATCTGCTCAATTTTTCTCTTAGATTCTATCTATCTGTTGAAATACCAAGTCAAAATTATATCTATTCAAATCTCTCTCTCTCTCTCTCTCTCTCTCTCTCTCTCTCTCTCTCCTCTATTTGTTACAATCTATTTCATCACCATCATCAACCCAAGAAAAAAAAAAAAAAAAAATCTCAGATCTTCTTAATCATCATCATCATCAATAACAACAAGAACTACCATACAAAAAAAAAAAAAAAAAAAAAAAAAAAAGGTAAAAAAAAAGACAGATTTTAAATCTTCATCATCAACAACAACAAGAAGAACTATTACAAAAAATCAAAAGCCTGTGCAGGAAGGAGGCTCCACAAAATATATATATATATATACACTTTCTATCTTTCCAACACGTCTTCAGATCTCAAATGCAAATTTCGAATAAGAAATCTCAGATCTGAAAGATATATTTTCAAATGAAAAATTTCAGATTTGAAACATGCATTTTTTTTTAATAATAAATCTCAGATCTAAAGGACATGGTTTCGAATAAAAATTTTTAATGAGGAAAGACTTAGACCTTCGAATGATCTTAAACATATTTTCAAATGAGAATTTTTAAATCTTAAACATACATTTTTGAATGAAAAATCTCATATCTGAAACCTCACTGTTTAACCTCTATAGTCATCTGTCTTCAAAGCCAGGGTTCCGAACCTACATCTAAGCCAGAAGAACCCTCCGTAGAGCTTGACCTTGTGTTCAAACCTCAGCTTCAGCACCAAACTAGTGACCTTGATGTTCGACAGGTACTGAAGCTTAAGGGCGCTGAAGCTCACTAGTGGTTCGCGAGATAGCTCATGTTTCTTGAGTAAATGATCGATGTCCCCAATTAATTAAGCTTCTGGATCTGGATGTTGATGGAGATAGTGAGGTCAGCTGAATTAGGCTGAGTTGGAGATAGGATGAAAGAGTCTCCGACGAGGGAGATTCTAGCAAGTGATGTTTGATGTTTGATGTCTAATGTTCTGTCGTGGTGTATGATAGTGAGTCATCGTGCGAGCTTGGCATTGAGCGTTGCAAGGGTTGTGATGAGGTCACAACGTTTTCTGTTAATTGAAGATCGCCGAACGTTTGAATGGACGACGGAGATCGTGCAGTGCCATTAAGAGAGGTGGAGTGGAGCGGAAAGAGAGATGATGGAACGGTTTGGGTAGGGTTTGGTTTGGGAAACAACATATATATATACATTATAGTTTGGTCATTTTGTGAGAGGTTATCTTTATGGACATAATATTTGTCACGATTTGAATTCGCTCTTAGAGGTTTGGATCATGATCGGCCAGTAATCATAAGATTACTTATAGTCTCAAACAGAAATTTCAAAATATAAATAATTATACGGGGCCTAAAGCGAAAGTAAATTACAAAATTTGTACTCCATAAAATATAATATTTACAAACATTTATCAAGTATATATAACCCAAGATCAAAACTATAGCATAACCAACTATACAAAACCAAAGCTTCACAAGCTTGGCCAAACAAAAACTTAGGTCTTGACGCGGAGACACATCTCGAGTGGCTTCACAAAAAAGGGTTGATCTAAAGCAGTCTCTAATACTGAACTCCCTGATGCTCACCTATATATATATATATAAACGGAGTGAACTGGAAGCCCAAGAAGTAGTTTTCTAGGTAAATGGGTTAAATGAATGAATTCCATATATTTTCAAAACCCTAGACTGTACTTGACATAATTTAAGCATGTTTCAAAAACATATAATAACAAATATAGTTCGTCAAACCTTCTTCGAACCTTTCATGGTATTACACATATTGTTGTACATTTTCAAAAGCCTTATCAAAACTTGACGAATTATCACACAGAACGTTCACAACGGAACGAAGCATTCAGAACGCCCTCATTGGACGGCTTCATACAGAACGCCACATTGGACAACATTTTACGGAACACCAACATTCGACGACTTAGTACGGAACGCCCATATTGGACGACATCATTCAGAACGTCCACATTGGATGACTTATGTAGAACGCCCACTTAAGACGACTTGATTCAAAACGTCTATGACAAGTAGATATCATACATAATGATTACTATCAAATGCATGCTGAACGATCATCATAGATCGATATTATACGGAACGTTTACAACAGATCAATAGCTTATATAGAACGTCTACGAGGAGTCATAGACAGAATAACATATGTACAAGTAAGGAAAACAAGTAAAAGAATGAAATAGAAAGAAGCGGGGCGAAGAATTATTACAACATTTGAATATTACAAATCCGAATAGGGGGAAATAAAGAAAATATTATAACAAGATATATCCTCACAGATCTCTCTTAAATTAAAAGAAAAACAGGAAGAACAGAAGTTTCACGGGGCCTCGGAGACCGTTAGAGACTATTCTGCTCAACGCTGGGAGACTGCGGGGTTCTATCCAAAAGAGACTGGTTGGGCAACCAAAAAGTGAGCTGGCCGGCCAAAAACTTAGCCGGCTAGCCAATAAATTGGTCCGCCGGCAATCAGGCCAGGCCAAAACTCTATTTTGTTGTAAGTCCAAACAAAGAATAAACAAGGCTTATGCGGGTGGCTTAACTCACAATGTCTAGTTAGATTACAACAGTTTATGATACGAAATCAAAAACGAGAAAATATGAGAAAGGAAATGCAAGAAAATAAAAAGTGTGCAAAATTCACCTTCTAAGGAAATGATTTGATTTCCAAATTTCCTTTTAATTACCTTCAAGTTTAGGAAATATATTCTTAGTTTTCAGTTTGAAAATTCAAAATTCTTGTTTGAATGGTGTTTTTGAGTTATTTAACAGTGTGCGTGGGGAAAGTCTTTGTTTTTCTCTCTTTCAAAAACACTCACTCTTTCTTGATCAAGACTATTATAATTTGGCTATATCAGAGTTCTTGGGATGGTTTTGTGTATCAAGGATGGAATATCAGTGTATGATGGTGTATGTAGAAAATGAGAGTTTTTGCTTCAAAGCTTAAACTTGTTTCTTTTCTCTCCAACTCTCTTCTCTAAATTTTTTTTTATCCCTTATTCTAACAATCTGATCACCTTCATATAGGCAATGCAAGAATGCCAAGTGGAGAAGGTGGCAAGGGACAAGGTTGAAATCAAGGGCCATAAGATGACAAATGCCAAGGACTTTAGTGAAGAAGCCAACTCTCTTGACAATGAGAGATGGGTCGATACTGTGACAACCCTCACCACTGTTTACTGATAATACCACTGATTAGTGCTAATCTATGATTAAGCATGTTAGTTGACTGATTGACTGAAATTCTGAACGGATTGATTGAGTGTATTAGTTTAATTTTGTGTCTATCTGTTTGACTGCTAAATTATCTGTTCACGTTTTGTGTTTGAAACTGCAAATTGAAGGCCTTATCGGCGGCCGAATCTGAAATTAATTAATGTTTCATGCTAATTGGAATTTATGTGATTTTATGATAAGTTTAATTCAAATGTGTTTTGGTATGATTAAATTAGATTAAATATTGATAAATTATAAGAGTTTGACTTATTTTCACATTTGCCACCTAGTGGACTTATCTAGGCAACCCCTCTCCACTTCATACATGTTGATACAACATTTTTTCAGCCTATTTCCTTGACAAAATCGACTAGGAAGAGAGAATTAGAGAGAAGGAAGTAACTTCAACAAAATTGGCTTGGAGGCTTAGGAAAATTGAAGAATTCTTTGCATATTAAGCTTCCACATCTTGAATTCTAGACCTAAGGTAGGGTAATTACCCTCTTGTTTATGAATTCTAGTCTTATGTTGCATGGTTCATGGAAGTTTAGAGATTGAAGTCAAGTTTTGGTTTAGATTGTTGGATTGAAGCTTTAATCATGCATGCATGTGCATATATTGAAGTTTTGAAGTTGTTTCATGAAAATTGTTACATGCATGTTCATATTTTGGGTCTTGATCCATGAACTCACCATGTTTTGAAGTTAAATCTTGTATTTGATCTTGTTTTAGCACATTGGAGTTCCAAGGAACCCATGCATGTGTTGAATTTGCATTGTTCTTCATGTTCATGAAAACTTCTTTGAAATTGTGTTTAATTAACTCACCTTTGGGCCTTGATTTCACAAATTGAGCTTTGAATCATGTTATACTATGAGTTTACAAGTGTTTTCCTGAAAATTAGCCCAAAAGGATCGAGTTTGATGCATTTAAAGTTGATTTTGAGCTTGAAGGTCTAATCTGGAATTTCCAGAATTTGGACTCATGCTCGAGCGGGGAAATTGGCGCTCGAGCGTGGAATGCGGGTAACCAGCACTTTGCATTGTTTTATAGTCCGCTCGAGCGGGGAAATGCACGCTCGAGCGGGGACCTGAGTCACACGCTCGAGTGGGGGTCGAGCGCCCGTCGAGTGTGAATTTCATGCATCCAGTACTTTTGCCATGTTTTGTAGTCCGCTCGATCGAGGGAAGTGACGCTCGAGCGGGGAACCTTTGTCTGCATGTCCGCTCGAGCGTAGGAAGCCATGCTCGAGCGTGACCCCTGTTTTCTGAAAATTTTGTAAAGTGTTTAAAAGTGCATTTTTGCATCCTCTTTCCATCCTAAGCATTCCTAGGGCATGTTTAAGGCATCTTAAGGAGGATATTGATATAGAACCACACCAAGTCTAAGTAGGGACTAAGTCTTCGATTCCCAAGTAAGTGACTTAGTGTGTGTTCATTCTATAACTGTAGGGTTGGCATCCGAGGACGCTCTAGCCTATCTGTAGCCCAATGCTCTGTGAGTAACAATGTTGTAAAAATATGTTCAATTGAGATTACTTTCTGAACGAATGGCTAAACTGCTTTATAAAATAACACTGTTTACTGAATGAATGCTTGTCCTATTTGCGAACTGTATTCGTGGCATCCATAACAATTGATTGTTACTGTACTGTACTACTACTGTCATAGAGATCTCTGTCGGTTATCATGTTGGAACCACTACTGTTTACTGATATGATGGCCATCAACTGACTGTTCGGTCTGTTAAGACCTACTGTACTGTTTGCTATTAGATGTACCACATATGACTATTATAGTTTCTGAATGACTGTTATGGCATGAAATATGAGCTACAAACTGAATGACTGACATACTGTTTAACTAATTGTTTTGAATACCGAAAGGACATTCATTCTTAACCTCTTTACGCATATGTTATTCACTGGGCTTTAGCTCACTGCTCATATATATATGTAGGTGTACAGGCACCAGACCGTTGCTAGGAGCGTCAGGCTAAGCTTCCGTTTTGTCAAAGCCAACCACTGTGCCTCACTGAGAGGTTCCAAGTCCCTCAGGCTAGGGCTTTTTGGGGGTGTTTTAGATTTCCCCTTTTTGTATTTGGTTTTGTAATACTGTATAGACTGAATGATAATTGTACTGTACTGTTCTAATAGGGATTAGGTCCCTGTTCTGGATGATTGTATATGAATGTATATGTACTGTTTATGTGAACGTGTATGAAAAGTCTTTTTGCATACAGACTGTCACAGCTCATTGGACATCTCTTAATTACTGTTTTGGCTTCCGCCAACCCTTGTACTCTGTATTACTGTTTTATTGTTAAGCAGGCCTTCGGTAATCTCGGATTACTGGCCGGTTACGGTGCTAAACCCATAGGGGCGGGTTTGGGTCGTGACAGATACACAACCTGTAAGGCTCAATAGAGCAAATGGAAGGAGACACGGTAGAACACAAGGATGATAGGGTGACAAGGATGATTGTATTGGATGTTCCTTTTGGGGTAAGAGACAAATGCTCTTTTGACAATAGAGGCCAAATAAAGATAATGGAGGGTGAGTAGGTGTATATCTCATGCATGAATATATTAAGAAAGATCTGGAATGGCATTTCCCACACGCATTCAACAAGAATTCTGCCAAAACTGTCCTACTTCTAGGCAAACTAGCCGACCGATCAATTTGTTGGCTGGTCGACCAAGTTTTTAGCCAGCCGACCACAAAGTTGCCCTTGGCCTGACTAATTTGCACAAAACAGGATTTTTCGACAATATTATCATTCTTTTTTCCTATTTTCACACAGTTCTTTGCTCAAATTCCTTAGAAAATGTTTCATTTTGAAGTTTAAAAATGAATCTTAGAACACGACAAAAACACTCGAAACAAAGCACAGAAAGAAAGTTTCAAAAGTGAGTTTTGAACTAGATTTAAACTATTGGCCAAAACAAACTTAGGGTTGGAAATGGAGCAAAAATTTCACATTTCTTATTGAGGATTTATGTGAGAATACATTCTTGTTTTCATCATCAGGTAATCAAAAGAAAGCGCCAAAGTCTTAGGGCCGGTCAAAATGGAGTGTTTATAGTATGTTAATTATGGACTGCACATGTGAGACGAATAGATATCGGCTTCCCCTTCTTAAAGTTGTGGGAATGACATCAACTCAAATGACATTCTCTGTGGCTTTCACATACTTGCAAACTGTGCAGGTTGATAACTATGCATAGGTGTTACAAACATTGCATGATCCTATGGACAATAATATTTTACCTGAAGTCATTGTCACAGACAGAGAGCTTGCCTTGATGAATGTTATTGACAACACCTTTCTAAATGTCGATATTTGTTATGTCATTGGCATATTAACAAGAATGTATTGGTAAAATGCAACAAAATGTTTAAGACAAAAGAAAAATGGAAAAAGTTTAACATTGTATGGAACTATTTAGCCTTGTTTGTCATCCCTTAAAAAAGTTAAAAAGTTAAAAAGTCACTATCCTATTTAAGTCACATCATCTTATTTAAGTCACATCACCTCTCTACCATATCACTTCAAACCCAACCCATATTTCATAAAAAGTCAAAAAGTGCACTTATTTAAAACATCCCAAATAACCCTTTAGTATTGTCATTGACTAAAAAGAAGTACAATGATCACCTTGCTATATTGTATAAGGATTTTAGTAATTATTGTGAGGCAATCAAGTATGTTACTATGAGTTGGTTGAATCCGTATAAAGAAAAATTTGTCACTGTATATACAGACATGTGTATGCATTTTGACAATGTTACAACCAATCGGTAATATTTATTTTTTCATTTTCTTACAAGTCATATTGTTGTTTTTAATTATTATACCTGACTATTTTTTGTTTACATCCATATGAACAGGGTTAAGAGTGCTCATGCTAGATTGAAGAGGCAATTAGGTTCAAGTCAAACGACATTTGAGATATCATTTGAAAAAACACAATGTCTACTTGAGCTGCAGCACGTTCAAGTAAAAGCATCATTCGAGAAGAGCTTGACTGTTGTACAACATTAATTCAAACCTTCTCAATTCAAAGAGCTTTGGGGTAATGTGTATATTTGTGCATTGTAGTACGTGTTGGCAGAGAGTAGGAGAGCAAATTCAGTTGGAATTGATGTTGCAGCATATGGACGTGTTCTTGGGTGCACACATGGTTTACCTTGTGCTCACGAGATTACAGATTACATGAGACAAGGTTGTCTTATTCTACTCAGTAATATACATGTACATTGGACGTGACTTAATATATGTGTGCACAACCCGATGGTTGACAAATTGGTATTGACTTGCATCCCAGAACTTGAGATGATTTTGAAGCGATTCAATGAGTCTGATATTGCCATACAATTGGATATGTTGAAGAAGTTAAAGGAAATTGCAAACCCAGCGAGCACTTTCCTTATTGAGCCTAATGTGAAACCTAATCCACATCGAGGAAATAAGAAAGTTGATATATCTTGCCATCGTGACCTATGTGCATTTGAGTTGGTTGATGATGACCATGATAGCCAGAGCACATTAGCTTCCAGTCAATCAAAGAAAAAAATAGCTTCAAAAGTGTATGAGAAGAAGCGGAATGTGAAGACAAAGACATATCGTACTAGAAAAAGTTTACCGAGTGCATATGATGGTGACTTCCCGCCTATGTTAAAACCATCCATAAAAGTTGATGAAGGATGAGAATTGTGGTTTTAGAGCTATTGCGGGTGTACTTAGTCTTGAGAGAATGACTGGGTGCAAGTTAGGCGTGATCTTCTAAATGAATTGAATGATCATAGAGATGAATACATCGTACTATATGGGTCGCATGAAAGGATTGAGGAGCTGACACATATCCTGTCATATTTTGAAGATATCACAAGCTTTGATCGTTGGATGACTATGCCTGACATGGGATATCTTATTACATTATTTTATAATGTAGTCTTGTACCACTTGCTATTGCAACAGTGTCTCACTTTCTTACCTTTTAGATCACCGCCAGTAACCCCAGCTAATCGTTGGGAGATTGCCATTGGATTTGTTAATAGAAATCATTTTGTGCAGGTATAACCTACGAAACTTACCTACCATTGTTGTTTAATAATTGTGTAATTGCAACTTTAATGTATTTGGTAAATATATGTAATTTTTTATTATTATATTAATTTGGTTGAATTCTCATTGGATGTTCGTGCAGGTATTTTTGGAGATCGGTCATCCAGTTTCTCCCATTGCTGTGCTTTGGCAAGTTTACCATCATCCTTGTGCATCAAAATAGGAGAATGCATATGTTAGCCACATTTAGAAATTCAAAGACAACATAGGACCTAATGTAGTTACTTGAGAGACATGTGATGTAGTTAACATTGACTGATGTATTAGAGAGCAGTTCTAGGATATTTAAAAGGTTTAAGACATTAGTTTTTATGATTTGTACTAGCACAGAGTTATGAAATGGATATCATTTTGACATTGGATTTTGTAATGGCCATTTTTTGGCAGAATATCATATGAGTTATAGTTATCTTATGTATGGAATGGATATCATATTATTTATGTTGTCTGAACACAAAACGTAATGAAAATAATATTAACTAAGTGTAACTATTGTTAAAGAGTAATAATATTAACCAACAAGTATCCAAAAAGAGAAAATAGTATTAATTAGCAGTTCAATCCATTCACGTCATCACAAAACATATGTCTCCTTATACATACTATAAAGAGTAATAATAATATTAAAGAGTACCATTGATAAATACCTACTACTAAATCCATCAAAGTATCCAAAAAGCATATAATCTAAAGATAATAATAATAACATTTGTCTCCTTGTACATCCACAAACACCATCACAAAATACCTAATGTAACATTATGAATTGTTATTAACTACGTGACTGGCAAGTGTAATGTGCTTCAAAACGATGTGCAATAAAAAAGTTGGGTGCAGACCGACCCTGAGTGGATGTGCTAGGACCAACTTCACCAATGTGCTAATCTTGAAGAAGGTATTCAATTTCATCAATTGCGTAGTAAAGCCTATCAGGATGTTGAACACTGTTTTCACAGCCAGCCTCAACGAAAGGATGAATAATCTGATATATCTGTGACATACGTTGCATTAAAAGAACAAGTACAACATTATATACATTATCTGAATAATTTACATATATAATTTGAAATGTAAATGAAAAAGATGATACTTGTGCATCTTGGCTAGGATACTAATAATGATAAATATTCGGGTTCACCTGAGAACGATGCGCTGGGTTTTGAACCAATCTATGTACCCAGGAACACAATCCCAAGACTGTCGCACTGGTGTACTCCTCATCTGCTCAGATAACACATGGTTGTCCCATGCCTCCCAAATGATGTCTAAGTATGCATACATATCATTGTAGCATGGAGTTGTGGCTCCTTAAGAACCACACATAGGGCCAAGTCGTGGATTATGGATTGTCAACACTGTCAAACTGTCTAAAACTCTATCAGGGTGATATGGTTCAATTACTTCCAAACATTTCAGGAAACCGTAGTAAAACGTAACTGGGTGACAAGGATGGACATCTTTGCCACTCTGATACGGGTCCCAAATAACCTACAAACAACAACAACTATAAGATATAACTGTAAAATTTGTATGAAATAGAGTTTCAATTTTGAAGGACTTTTTAACTTACATCGGGTACACCCAACCTATCAAGCTCCTTTCCAAAAGCCTGTAACTGTGTCTCTTCACCAGACTCTCTCCGAAAAGTCCAACGGTAAACATGTTGCATGTCTTGAGTGTAATTCATATTCAAGTGTGGTCGGAATCCACAAAAGTGCTCATAAATCAATCCTTCAAGGAATGTCATGTAACCGGCTATTTGTTTCATACTGGACCTGCTAGCATACCTTAACCATCTATATAAATATGCCAATACAGTAGCACCCCAAGAATATGAAGGTATGGTCGTCAAATCGAACAACAAACTCAAATAAACAACGGGGACCCTAGTACTAGTCTTGTCACTGAAAAATGTACAACCCAACAAAAATAGTAAGTATGCTCTACCTACACATGCAATTCTTTCCATAGAATCATTGTTTATAACATTATAAAAGTGTGCCCTCAACCACTCAAGCCTCACTGAATTGCCTCCAGCACTAGACATCTCATGTTTGACTTCTTGCTTATCAATTCCCAAGGTATGAACTACTAATGCAATGGCTCGCCTTTCTGACAATTTACGTACACTAATAGATTTGCCTACAATGGGAAGCCCCAGGATAGTGGCGACATCATCCAATGTGATAGTTATCACTCCAACATTCAAATGGAATGTATTTGTCTCCGGGTGTCATCTCTTAACAAAACTGGACACAATAATTTTGTTGACAAAGCGGTACATGCAGTGAGCTAAGTATGCAAGTCCTGACAACTCCACAATGTTTACAAATGTAGCGTTGTTACATTGTTTCTACCACGGCCATGAACGAATCTTAGACGAGTGATTATGAACTTTAAGGGCCCCCTTTCATCAGCACCATTCCAAATAACTATGGCAACATGACTTTTAAAACTTTTAAGGATTGATGGGTCAGTTGGCCCTCCCGGAAATGGCTGAATAAGGATATCTTCATCAAAAATGTTAACATTATCACCAGTAGGGTCATCATCCATAGCAATATCGTCCATAACTGGTGCATCATGTATGTGATCATCATCCATGGCAATGTTTGCATCATCATCATGCATTCGAGCACGTCTATGTTCAGCATTCTCTAATTCACAGAGTCTTCTGTTTGAAGTTGTTATTGACCGATGTTGACTGGGACCGATAACCATATGTATAAGGAAAATTATTCTCATCAACCCAATATAGTATTTATGGTGAGAACACTAACAAATATACAATAAAATAGTCAAATTGTAGTCATCAGCCAATATAGCAATGACAATTAGTTGTGCTAACAGTATAATGTGGGAATAGTAGTACTGCACATATTTTCTTTTTCTATTGTTATATATTGAAGTTCACAAAAATAAATAAATAAATAAACATACCCATAAAATAATATTGTTGGAAAAGAACTTAACATCCAACCAATCTTGGTGGCCTATGTAACTTGCTCTAAATAAAAAATATATATATATATATAAACCATTTGGAACTTTAGTGCAGAAATAAAACATAATATTCGGAACCTAAACGTCGAAAATATTGCAAATATTCGAAACTACAGAACTGAAACAATTTACTAAATTCGGAAACTAACCATCGATTTGTTTGTTTGTTTTTTCTTTTTCTTTTCAGAACTAATTAGTCGAACTAATCATTTATATTCAGAAGTTAAGTTATGAATTAAATGTATAATTTCGGAAAACTAGTGCCGAAATCCCCAAACAGAAAAAATATAGAAAAAAATCGAGGGTTTTTATGCCATAAAGTGCACAGAGATCTGGAAATGGTAAATGTAATAACAAAATGGAAAGATGTCTGACCTTCAACAATGTTTTGGAGGGTTTTTAATGGAGGTTCAATAGGGTCTTCAATGGAGGACTTTTTCACTTTACTTCAGACTTTGGTCTTCAATGGTCTTCACGTGAGTGGGTCTACAAATGTGGAAGCATGGTCACTCAACAAATATGTGAAAATGAGGGTTAAGTGGTGTGCGTACAATGGTTATGAGTGAAGAATATAATTGTAACTTTTAGTGTGTGGATTGAGAAAATTAATTAATAATCAAATTAATATATGTGTATTGAGAAATGATGTACATTGAGGTAATTAAATGTGTGGAAATAGAATTTTCCACCACGACCACCACTACTTTCATTACTATTGTCATTGTTGCCATAAGCACTACCATCATTTTACTACTATTATCATCGTTATCGCCACTACCACCACCACCACCATGTCGCCGTCACCACCACGCCACGACTACCATCATCATACCATCACCACCACCATTACAATATAAAAATTAAAGTATACAATTTGAAAATAATAAATTTTAAATTTAATCTTATATATATTAAATAATTTATTTTTAATTTAACACTTAAATGTTTATGAAATAATTTTTTAACTTAAAAAATTCAACATTTAACTTTCAATACATAATTTTTTATTTTCAATTTTCAATTTTTAACTTTCACAAAGTGTTATCTATCGAATTCATATATATTAATATTAATAATAATGTTAGAGATCTCAAAAGTTTTTATCAAATGTCTTACATAGATATGGGATCCTTACTACGTGAATCTCACACCCAACTAAACTAAAATCAAGTCTTAAATCTCATCAAATTAGGTTAACTAATCTCACACCCATATCAAATATTTGATAAAATTTTTAAAACCTGTAACATTACTCTAATACTAATAAAGTAGAAAATTTGAAAACACACTCATAATAAAACATGCCATAAGGGAAGTTTTCATCAAACATGACTACGACGTCGTTTTTGACAAAATACCGCGTAACTGGTGCATCCACGCAAAAATTACCCGCACTTAAAGATGCACCAAGTAGGCCATACAGCTTTAAAATAATATTATATGATATACCAATGAATATATTAATCGATCATATGATATAATTTTAAAAATTTTAGATATTTATAATTTATATAATGGGTGAATTTTTAATTTTAAAATAATAATATTATAATATATGTTAATATATTAATTGATACATCAATTGATACATATAATATTACCGATAACTTTATTATATAACTTAGGGGTCATTATTATTGTCTAAATATTAGTGTAATTTTTAATCATAGCTCATAAAAAAAAAAACTGAATAAACTAATCTTAATTATTATTTTTAACTTCCAATATT
Source organism: Camellia granthamiana (assembly GCA_036172215.1). NCBI lineage: Eukaryota > Viridiplantae > Streptophyta > Magnoliopsida > Ericales > Theaceae > Camellia > Camellia granthamiana. The sequence goes on along the minus strand of CM069916.1, from coordinate 70,921,687 downwards.
ATGCACCAAACACAGCCGTGTAAGTATGGCGAAAGTTTTGTGATAAGTTGACATGTAAGACCATCTCCAATGGTTCACCAAAGCTGATATCAAATTCAAATTTTGATGAAAAAGTTACTATTCACTGCTCCAACGGTTGCACCAAATGAATATCAGATTGAGATTTCATCAAACAATTCATCAAACTGACGACGAAATACTGATTTCACCAAAACACTGTTAGTGACCGTTGGAGGGAGGACCCGGTCGACCAACGGGTTGCCCGCCCGGTTGACCAACCGGTCGACCGAATTCCTTTGAAATTGATAGGTTCAAACCGATCAAAAAAGGTTCAAACAGGTAAAAAAAAATATATATATATATTTTTGCTTTATCGGTTGACCGGCCGGTCAACCCAAACATCTGGACTTTATTCAATTGATGAATCTCTGAGAATGGAAGCTGCAAATATGAAGCTGGACATGTTTACATCATGACAATTGTTTAATCATACATTCATCTGAAGCTGGACATGTTTACATCATGACATCATGACAAGCTGCAATTGTTTACAAATATGAATCTACAAATATGAATCTATGAAAGCTGAAATTGTATACATCATGACAACCCAATTGAAACAATTGGTGGGTTTTCATCATTTGAAACAATTTCAGAAATAGGTCGACCCACCAGCAAACATCTTTACAGAAAGCTGCAATTGTTTTATCATTGAAATATTCTAAAAAACATAGCGTTGAAACATAGCGTTCAAAAAAAAAATATTTACGCTTACCGGTCGACCCACCGGTCGACCAACCGGTCGACCCATAGGATTTGATACGGGATTTGATGCACCGTTGGAGCGAGTGGTATCAAATTTGGTGAAATGGGTCATTTTTTACTCAGATTTGGTGAAAAATCTGATTCACTGTTGGAGATGCTCTAACTGCACTTTAAGGGCGGTCTTTTAAGTAGTGTACTAATTTTATTAACAAATCTAATCATTGAGAATGTTGATAAAAAATAAAAAATTTTAAAAAAATAATCACAAATGATTAACTCATCTATTAATTTAATATTAAGGCCAAGTTTGACATCTACTAAATAATACAAAAAGTTAAAAAGTCACTATCCTATTTAAGTCACATCATCTTATTTAAATCACATCACCTCTCTAACACATCACATCAAACCCAACCCATATAAGCCAATAAGTCAAAAAGTACACCTTTTTAGAATATCCCAAACCAACCCTAAGGGTTGACTTGGCAACTTTAAAAAAAAGTAAAAAAGTTACTAAAACAGTTAAAAAGTTATCACTATTTATCAAAAAAATATAAAAAAATTAATATACAAATATTAAAATACAAATCAACTTTTTGGCTCATCAACGTACTGACGTCAAAGCAACTGCAGTGAAAGGAAAAAAAAAATTACATGTGTATATTCACTAAGTTAGATGGTAAAGTTAGGCCCGTGGAGGCCCACCATGGGTCCCGTTTTGATAATCCAAACCGTTTAATATGTAGAACTCGTCTAGTACTATATATTTGTAAAAAATCACGTTTATTGGATATCGCTAACTACATAATCAAATTAGTTCCATATAAAAAATGAATGGTGTTATAGTTAACAGTTGACAAAAAAAACTAATAGGATCATATAGTTATCGATATCCAATCAACGTGATTTTTTACAAGCATATAGTACTCGACGAGTTCTATACATTGAACGGTTCCGATTAGAAAAACAGGACCCATGGTGGGCTCCCACAGGCCGAACAACACCGTCCAGTCAAAGCCCGAAAAGGAGACAATCTTTTCCCATCTACTCATCCAGCCAACTGCACTGCCAATCCGTACGGCCCACTACACTATCTTCTCCTACACACTTATTTATATAATTTTTTAATACACATTTTTTTATAAAAAGTCATAAAGTTAACCCAAAACATTCATATTTTTTTCCTCAACTTTTTAGTCTAAAAAGACAAAAAATACACTTATTTAGGACATCCTAAACAACCCCTAATATTTGACAATTTAAAATGTGATATTTGTCAAATATATAATTAGAAATAATTTGTAAGAGCATCTCCAATGGTGTGCCATTGGAGCTGCTATTGTCAAATTATGGCAGCAGTGGATACAAAGACAACTCCAATGACAACTTATAGCAGCTGCTATCTTTGGCAAATGCCAAAGCCTGTGTCAAATATGGCACAAGCTTTGGCAGCTGCCAAAGTTGCCAAGTCATCAGCTTCAACCAACCTCCTCCTTCCCTTTTTCATCATCCTTTCCAAACACAGTTTCCAAATTAATTAACACAGCAATTTGAAGCAAGTTCCAAATTCACACAGAAAATTAATTAACACCAAAATCAATTAAAATCAATTAATTTGCATACTGAAGTGGCCGAATAAGTAAGATCTAAAATCAATTAACACCAAAATCAATTAATTAACATCAAAATCAATTAAAATCAATTAATTAACACAACAATTAAAATCAATTTGCATACTGAAGTGGCCGAATAAGTAAGATCCTTTTGAGTGGAACCCAGTACCTTCCCCAAAATCAAACACCAAAAATATTTTTAATAAATTCTAGTAGCATATTTCAAACCCAGTACATTTATTAAAATTGATTAAAATTGAACCCAGTACATTTATTAAAATGTTTTTAATAACAGACCAAAAATGTTTCAAACCCAGTACCTTCATCAACACAAGTAGCAGATTTCATGAGAATGCAGATTTCCTTCCTGGATTCATGAGAATGCAACATCATCATCAACACAAGTAGCAGATTTCCTTCTAACCACTACAACCCAAACAATAGGAAATGAAAAACAAGAATGTGGAAGATCTGGGTTGATTGAGAGGGTTTGTGAGATTTGGAGGTGGGTTTGTGATTTGGAGACATAGATGATCGATTGAGGTGGGTTTGTGTGATTTGGAGACAAGGATGATTGATTGAGAGGGTGATCGATCGAAGATCTGGGTTGTGCAAGTGAGACAGAGCGAGAGAGAGAGAGAGAGAGAGAGAGAGAGAGAGAGATGAGTGAGATCAAGAGAGTGGTGGGGGGTAGAAGTAAGAGTGAGGGGGAGAGGAGAGGGAGACAGAGTCAAAGTGAGATGGAGAGGGTTAGATCATTCTAGATGATGAATCTCATCCGTTGGAAATCCTTTACGTGTGGACGGTGGTGATTTATCTTGGGAAGGCAAAAGAGCCGTTGTGCTCTTTTGCCCCGAAAAAAAAAAAAAAAAAAAAAAATCAATTATAAATTAATGGTCATATTTTTAAATTTCGCAATGTGATTTAATTTTTAATTTGTAATTTTTAATTTGAATGGTTGTTGGTGGTTGGTTGTTGATGGGTAATTGGTGATTTTTTATTTTTTTATGTGTAGTTAAAAAAATGTGTCAAATATGTAGTGATATGTTTTTTGGTGGGGTGAATTAATCAAACAAATATTTTTTTTTTTCTAATTTTTCATTTTTTAAATTTTTTTATATTTGTCTACTTGGGAATAATATAAATATATAATTTTTTTAACAAACAGGTAAAAAAATGTCACAAAAGAAAAAAAAAAAAAAAACAAAAATAAAATCACAAAAAACCTATATCCAAACAACACCTACAAACTTGAAGGGAAAGTTGGTTGATATTTGCCAAAAATAACAAATGACCATTGGAACACCATTGTTATAATTTGACAAAATAATATTATTTATTGTCAAATTATAACAATAACAATAAAAAAATAGCAATAACCATTGGAGATGCTTTAAGAATGATAAATTAACTGCGTGAAATATTTTTCATTAACAAATTAAAGAGTTTCAAAACACACCATAAAACGATGCCGTATGAAGAGTTTCCAGCAAATATGACTACGACGTCGTTCTTTACAAAATACCGCGTAACTGGTGCGTCCTCGGCAAAATTACCCAAGCTTAAAAAAAAAGCAGTAGGGAAGAAGAGACGCCAAGAGGAGAGAGAGAGCTCACAAAAACCCTAGTACCCCGCTGCCTCTACTGTCCCGAGAAGCCTAAACGTTCACAGAGAAGCCAACAATGGATCTCCGGGACAACAACGACGATGAAATGATCGCAAACACCAACTTCGATATCCAGAGACCGAGGAAGATCAAGTTCGAGTACGAAAACGAAGACCAAGACGAGACTCTGGAGGAGACTGTCACTGAAAGCTCCAACCTCGAGGACGACGCACTCATGTGCGACACCACCCAAGACTCCATCATCGGCACCGACAAGACCAGCGCCGACTATTACTTCGATTCCTACTCTCACTTCGGTATAATACAATCTCTCTCTCTCTCTCTCTCTCTCTCTCTCTGCCTTTTTGTTCTCAAATTACTCTCCTTTTTATGTTTATATATCTCTGTGTTTTTGTGTTTATAGTTTTGATCCTTTAGATTTATAAGCGCTGGTTTGGCAATTGCTTTTTAGTAGCTTTTTTCGCTTTTCTAGGATAGGAGTCGTTTAAAAAACTGATATACAATTAGCAAATGCTAAAAGATTTCTTTTTTGTAATTCTTGGAAAATTTCAGGTAATTTGATTAAAAAAAAAAAAAAACTGCTAGACTAGTACTCAAAAAGTGAAAATGAAATAAAATAAATACAAATTAAAAGATGATTTTGTCAGATAATTAAGCTGAATCCAAACTGAAATGATTTTGGGTTATGTAGCCAATACTTTGCCTTTTTAGGTGAAACCAAATGGAGCCTTAGCACTTCTGCGTCTATTTATAGTTGGGTGTGGTCTCTGTTTGGTTGCTGAGAGACCTAAGGGGTTGAGAAGATGATGAAAATTTGAATTTGATGTTTTTTTGTTGTTTGGGGGAATGTTCGGGTGGGAGTCTTTGTTTTTTCTGGATGTAGAATTATAGTACAGTGAGCTATTATAGCATTTGAGCTTTTTCTTCCATTTTCTTGGCAATTAATGGAACATTAATGTTCCAAACCTTCCATATTTCTTCGGTAGAATATGCTAAGTTCTGAAAAATTTATAATTGGTTTTTAATTTCTTTCTATGTTATACATAGACATAGAGTTCTCAAAACTATAACTTAATGTAATATTTGGGTAAACTTTTTTTATTGAGGCAGTGTATGATTCACTAGAATGATTTTGGTTAAGAATGGAATGGCTATTCCTTGACCTCCCAATGGAATGGCCAATCTCCTAAATTGGTGCATTGTGATTCTATATGCACTTTTCTTTCCTTTTTACCGAACCAAACATGGGAAATGGGGTTTCCAACAGAATGACTATTCTATTCCAAACTTCACTCCAGTGGACGAAACTTGTAGAGAATATTAATATTCTTGAGAAGTTCGGATAGTGTACTGAAAAGTAAATAATCATTATTAAGCGAACAAAAATGTTGTTTCTTATTCATTATGTTTTTGCTCTTGCTGCTTGGAGGGACTGAATATAATTTTCTTTTGGTGTGCTTTTGTGTTTGCAGGTATTCATGAAGTAAGTTTGCTGCATTTGGATTGGATGTAAAGCCATCCATTGTTTGGTTGTTGTAACAGCTCATGTGAATATTTAAGTTCATTTAATTTATTTTCGGGATTTCGTGTACTGTGATATCATTTTTATGGTAGTTGTATATATTTCCACTTATTATGCTTGTGGTTTACATTTGTCAGATATTTCTGTGTCCTATTTTGTAAGGATTTTCTGCTCCCCGCGAGACCAATCGCGATGGCTGAGAGCCTGTGAGACCCCTCTCAAGTTCTGTATGTACTGACGAAGATTCCTTAGAAGTGGTGGTTATATTGGTTTGAATTATGTCTCAACTGGGGATTCCATCTATAGTTTGGTACTGTTTGTGTAGCTCATACTGACATAACTACATTTATTCGTGGCGAAGATTGGCATAGCTTCAGTTCTGTAAAGCTCAGGCCACCTGTCCTTTGCACCACACTTCCTTCTATTAGTACTACTATGCCCCCACTCTCTGCGCTATGTGAATTACATCAACAAATCAGGCTTTTTTTATTGTTTCCTATAGCTTTTGTCTCCGTTGATCACTTTGTTAGTGTAATTATCTTTGGAGATGTGTGGATAGTGCAGTTCTTTGGGTCTTATCTTATGGCTTGAAAGTAACACATGATGTTTTTAGGGGAAATAAGAAGATCTTGAATTGAAAGCATTTGGGAAATGATTTGGTTTTTGGCCTCTTGTTGGGTGTCAACTGCTCCTCCTTTTAGAGGGGTTCTTTTTTATTATTATTTTTTATGTATTTTTTTTAAGGATTAGAGAGCCATGTGTAGGATGTCAGATTATTTTTCCTTTTTATTCTTGGTGGACCTCTTGTCCCCCTTTTACTGTGCTTTTCCTTTTTCATTTTAATAAAACTTTTTTCGTTGTTGCCAATAAAAAATTAAAATTCTCTTTTCCCTGGACTCTGTATCTAGGTTAAGTTTGCCTAGCCTCTTTTATTTGCAGGAAATGTTGAAGGATGGAGTGAGAACTAGGACTTACCAAAATGTTATTTATAAGAATCCTTTCTTATTCAAGGACAAAATAGTCCTTGATGTGGGTGCTGGGACTGGAATTTTGTCACTATTTTGTGCAAAAGCGGGGGCAAAACATGTTTATGCGGTATGCCTTTGATTCCTCCTTCACTCTCATTTTTCAATTTCTATTTACATTTTATGTTTTTATAGAAATTGTGTAACCAGATCTTTTCAAGTTACTTAAGGTCATTGGTCTATAAATTGCCCATGCATAAACAAGTGTTCAGCTGTGGCTAAGCTACAAATTTTTTTGCCAATCATTTTAATCATCTGCTAGATCATAAATTTGTCGTTGTTATTAATATAATTAAAAAATTACTAGGATGGTTAGTGGTGTCAACTATATAATTTTAGATGTTTCTATTTATATTTGCGATCTAGTTTGTCCTTTTCATTTATTAAGACAAATTGATGCAGAGAGCAATAATGATCTTATCCAAACCAAATCACTTGAGTGAACCCTAATTTGCCTAATCTGTGTGCTTTGGGTGGTGGATCACGCTCAAAATCGCGAACTTGCAAATTATGAATGAAGTCGTGCGGAATTCAGAGTCTGGTTTTGTCAGTTTGCGTATTTATAGCTGATAATTCACGAATTCTTTTTATTTATTAATGAACACGTGTTCCTCTATTGTACAAGAGTGTACTTCATGCACAGACAAAGGAGCATGAGTGAGGTTGTGCATGCAACCCAACAACACATGATCTGTGATGACAGCACATGTATGTCCAATTTAATTTGTAGTTCTGTTGTGCTTGCTCTGGGAGTCAAACCTCCAACCCATTGGAGACAAAAAAGGTGCTTTGGACCACTAAGCTACCGCATCTCCTTGATATTAATAATGATTGTCTTATGTTTTAAGGAAATGAAATTTGATTTAAACAATAATTTTCTTCTATATAATAAAAAAGAATAAAACACAGCAAGTTAATACTATATATAAATTAACATATAAACACTTTTGAAGGCACTCTCAATCCCATACATTTTTAAGATTGACGATCTCACACTCACACTCCCGCTCCCGCTCCCGCTCCTGCTGCTGCATCTGCTTGCCAAACTAGTGTCTTAGTGAACCTACAGAGATCAGTATGAAATATTTTTCCACAGAAAGAGCTCTTGGTTGTTTACATGACCATACAACTTGAAAATGACTTCTAATCTTATACTATGCGTGCTTAACCTCGATCATTGGGTTCAAGGAGTGGAAACAACCTCTCCCCACACGGGGTAAAGCTATGTACATTTGATCTTGGCCAAAACCTGAGCCTCATGTACTGTGACTGCCCTTCAATCATTTGATTTTACTTCTTGTATTTGTTGATGTTCTAAAAGGATAACTAGGTATAGTCGGTAATAGTCATTATACTTCTTGTAAAAGATTGGGAAATTCTAGAGGTGATTAATTTCTTGTTACTACATAGATGTTTGAATTTGTGGTCTTTAATTTTGTTTATCTGGTCAATTTCCTAGTTGCCTCTATCGCCACCCCACATTCAGCTGTGTCAAAATTTGTTGCACACATAATATTTCATTTAAATGATTGGATTTTACACTCTTCATTCGTTGATGTTTCTGATAGGATTAGAATCATTATCCAGTAGTTATTTTTACATTTTTCATTCATATAGTGATTAGCTTGCTTCATCATGACATTCTGAAACTCAATTTTTTATTCTGTAATTCTGTCTTATTTTTAACTGGATCATGGTTTACAGTATCCTTGTTGACAACATGTAATCATTCAACATGTGTCATAATTTGAATGTATGTATGCATGCGAATAGTATGCTGTACAGTTTTTTCTTAGTCTGGTCTACAAATTTTAGAATTGGAGTTCGGCTTTTCACATAGATGTACTTGAACATATGAACTTTCCAATTTCAGGTTGAGTGCTCCCACATGGCTGACATGGCACAAGAGATTGTTAAAGTAAATGGTTTTTCAGATGGTAATGGCATTTAAAACCATGAGTTTTGTAATATATATATATTATACTTTTCAACTGATTCAGCCTTTTTATGTTTTATCTCATAATTGCCACAGTTATCACGGTTTTGAAGGGAAAGATTGAGGAAATTGAGCTTCCAATTGCTCAAGTGGATATCATTGTTTCAGAGTGGATGGGATATTTTTTGCTGTTTGAGAATATGTTAAATACAGTCCTATATGCTCGTGATAAATGGCTGGTAATTACACCTGCTTTCTGTAACAGTTTTTTTCCCTCAAAGAATAACCCTCTACTACTGTATGTTTAGTGGTGGAGATTGTTTTATCATGTTTGTAAGTTTGGGAACTATTATATTATAGTTAATTACTTTATATTCTGTGAGTTCTACTTTGACTGGATCACAAGTCTCTTCTTCGATAATCAGCACCTTTATTTAGGAAATTTATGGTTGTGGAAGTGAAGCTTAATTGATAATTTAAATTAATAAATTATTTTTTTTGGGGATTTACATGTTTGTAAAAGTTTCTGTTTGCTTAAAGTTGGTATCTTGGTTAAAGTTGTTATATTCTGAGAAATCAACCTTGAGTTGGGTTGGAGTGTTTTTACTTTCTTTTTTTTTTTTAAGGAATTTTATCTTCTTGGAATGGGATTTAAGTTTTTTTGATATTACATCAGTTTAGCAATTATATTTTTATCCCTTTTTGTGTTAAAAGTGAATGAAATATAAGCTAAAAGTTTTCACTTTTCTCTTCCTTTTTCCTTTTCCTCCACAAATCTCCACTCAAATCCTTAATCCAACATTAGCTAAGGTTTTCTAGTATACCTAAAAAGCGACCTTGGATGTGAAATGAAATTAGAGTCAATGTAAGTGTCACCTTGGTTATTGAACAATTATGGAACAATTGAACTGGCTTGAGATTGGACAAACTGTTTTTGAGCAGGGTATTTCCTTTATATTTCTCTTGTACTTTTGTTTGTTCTCAAAGTTCTCTCTTTTCTATTGTATTTTTATGTTTCTTGTCTGTAATTCAAATCTACAACCTAAGAAAATTTCAGTTGTTATATGTAATACCCTTGTTTGATATGCTATGCTATGTACTTTCAGTCATCGCTAAGATACAGAATCAGAAAAATCATATGGCTGTTAAGAAACATTTTTTGGTGGCTTTTAATTAGGAATTAAATGAATTTGCATAGGCATGTTGCTTTGATCACTTGCACACTTCCATCATTTATTGTTTGGTTACATTGCAATTTGGAGTTTGTGGTGCTATTTTTTCAGTAGACATTTGATCGTTAGATGTCTTTGCTATGGTGCCTTAACTTATTTGATTTGAATATGTTCTCTCAACTTTTACTGCCTCGCTTGTTTGCAGGTTAGCAATGGTGTAGTTCTTCCAGATAAAGCTTCTCTCTATTTGACAGCCATTGAGGATGCCGAGTACAAAGAAGACAAGATTGAATGTGAGCTTAATGGTTTTACTCTCTATCCTGTAATTAATGCATATCCTTTACCTTTGTATTTCATTCTCATATTTGTGGGCGAATGCAAGCTCAACTGGCATCAGCTGCTGGCATCACATTTTCCCTTGATTTTCCTTTTCTGTAATACCAAACACTAAAAATATGAATAACGTTTTCCTGAAATTATTTTCTGCTGAAACAAATGGTGCAAGTGTTTATATAAACCAGTGTTTCTTTGCACTTCCTTGCAGAAATTTTTACCTAATCTTTAGGCATTCTATGGCATTACAGTTTGGAATAATGTATACGGCTTTGACATGAGCTGTATCAAGAAGCAATCCATGATGGAACCCCTTGTTGACACAGTCGACCAGAATCAGATCGTTACGAACTGCCAGTTACTGAAGGTAATAAATGTGTCCTTCTAGGCTACTGATTTTAAATATTCATCAGTTGGTCTGCTGGATCTGATGAATCCGGTGCTCTACTTTTCTATTGACATTCATTGTTTTACTTAGTACAGACGATGGACATCTCTAAGATGGCTCCAGGAGATGCTTCCTTTGCAGCTCCATTTAAGCTTGTGGCAGAACGTGATGATTACATTCATGCTCTTGTAGCTTATTTTGATGTGTCTTTTACAAAGTGCCATAAATTAACCGGCTTCTCTACAGGTTCATTTCTTTGCACTAGAACTTCTTTTAAAATTTTATTTTAAACTTATTATGTTGTTTGCTATGAAGATTTGTTTTAATGATTCTATTACCTGCTGACCAGATGGTTAAAAGTTTTGAAAGAGTCCATTTCTAAACCTTGAGATGATTTTAAATCCAAAATGTTTTCTCATGCTCGAATTTTATCTAGTATAAAGAATAAGGTCCAGTGCTAATCAGATGCTCTACAGCTTCTCTCTCTCTCTCTCTCTCTCAACAACCTGAATAGCTGCTAGCCTGCCTTGGTAGGTGAATTCATAATAATTCAACTGGTGGTTGAGTCATAATTAGTCAAGAGAACCCTTTAGTTGAAACAGGCTAAGAATCACAGACACACGGCACAATACTGACATCCTAATCTGTTTGGTTGAGTTTTCTGAATCTACAAAATTTTTAAAAACTAGTTTGGTGAAAAAAATAAAAATAAAAATCATTATTTTCTTATGATTTTCTATTTTTTGGGATGGGAACGCTGAAAAAAATTGAAAAAGAAAAATTTTGGTGTTTATTTTTGTCAAACTTGTTTCTAATTTAAAAAAAAATTTAGAGAACAAGTTTCTAAAACTCGACCAAACAGAGCAGAGTGTCCACAATGTGTCGTTGCCTGTTCCTGATGTGTCCTACTGAAGAAAAGAAAAAAAGAGGGACACTTCTCTAGTGTGTCCGCCACTTGTTGGGCACTCGTACTCCACTCCCAGAGAGGTGTCCATGCTTCGTAGGAAACTAAATCAACTACACCACCAAGTTTATCTATTTAGTCTGGGTTTCCCAATAGTGACAGACTCTTCAAGTGCCTCATCATTCCAGGTCTTGTGCATAATATTATACATAGCTTCTGCATTATACATAGCTTCTGCACAATATTCGATATGAATCTGATCACTTATATTGGAATTTAAATTTAAAAAAAAAATAATTGTGCAGGGCCAAGATCACGGGCTACACATTGGAAGCAGACAGTCTTGTACCTAGAAGATGTGCTGACTATATGCGAAGGGGAGGCTTTGGTTGGGAGCATGACGGTGGCACAGAACAAAAAGAATCCTCGTGATGTCGATATAATGATCAAATATTCATTGAATGGTCGGCGTTGTGCGGTTTCAAGAACTCAATCTTATAGAATGCGCTAATTTGGTTGTGAGATAGCAATTTCTTGGAAGCGTTCATGACATCAGAACTCTATTGGATAAGACAGCGGCCATTTTGAAAGCATCCTCTCTCTCTCTCTCTCGTTTTATTGTTTGGTTAAATTGTAAAAGTACTGTAAAAGTTTTATTTATTTATTTTTATTTTTTCATTGAAGTGCAGAAAGTGATATTGAAGTTGAGGCTAAAAATTTTAAGAATTCTATTCATCATTTGCCCTTTGACAGATAGCTCACAATTGTAAGACTAACCTTATTGTTTTTCACTTAAGTTGTGTTTGGTTGGGGGATTTGATAAGAGATTTAGAAAGGAAAAGAGAAAAAGTATGAGAAATTAGATAAAATATAAGTATGTTTTATTTATATTTTACTTATTTTTTTCATTTCTCTTTTTAATTTTTTTTTCAAATTTTCCAATCAAAAACAACATTAGCCGATCAAGTAGTATTCTGCAGTGTTTTTCAGGATGTCGTTAGTCCATTCTGTGTGAATGGCGGCTTGAAGGGGGTTAGACTTTGAAATTTTGTTTTGACAATCAAATTTTATATGCTTACAGTACTCTTTGGGCATGTTTGATTGAATAGATTAGAGTATAGGATTGAGATTATTAATTCGTGGGTTCAATTATCTTATGTTTGTTTTAACATTTTGGTTTAGGATTATTAATCTAACGGATAATTAATCCAACAAATTTATAGGATTATTAGTAATGGGGTAGGGGTGAGATTATTAATCCAATCCTATTAATCTAATTGGATAGTGAATATCACACTAATTTGATAGGATTATTAATACCTCACTATTAGGCTTTTGAATCAAACACTTTGGGTGAATTAGAGTATGAGATTGAGATTATTAATTCGTAGGACCAATTATCCTATGTTTGTTTTAACATTTTGGTAGATTATTAATCCGTGGGTCCAATTATCCTATGTTTGTTTTAACATTTTGGTTTAGGATTATTAATCTGGTTTAGGATTATTAATCCAATGGATAATTTGTAGGATTATTAGTAATGGGGTAGGGGTGAGATTATTAATCCAATGAATATTAATCCAATAAGATAATGAATATTATACTAATTTAATAGAATTATTAATACTTCACTATTAATCTTGTAAATCAAATATGACCTTTGAGTTTAACACTTTCGATTAATTAGATGTAAGCTCGACTTGATTTTATCATCTCTTTACCTTTTGGGCCATCCAATATGACCTTATATGGTGATTTTATACAAAGAAGATAAAGATACAAAACAATGCAAAAGCGTTCAGTTTTCATCATTTTAGAATATTTAGTGATGGTATATAAGGTCTCGTTTGGCAAGTGACTTTTTTAGTTAAAAAGTTAAAAGTCATTAAAAAAACCTAAAAATCAACCATTTATACTAAAAAGTCAAAGATTCTTTTTTCTTTTTACTTTTTGTACATCTTTTCGTAAAAAATTAAAAAGTCATCCTAAACATATTAATTTTTTTACATCATATTTTAGTCAAAAAAGTTAAAAAGTTACTAAAAAATCTTGTATATTTTTTTTAAAAAAAATTATGTACTGGGCTTGTTTGGTTTGTTTGTTAGAAAAAAATTTCAGATTTTTTGTTGAAAAAATGAAAACTATTTTGATAAAAATAAATATGAAAATTAAAATTTTAAAATTTTAAAAATTGTTTTTTATATAAAAATGTCAGGTGTTTTTAATTTTTTTTTATTTATTTCACCAAATTAATTTTAATATTTATACAAAATACTCTAAAATAAGTTTTTGAAAATCAAATCGAACATTTTGTTTACATTGGGACTAAAATGAGCATTATTGTGTTCTTAATGCTCAAAAAAGGTTATATAATCCTTATTGCATGCACTTTTATACATTGTATAATTTGTTAATGTGTCATAAATACATGCATTAACAAATATTTTTAAAATAAAATGTTTGTTTGAATAACAAATAAAAATATTATTATCAAATTATCTTAGTAACAAATTTTGTATTTCTTAAACTTATCATGTAATATTACCATTGCATAGCCTTATTTTGGAGTGAAGGAGAGTACCTCCATGAGGTTATCAAAATGACTATTTTTCATAGATAATAATTTTATAAAATAAATTATTCGGATCATAAAAACGAAATTGGTAATGAATCCCATCAGCCCATCAAGTTCCCACAAGTCCAACCCAACTGGAATCCACCTTTCCAAGTAAAAATAGAATCATGAGAATCAGGTTGACTGATGAATTTCCCAAAAGTGACCAAACAATCAATAGTTTCAGAAGATAAACCAACAGTTTCTTTCTCATTTGCTATTTAAAGTGTGAATAAACCTTTTTTAAAATGTCAAACAGAAACTAAGAATCCTAGGAACAAAAAATATTGCCTCTGCTACTCCTACAAAAGTGTTTTAAGCTCTAAAGCTCGGGTTTGCTGGACTTTGAGTTCTTCTTCCAAAAACTTTCTTTTAATCTTTTCCACGGTCCCCGTATCCGGTGATGGACCTTGATTGCATGTTTCTTCAGTACTGCCCCGGTGTCTGCAATTTTTCTAGTGATTGTTTGTTTCCAATCACTCTTCATACTCTCTTTCTCCCTCATAACTTTTCCCTACAAGAATTTTTTCAAGATCAGAGCAAAGCAGCTTATCATCAATTATTCTATCATTGAAATTAGATCTTGTTAATACCAATTTGGAGGGAAAGTCTGCCTCTTCATCATCATCGTCATCTGCATCTTCACTGCCAAAATTTTTCATGTTCATCAAATCTTCCCTTGAATACATTTTCATACCGGGAGCTCCTGGCATACCCTGAAGTAGAGGTTAACAAAATATTATCATGGCAATGGCATAAAATTGAATGATTGATATAAATATTTGTCGGTTACAACTTTACAAGGCAACTTACCTCCATGGATTTCAACATCTTTTCCATTTCAGCCTCTTTTGCTGATTTCGGGACAAAGGGTTCTCCTGGAGTTCTATTCTGAAAATAGAAATTAAAAAATCAGGTTAAAGAGTTTGGAACATAAACATTATCTTCGTATTAATCACTACGGCAAAAAATTGACAGTTATCAAATGCAATAAACAATCCTAAAAAGAGTTCTTTGAATCATGGAGGTTAAGGAGATTGGAAATCATGATCATGGTGAAACATAACAGAAATTGATCATTTGAAGAGCAGATGGTCGCCATGCTTAAATATTGATCTATAAATTGTCTAACAAATTCCAGCACCTTAAAAGAATTGTACTACAATAAAGAAAAGAATATGTATACTATTGAGATAACTATACTAAAATACAAGTTTCAGGGTAATGTTTGATGCTCTTCAACATAAACATGTTGTCATAACTAATGTTAGCATTAAGTAAAAAATTAGGCATTTATCGAAGTACACCACACTACTTCACTTATGGCTTTAATTCTAGGGGGAATTGCAAATCAGTAGGAACAAGTGAAAGTAATTGCAAAAACATAGAAGTTCAAGTGGGTCTTTGTTTTGGTGGAAGTAAATACTGTTTCCTTACTTGCACCATAGCATAGACGCCACTTGCATCTTAGGCTACATCTTGCTGTTTCTCCCCCTTTTTTTTTTTTTTTTGAGTACATCGAAGGCCATAGTTTGGGGGAGGGAGAGTCTTGCATGTGCCACGACTTGAACCCACATAACCCTTGACCTCCTAGCAAGGCACATGGGTTCTAATCAACTGGAGCAGCTCCAGTTGGTTGTTGTTTCTTTGTTTCTAGCATGCCTTTATAGCGTCATAGCACCAACAATTTTTTTCTATACACAAGTCATAAAGAGTCCTTCGACTGGCTTCTTTTAACATAATTAACATAACAAAAGAAAAAAAATATCATACCCATGAACATAAAGTAACAAGTTATTGCCATTAATAGAGCGAAAGAGGAAAACAATAATGACTGCTCAATGGGTAGTCATAGTTTTGATGTCCGTGTAAAAAGTGTATAAAAAATGTGTTTATAATATGTGAAAACTAATAAGCTTTCATGTCCCATTAGTTTCCTTAAACCCACCTTCTTGCATCCTCCATGTTTTCCCAACTTTTACACCCTCTAGGTGTTTTGGATGTTTCTAAGACCAAAATCAAAATCACAAGCTATAATACGTCTAATTAGAAATTTGAGGGATTCTAAAGAGCGTTTCATAAAATATGCATACTTCTTGGAAAATGACCATACATTCAATCATATTGACAGTATGAAACGATAACAAAGAAACAGAAAAGTGACAAGAATTGCTCTACATTAATGTACAAAATATGCTCTACAAGAAAGTTAAATTCAATACATAAAAGGATTAACTTGAGTATCACAATGCAGTAGTCACCTTAGGAACTGGTGGTGGCTTCACACTGCATGCTTTACTAAGGTCATTGCAGAAGAAATGAGTCAATGAATCAATCTGAGGCTTCTTTTGGTATAGATATTCTGCAACATCAGTATCAGAGTACCCCATGATCTACAACAATTCAGAATTGAAAAAATGTTAGTACACATATAGAATATTGGAAGATTCAAAATCATTAGGGGTAAAATAAAGCAAGCATTCAAATTCTGAAGTTCTGTAAGTATCAAATACTAAGGCCATGTGGCAAGTACCCCATGCTCTCAAACGATAGACCGACTTGGCAAACCTATCAACAAAGTTAAAAAAGATTATGAAAATCTCACCTCTTCACAAGCCCGCTCAATTGTTTTGCATTTTGAATTGCATTGCCCTTCAGAGTCTTGTTCAACAAGCTAAACAAGGACAAAACTGAAGTAAGAAACTTTGTTAAGCATTAAATAAGTTAAGTTCTACCTAAATTTTGCATAGGCTTTTTGGACATCAGCAAAGCAGTACTATATGACTTTGCTTTTTCTACATGGCAACAACATGACACACGAATCCTTGTTTTCTGACTCCAAAATGGTAAAGTTGTCCACAGACTACAATTTTGCTGAACATACTAACATTCCATGATGTCATCTATGAAGAATATGATACTTCCAAGTTCGATTCATGACTATTACCAGAAATAATAAAAAAAGGCTTACCAAACAAAGAAAAAAAAAAAAGGACTTTCATATATAATCGAATAATCAAATTTAAAAAGAAACTCACCACCAATTTGTCTCCCTGTTCTACTATATCAATTTTCAGAATCCAATCTGCTTCTTGCTTCTTCAAATTACAAAGGTTCTCTGCTATTTCAATTATTTGATACTCTGATATCTGATCCAAATGTGAACATAAAAATAGATATCATAATTAGATACTCATGAAACAACTATTAACAAGTTAGTTCTCTACAAATTACAAAAGAAATTAGCTACAAAAACCATCTGATAAAATTGAACGAAATAAAAAAAACACAGTTAAATCCAGGAATGCAGAATCAGAAGGAACCAAGTTCTTAAACAAACATTGTGAGAGATAACTGATATGTTACATGGACTCTTCAAAATTGGACACCATACACTTCTTATTGGACAATTCGTATATATTTGTATTTAACATTATAATAATAATAATAATTATTATTATTATTGCTATAAATGTCTTTTTGACACTGTATATTACATATAACACCATCATATCTCACATAATAAATTAAAATTATAAAAATATGACATTTTTTCACAAGTCCATGTGCCCTTAAATTTAAGGTTTGATGAATCCAAATCCGACCTCTAGATACACACCGCACCCGACATCCATTGAGTCCATGTAAAATAGGATAGGAGAAAAGGCCAGTTGATAGAAAATAACCAAATCCCATATCACAACCAAATTGCAACAAAAAAATTAGTGAAGAAAATTATTAACCCAGTGCTTGGGAACAAACCTAGATGATCAAATTGACGAAAACATAGAAATCACAATCCAATAGAGTTATGTAAATTATAACACAAGCCAACATGACGAAACTGAAACAGAATACACAAAGATCGAACAAAACCCAGTTGATGAGAAAAATAAAGGAAATTGATAATCAAATCCATTAAAATGAGCAATACCCACAAACACAACTACAAAGTTGGGCACAACCCACATGACAAAACTGAACCAATCATAAAAATTAAACAATTTGGGAGTAATTGAAAGAGAACCCAGATGATAAAAGTACCTTCTTGGGGGAGATCTGAGCTTGTTTGGTCTGAACTTGTTGATACAACTGATTTGCGAGTTTTTCACAGACCTGGCATTTAATGTAGGGTATGTCCTCTTTTCTCGCAGCTCCTACTGGTTTCTTCGAACAGTGAGACATCGGTACCCATGTCGATACAACCAATGCTGCCAATACCAACACAACCATTCCATCGATTCTCGCCATTACTCTCTCTCTCTCTAGAATGTATCAATCTCTCTTTCTCACTCTCTATAAATAAGAAGAAGAAGAACAGACTCGTGTGTCAACCATAGCAGCGTGAGAAATTGGAGGAGTGTGTGGAGTAGGAAACAATGAGGTTTTGACAAGCGTTCTCTTGCTTGTGATTGGTTGCTTTTGAGCCACGTATGATGGTCTTACAGTTTTTGGCCAATAGAAAGCAAGCAAAGAGTTGTATTTTATTTTGAAGATTATTATTGAGTTATATCCAATTTTAACTTGGAAAAGGTGCTAGGACTACATGTATCTTATAATTATAATAAAAAAAAAAATATAATTTTATATTTTTTAAGTCATAAATAATAATAACAATTATAACTAAACACAAATAAAACATAATCAAATATTTAAAAATAATATCATAATTAAATAAAAAAATTGGTCATAAGTAAAAAAAATAATATAAATTATCAATAGGTCATAATAGTTGGATTTAATTTTTATAAAGTTTTATTAAAAATAAATCAAAGTAAAATCGTCGTTAAAAATAATTTTTTTGGATTAATTTTGTATAAATCACTAAAATTGACAATTAGTGATTTTTTATCACAATTTTTATAAATTGTCCCTAAAATTTATAATTAGTAACGTTTTTCTGTAACGAATTTTTTAAACTCTCGCTGAAAGGTAAAAATTAGTAACTTTTTTTGTGACAATTTTTCTAAACTGTCGCTAAAATTTAAAATTGCTGACATTTTTTGTGATAAAATTTTTAAATTATCGCTGAAAATTAATAATTAGTGACTTTTTTTTAATAGTGTTTGATGAAAAATGCCATTCAGTTTATTTGGTTTCATAATTCAGGATCCACTTTTCAGAAAGTTAAACATTTTTGTCTTCCGTGTTTTTTTTATTTTTACTGAATTTTTCAATATTTTAAGATTTTTTTTTAATATTTAGATACACCTAACATAAATATACTTAAAAAATATAATATTTATGAAAGAATCTTTAAAAAATCACTAAATACCAAAAATATAATAAAAAAATACAAAAATTCAATACATTTTTGTATTTTTGTGTATTTATTTATTTTTTATAAATATTTTACTTTTTTGATACATTTAAGTAAGGTGCATCTAAAAAAATAAATATAAAAAAAATTTGCTTAAAATTAAAAAATATTCACTAAAAATAATTTTAAAAAAAACATGAAAAATAAAATCATACACAATAATTAATTCTCACAAGGCTTATTGGATAATAAATTCATCTATTAGAACTTATACGTAAATCTTCAATTAACATATGATATGGGACATGTAGGATGGAATTCTCCTAATATTAATCCTATCAAACTTCTAACATGGATAATTAATTAGTTCTATTTTTACTGGATTACTAAATGCTAATATTAATCCTATCAAACTTCTAACATGGATAATTAACTAGTTCTATTTTTACTGGATTACCAAATGAGTGCTTGGGATTGATTTTTTAAATGTTTGTTTTATTTTTATTTTATGTCTTTAATAAATTTATTTTAAAATTTTTCAAAATATTTACCTTTTTAAGTTTTATTCAATTAGACCAACCAAAAAAAATAGAAAGACAAAAAAACAACTGGAAAAAATTTCAGTAAAAAAAAAGAAGTAAAATAGCTTATTTTTGGGAAAATTGGTCTAAGGTCCCTCTCCAACTTTTGATAAGAGGAGAGGTACACAATAATATGTTTTGATGGCTAAAGTCCCTCAACTTTATTTTATGTTACAAAATACCTAATTTACCCTTGTTTGGATTTTGGAATATTCTGTTGCTCAGTTCAAAAAAAAAAAAAAAAAGACAAGAATATTCAGTTGTTGATTTTTTGGTGAAGATTTTGGAAACTGGTTTCGCGGTGGAGATTTTGTCGGAGATTTCGTAGGGATTTCGTAAGTGTTGCAGTGTACTTGACGATAGAGATTTCGACGATCGTGTAGGTGTTAGAATGTGTTGATCACGTAGGTTTTTCAATTGAGTTGAATTAGGTATGGTTTCGATACAGATTCCACATGAATTTTGATTTTTGTTTTGAATTTTATGTAAGGATTGCGATTTGATATTAGTTGTTCGAGTGTATTTTTGCATTAGGTTTTTGTTTTCAGTTTTGATCAATTCGTAATTAAAGAGAGGCTAGCTCAATGAAGTTGTTTATGATTTTTGGAGTTGATTTTTCATTTTCTGTTATTGATCAATTTTAGACAGAGGCCATCTTGATAAAGTTGATTTTTAGTTTTTAAATTAATTTTGATTCTCTGTTTTTTGATCAATTTCAAAGAGTGTTAACAGTGTAGTTGATTTTGATGTTTAGAGTTCATTTATCATGCTCTGTTTTTCATTAATATGTTGATCAATGATAAGTTTTGTTCTCTATTTTTTCAAACCAAAGAAATTTGTTTAAACTAGAGAAATTTCATTCTCTGCACTTTTGTTGGTATAGTCCAAAGAAAATTGAAAGTTTGTTATTATAATCCAAAGTTTCTAATGCAGATTGAATCTAAGAAAGTGAATATAAGTTCTTAAATTTCTCTGAAATTTTATTTGTAGTTGATAGAAAATTATTAGTTTGTTATTCACTTTCAGTTTGTAGTTCAGAGAAAATTATTAGTTTGTATAAAATGAATATAATTTTTTGTTTTCTGAGCAAAAGTTCTTAAATTTCTCTGGACTTTTATGTTGTTATTGTGAAGTGTTTTTATGTTGAACAAATTATTTTTCTTATTTTTTCTTTCAGTTTCGATGGACAGTGCAGTGTTGTTGCTGTGCAAATATGGGGATGATACTATTGTCATTAATGTTTCATGTGAATTGAATTTTGATGAATTTGTTGGCATTTTGTGTAAAACATGGGAGAATTTGAAACCTGAGACTATGTGTATTTCATATTCTATTGTGAGCCATCCGAATTGTATGGTTCAAAATAATATTGATTTTTTGAATATGTTGAGGGTTGTTTGTGCACGCGGTGTTGATATAGTTGATGTTTCAGTTACTAGATGTAGTACTTCTGATGAAGATGATGAAGTGGAGTTTAATTGGGTAGATGTTGTGGATGGTGAGTGTGATAGGCTGGTGGATATTGAAAGGAATTCACTCTCTAAGTTTTGTTCTCACCAAGAAAATGTGTTATTGTCAGCTGGTTGGCGAAATAATATTACGAGTGTTGGACAAAAGTTTGAGGATTGTGTGGTTGAGTTCCGTACTTTTTTATGCAAGTATGCTATTGAGGTTGGTTTTCAGTTTACGCATGTTAAAAATGACAAGCTGAGGGTTACGGCAGAATGTGCATATAAGGAATCAAGGGGATGTATGTGGCGTGTACATGCTTCAGTTGAAAAAACAAATGGGTTCTTCTACATAAGGACTTTAAACAATGAACATATGTGTGGTGTGGCGGTACGTACGAGTAAACATGCTAGGATGACTTCCAGCTTAGTTTCTGGGTTGATACTTGAAGAGGTAAGTGCAAAACCTTTAACTCGTCCAGTGGATATTGTCAAAGAAATGAAAGACAAGTATGGGGTCTCAATCAGTTATAGCTGTGGTTGGTTGGGGGTTGAAAAAGTAAAATGTAGTACATATGGGGATTCTTGTTTGTCATTCGATCAATTACGGTGGCATTTTGATGAGGCATTGAAGAATAATCCAGGTAGTCGTTTTGAGTTAAATTTTGAAGATAACAAACGTTTCAAAAGAGTGTTTGTGGCTTTTCATGCATGCATTGCTGGTTTCAAATATTGTCAGTCATTGCTTTTTCTTGATGGAACATTTTTGAAAGGACGATACAAAGGAGTTATGCTTGTTGCAACGGGGAAAGATGGGAATGAAGGTAATTGTAAATATATCTAATTTTATCTAAGTATGTGAATTTTCTATACATGTATGAATTGAGTGAATGTGATTTTTCTCTGACCCTTTGAATTTTCTCTGGTTTTGGCCACTGTGTGGATTTTGTATTGTTGTGGCCACTGTGAGAATTTTCACTGGATTTTGGTCAGTGTGTGAATTTTCTCTGGATGTTGTAGTTGTCCACTAAGTGAATGTTCTCTAGATATTCTGATTATGTGAATTTTCTCTATAGTTGGTCACTAAGTCAATTTTCTCTGGATGTTGCCAATGTGTGAATTTTCTCTGGAGTTGGGCACTAAGTTAATTTTCTCTGGATGTTTGCAGTGTCAAATTTCTCTGGTTGTTTATTGTTCTATTTTTCTCTGCATGTGTATATCTAATATGCTTGTTACTATTTGTTTTGTACGTTTTTTTCTTATAGTTTTTGCTGTTGTTGATGCTGAGAATAAAGACAATTGGTGTTGGTTTCTTGAACATTTATGTGGAGTATTGGGATCAGAAAGGGTGATAAGTTTCATATCAGATCGACATTGTGCTATTGTGAAAGGAATTGCTAGGTTTTTCCCTAACTGCTTTCATGGATTTTGTCTTGAACATCTAAAGAGAAATTTGAGGGATAAGTTGTCATGTGGAAACACAAATTTGGTTAGGGAGACGATTGTGTCCAAGTTTTCAGAATGTGCATATGCGCTAACAAAGGCATCATTTCATTTCAAATTAAATGAATTAAAAAGGGAGGGAGGAGACATTGTGAGTGTTTTCTTGAGAAGTTTACCATATGAAAATTGGAGTGATGCATATTTTGAGGGGAAACGTTATGGTGAGATGTATTCAAATGTTGCTGAGTCATTCAATTCATGGATACAAGACGCTCGACACTTGCCAATAACAAATTTGGTGGACATGATACGGTTGCAAATGATGAATATGAGGTTTGATAGGAGGCTGCTCTCTAGTAAATGGAATAAAGTTCTCTGTCCTCGTATGGATAGTGTATTGGAGAAGGCTTTCTTGGATGGGAGGACATGGAATGTGAGTTTATCATCTGATAATGTCTTTGAAGTGCATTGTTTTCCTTCAGTTATGGTTGATCTTTTGTTGAGAACTTGTTCATGTCGAAAATGGGAAATAAATGGGTATCCATGTTAACATGCTGTTGCTGCAATTTTTAGGAGTGGAAAGAATTTGAATTCATTTGTTGAACCATTTTTTCATGTTGATATGTATCGTCAAGCATACTCGTTTTCGATTGGCCCAGTTCCAACTATTGAAAAACCTGTGTGTAGTATTGATGATGTTATGATTTTACCTCCATTGAGTAAGAGACCAGCTGAGAGGCCAAAAAAGAACATAATTTCTTATACTAGAGAGTTTAAAAGGGTGATTAAGTGTAGTCGTTGTGAGAGTATTGGTCGCCATAACAAGAGGACATGCAAGGAACCTTTGTTAAATAGTTGAGGATAATACATTTTATTGATTGAATAATACATTTGATGATTACTTTGTGTATTTTGTTTTGTGAAATGTATTTTTTAGACAGTGTATACAATAATATCAATCAAATTCATCCAGAGAAATTTTCCAATATCAGTTAAAGTGTGCATTATGTTTGTTGATATATACTGTAGGTAGTGGGTTTGTAATACCTGTCAAATTTATCCAGAGAAATTTTCCTATGGCAGAGAAAATTCTGTGTATTGTGTTTTGAAGTTTCAAATTCATCCACATAAATTTGGCAATGGCAGAGAAAAGTACTGTGTGGATTGTGTTTTTTGAATTTGATAATTGTTTTGTACTAACATAGTGCATTAGAGATTGCATGATCATATAGGCACCTTCTTTGGCACGATATGAGTTAAATTTGTCTGTGAATTTCTGGTAACTTCATATCAGTCATTTCAAGAAATGTGCACACCAGACAGAGCATACACAAAATTATTGCACTGAGTACAACCAAGAAACAAGATTAAGCTCTTTTGAAAATCTCTCTAAGTTGGGAATTTCTCTGGACCATGGAAGAATTTCTCTGGACTCACTTCAACTTAGAAATTTTTGTCAAAGCCAGAGAAATTTTCCTCACCAACCCAGAGAAATTCCTCCTCTCCAAATCACTCAACTCAGAGAAATGCACAACTTAGAAATTCCATTTTCTGTCACCATTTGAATCCGTCAATTTCATCCGGAGAAATTTTCCACTATTAGAGAAAACTATCTGGGCATTGTGTTTTGAATTTTGAAATTTGAAATTTATCCAGAGAAATTTTTCAGTGGCAGATAAAATTACTGTGCGCTTTGTGTTTTGTTGAGTTTGATGATTGTTTTGTACCAACACAAAGTATTACAGATTACATGATCATATAGACATCCCCTTGGGACGATACAAGTTAAATTTCTCTGTGAATTTATGCTAATATCCTTCTAGAGAAATTTATCCAGACAATTTTCTCTCTGTGGATTGTGTTGACAATTACAATAAAAAATATATATATTTAACCATCGATAGGTATGAAATTTACATTGGTCGAAAAAAAAAAAAAAATGAAATTTACATTAGTCAAGAAAGGATATATACATATATGTGAAGCATCATCATTCCTTCAATGTATCAACAAAAAACTGAATGGTTGATACTGTATGGATATATACATATATGTGAGACAATTTTCTCTGCGTGGATATGTACATTGTCTTCCTTTCACCAGTTTCACTATTACATTTTTGGTTCTTCTTCTGGAGGTATTTCAACTGGTTCAGTCCATGACTGGCCAACTTCGGTCACAAATCTCTCTATGAGTTCTGCCCTCATCAACCTTATCTCTTGTGTGGACAATTTGGAGCTGATAGGTTCATGCTTGCTATATTATTTCATTATATAGCAGACAAAGAGGTCACAATCCAGACTGCATACAAATTATAGGTATGGTTAGTTTTAAAAAACACGCAAATGAGATTATCTTATTTATAGATGTATGAAACTTATGAATCACTGTCTTATTGTGGAGCATTGTTGACATACTCAAAGTCGTAACTTGTGTTTTGTGAGTTTATCAATTTGAAAGAGGGTTGTGATTGAGCCTCTCTTTCAAGGCAAGCTTTCAAAAAATTCTCCACATAATCTTGCTGCAAAAAAATGATTTTTAAATAACAGAGAAATTTACAGACAAATCAATGGGATTCTATGAAAATTATCACCACATAAAGATTATGATGGATCAGAGAAATTTGCACTCGTTACCAATTGTTTTGCATCTTTGACATATTTGTCTTCTGCATCATTCCTCCTTGGCCTCAGTGAGTTGTAAAACCTCCATAAATTGTCTTGTTTGTCCAGGACAAGCAAGGTCTAGTGATTTCCATGTGTGGACTTCTCATTACCTCAAGTATTTATTGGGAAATGGAGGAACCTGTAGTTTCTCCATACTGTTTCAATATGCTCTTCAAATAAGAACACTCGAAAAGCTTGATTTTCTGTCATTTTGATGAAATTCTGTGGTCAGAGAAAATCAAAAAATGGTTATGTTATGAGAAAGTTGAAATGACAGGAATTTCAGAAATATACAAACAGAAATTTTAAATGCACACAACTAGCCAGAGAAAATTAGACTAGTGACACAACTGGCTTCAAGAAGTATCTTAAGAAGAAAAAGTAGTAAGTAAATTAAAGAGAAAATAAAATAAAATAGTAGTAACATACTAAGCTCATGGATGTGAAAAAAAATGAAGTTGGTTGTTGTCTTTCTCTCATTTGGTCAGCCAAAAGGATCTCTCCATAGCCATCAATGACCTGAAAAATATGATTTATAATTGTAATATTGGTTTATAAAGACTGATGGAACATTGCAGAGAAATTTTGATGAAAGACTTACATTATTGGCAATTTCTTTTTGCTTTATTAGGTTTCCAATGTCTTCGAAGGTAATGAGATTCAACTCACTTGTCCAAATTAAAGCCCTACGAGATGACAAAGAAGGGATTTAATTGTTGTTAATGCAATATAAGTTTGTAATTTGTTATTTGTTATCTTCTATTTTGTTTGTTGTACTTACTCAAGTCCAGACACATTTGATATGTGCTGCAAGATGTCTTTTACATGATCTTTTATCAATCTTGAAATCGGTAGAGTTTGTGGAAAGACCCAAGATTTTCTGATGTTTGTAGGTGGAGGCAAGACGTATGCATCAGCATCAAGTACTTCTTTGTCCTTCGTGGTTTGCTCAGTTTGCTTCGCAGCTTGTTTTGAAGCTCTAGTCACTTTCGCAATTTTGGGATACTGAAATTCTGGATCGTGCTGCTTTTCCTTCCTTTCTTTTGCCTTCAAATTTTTTATAATTGATGTCGGATCTTTTTTGACAGTAGACAGTGAAAATATCAATAAAAGTGAAATTTCTCTGAAGTAACAGATGATATTTCAATATGTAAATTTATTTGATTCAATATTTTCTAGTTACCATAGACTTTTGTCTTTTGTTTCGGTTGTTCTTTGTGTGTCATTTGTTCTTGTTGGGTTGGTGGTTGTTGTTCCACTTGCATTCCAACTATACACAGTGGAAATCAAACAAGCCCCAAAAATCGAATAAGAAAATAGACAGAGAAAATCAAATGAGCAGTAGAAATCAATAGAAATAAGCGGCAGAAACTAATGTGTTCAGAGAAATATAACTTCCAGAGAAAATTACCAATGACATAGAAAATTATAATAAATAGAAATTTCTCTGAGTTATGTTGCCACAAGGACATAACTTTTTGTGGCTCAAGATTTTCACTAACCTTGTGGTTGAAGTTGTGTTGTTGTTTGGTATGGTTGTGTTGCTAGTTGAACAGATAGTTCTTGAACTTGTTCATGCAATTTAGCATTTTCAGTTTCAAGCTCCGAAATTGAATTCCTCAACTGTTGGATTGTTTTTGTATCATCTTCTTTTTCAACCTCCAACATCCTTAGTTTCATTTGGATTGTGCTTTCTCTTTCTTGAAGTTCTGAGTTAAGTGATGTGAAGGTTCTTATTGCAATATCCTTTTCAGCAAGTAATTCAATCCAATTTCTCTCTTCTTCTTTTTTAGATTAAGAAAGTGCCTTTAGTCTTCGACGTAGATCAGCAATTTGGGCATCCTTTGATTCCTTACATTCTTCAGGCTGATGCATTATTGAGCCGCAAATGCTATCACATTGCTGGTCCATCGACTAATTACGTTCTTTTTTATCACTTTCCTCCTTGTTTTCTTCTTGCTATTCATCTTCTTCTTCACTGTCTTTTTCTTTCTGTTCATTTTGTTCTTTGTCTTCTGCTTCTATTTCTTCACTTTCTTCTCTGGCTTCTCCTTCTTCACTGCTTGTTTGATCTTCTTGTCCATTGCTGGCTTCGTATTCTTCTATGTTGCCCTCTGCTTCTTTATTGAATTTGACAATTGCTTGATGTTCAGATGAATCTTGTAATGTCTCCTTGATTGACAATTGCCTTTTTTGATTCTTTCTTCGTCTTTTTACCAAGACAGAACTCCTCTGATGGGTTTTTGACTAGCTCCTTGTTATCTATCTGTATTTCATTAGAGAAATGTTACAAAATTCACTGAGAGAAAAAATTCAAATAAGGAAAATAAAATTCATCTAAATGATACTAATGGGAAACAAACTTCAGAGAAAATTGTATGGGCCAGAGAAAATTACAGAGAAGGAGTTAATTTTATGAGGCAGAGAAAATTATGAAACAAGCAACATAATTTAGATATCAGAGAAAATCAATCAAGGCATATAAGTTAATATTTGACTATAATTGTGTCAGAGAAATTTGGATTCTAGAGAAAATTCATTCGAAGGGTAGAAATAAACAGTGTTTATCAAAGATGCAAGGCACATAAGTTATGGGCCAGAGAAAATTACACACAAGGAGAAACAATTTTATGGGCTAGAGAAAATTATGAAACAACCAACATAATTCAGATATTAGGGAAAATCAATCAAGGCATATAAGTTAATGTGTTACAATTGTGGTTAGAGAAAATTGGATTGCATAGAAATTTGGATTGCGGAGAAAATTGATTACAATGGCATAAATAAACTAGTTGGTACCAAAGAAGAAAACATAAATTGATAGTTCAGAGAAAATTGATCTTAATCAATCAATGCAGAAGGAGGTAAACAAAGCAGTGGTCAGAGAATTTTTGGAATTTCACTGAGATTTCAGTAGCGATAGGAATCTAACCTGTCGAGGTGCAAGAGAGTGGAGTGGTGTCTTCTGCAGCTGTTTCATCAAGGTTTGCAGGTTCCACTTGGCACATCTTGGGAAGTCAATTGTGTTATTGTCTTCCGAGTCAATGATAGTTGCATGTTCACATAGCCAATACTGTGATGAAAATTAAAGTAAATAAAATTTTCTAAACGCACAAATTTGTAAGTATGATAACTGCAAATTTGAATAGATATTATACTTACCAGCAATGTAATGACACACCCCGTAACTTTTTCTGGAGTTTTGTGCAATGCCATAATAGAATCAATCAATGTTGATGTGATTGCTTCTGGCCAATCATACTGTTTCATTGATTCAAGAGGTTCCACATACTTTATAAAAACCCACCCTATTAAATTCCCACTTGTTGCAAAAAATAGGGTGAGACACAAGTACAATGTAACAATGATTGCTACATCTTTGAAGTCAGTTGGTTGCTTGCCTTTCATTGCTTTGACCAAGGCATTTTTAAGAACAGAACCAGTGAGCCTTGTGTCCTTTTGGAATCTTCTCCTTAGGAATGTAGATTTTGACTTTTTAGAGTATCTTAATGACATGGCTCCTTTACCTCCTTCCAAACCAAAAATCAAGGTCATATCATTTGTTGTAAAGGTCAAGTTCTTCTTACCAACTGTGAATGTTTTTGTTTTTTCATTGTAACATTGGATTATGGCAACTACATCATCATCGGATTTCCTAGATTTCTTTGGATCCATCCTTCCAGTTGTTAGAGCTTGGATCAAATACCAGAATGGGGTCTTTTGAAGCTCTACAAGTTGTTTTGAATTGAATTTAAGTGTTTGAAAAAAGGAGACAACAGATGAGAGGTTGGATCGGAATTGAATGGTGTAGTGAGCTCTCTTTTTGTGGAGTTTAACAGGTTTTTGCCCCCTTGAGCTTGAGTCTTTTGAAATTGGGGTACTCATCTGGATGCTAGTTGCTTCATCACCTTGGGCTTGTGTGTTTTGGAGAGGAGTTTGTGGTGTTTTGCTACTGGTTTTTGATCTTAGATCATAACAAGACTGAGAGAGTTGTTCTTTCTTGCTTGGTGTTTCCAGTGTTTTGCTGCTAGTTTTTTATCTTAGCCCATAAGAAGACTGAGAGAGTTTCTGTTTTTTGCTTGATGTTTCCGGTGTTTCGCTGCTTTTACGTTTTGCCATTTCTAGACAATGATTAAAACATAAAGATGTCAACATTAAATCCCAGAGAAAATTGAACATGCCAGAGAAAATTAGACATGTCAGAGAAAATTACAGATAAGGGAGAAAATTACAGATAAGAGAAAATTGGAGATGTTAGATAAAATTACAGATAAGAGAAAATTGGAGATGTCAGATAAAATTACAGATAAGGGAAAATTACATAAAATTGAACATGCCAGAGAAAATTGGACATTAAAAATTAAATGTTAGAGAAAATCAACAAAGCATCATAAACATGGGAGAGAAATTTTCAGTAATTGTTAAAATTACATATAGAAGTAAACATACCAGAGAAAATGAATCACAGAAAAAAAGTAAACATGGAAAGCCAAAGAAAATTTCCATTCTATAATTAGCAAGATAAAATAAACAAAGTAATGTAAACATGCCACTGAAAATTACACCACATTGAAACCAAGAATTGAACAAAATAAACATACCAGAGAAAAATACACATTCTGGAGAAAATTACACATTCTTGAGGAAATTTCCATTCTAGAGAAAATTTCAATTCATAATATTAAAATGATAGAGAAATTTACATACACAACCAGAGAAAATTAACTATGATAGAGACACACAACGGAGGAAAGTGGTGTGATGTGGTCAGAGAAAATTATAAATACCAGAGAAACTTAGACAGGCAAGAGAGTAATAGACATTCCAGAGAAAAATACACATTCCAGAGAAATTTACAAAGCAAAGAAATTCATAGACAAAATCATAGAAACATGTTCAAGAATAAGATCAAAATACAGAGAAATAACTTTTTTTCAAAATACACATATCAGAGAAAATTGAAAGAAGAAACATTCATTCCAGTCCATAATATTAAAATTCCAGAGAAAATTAAATATGATAGAGACACACAAGGGAGGAAAGTGATGTGATGTGGTCAGAGAAAATTATAAATACCAAAGAAACTTAGATAGAGGCCAGAGAGTTATATACATTCTAGAGAAAGATAGACATTCTAATTAAAAATACATATTACAGAGAAATTTACAGAGTAGGGAAATTTATAGACAAAATTACAGAAACATGTTCAAGATAAGATAAAAACACAGAAAATTGCTTTTTTCAAAATAAACATGCCAGAAAAAATTGAAAGAAGAAATATACATCAAGCAAAAATTAGAGAAATTCAAATGCCAGAGAAATTTACAGATAAAATCACACAAACATGTTCAAGAATAAGTTCAAAACACACAGAAATAACTTTTTCCAAATTCAGGTAGCTTGTTATTACGAAATTGAAACCCTAATTTATGGAAGGTTAATATAAAATGCTATTAACTATGTTTCCAGAGAAAATCTAGTTGTATTGTAAAAAAACTTACCAGAGTTAGGATGAAACTTGAATGACGAGCTGATATGGCCTGAGATGAAGATGCAGCGTGACGAAGATGGACTGAGATGATGATGAGCAGTGAAAACGAAGCTCTAACGAAGGTCAGAGAAATTTGTGAGGAATGAATGGGAATGATTTTTGCAGAAGATAACGAAGCTCTAATATCGATGGTGAAGATGGTTGAAACCCTAATTATGCTGTTCTCCTGTTCGTGAAGATGCTGTTTGCTTGGAATGGAACTCAGACGTCGGAATGAGTTTCGTTTCTGTGTTGATTTTGGCAAGGGTATTTTGGTCCACAAAATAATTAAAAATGCGCGCCAAGTTGTTCAGGGACCTGATGCATCACAATTTTTTTGGGTGTCCTTTATCCTCTAAATTATTATTATTAGGGAGCTTAAAAACAATTCCCCCTTATTTTTTGACTTATTTATTATCTTTAGTAAAAAAAAAATTTTTTTTTTTTTACTTTTTAGATTCTTTTACACTATGCGGATCGGAAAAATAATTAAAAACGCGCGCCAAGTTGTTCAGGGACCTAATGCATCACTATTTTTTTAGGTGTCCTTTATCCTCTAAATTATTATTATTAGGGAGCTTAAAATAATTCCCCCTTATTTTTTGACTTATTTATTATCTTTAGTAAAAAAAAATTATTTTTTTTGCTTTTTAGATTCTTTTTACACTATGCGGATCGGAAAAATAAAATATGTTGACACAAATTTGAAAAAAAAAACAATAAAAACAAAAAAGTTGAAAAAAAATATGATTTTTTTTAGTTGGTTGCCAAATGAATCCTAGTTCTATTTCTTATAATAAAGAAAAAGTTCAATTCTCCATGGTAGTGTATTTTATTCTAGTTTTACCATTCTTATAAGTTGTATTTTCAAATAAATTTACTCAAAAATTCCCTTTCAAAAACCCGTGTACCAAAAAGCACTATGGATTTTTTTTTATAAACATAAAAGCCCCATTGACTTGGTTAGTTATTTCAAGTGATCGTTTTAATTTGTTTTTTTGCAATTTTTGGATTGATATACTCTTTTTTTTTTTTTTTTTTGATTAGCTGACGCATAAGGGATTTAGATAACGAGAAGTGATTGAGACCCCCTACAATCACCACCCTCACACACGTGAGGGCTGGTAATTGGAGGAGAAGGGGAAAAAAAAAAAGAAAAAAGAAAAAAAAAAGCTAGCCAATCAGAGAGAGAAGGGGTCATGGGGTGCCCCCTTGTAGGGGTCCAAGTCATTTTCCTTTAGATAACGGTTAAAATTTTTTTTAAAAGTTCAAAGACCCATTTGGGGATTTTCTGTTGTGTTTATTGTGATTAATTGGTATATTATTGTACAATGAGAAGTTAATTACCAACTAGTTGTTTTACAACTTAATCTCTAAAATAGGAACTGTAAATACAAAATGTCACATACAAATTACATGTTTGAGTTTCGTTTAAATGTCACAGTGGCTCAATGTTAATTGTCAAATAAAATATTAATATGACTGTACGGGGGTGAAATATTATCTGTTCTCCGTACTCCTTGAATCCAAGCTTCACGTGACATCGCTTGACCTAAAAACCAAAAGATGGTGAGCTGCCCAGCGGTGTGCTGCCGGATAAACCCTCCAACGATCAAGTCAGCACACTTGGAGAAGAAGAAGAAGAATAGAGAGAACACTTTAGAGCGAGAGAGTTTGGAATTCCTTTTGATTGCTTACCTCTAATGTCTCTCTTCTCTTCCTTTTCTAGGCTGGCCATGTAGCCTTAGAGATTGTGGGCGCACTACCTCTGTTGTCCTTCTTTGAGTAGGCGTCTGTGCTCCCATCTACCTTCCTTACACGTGTAGAGACCAAAACCTCCAAACAGTGTTTGTCGAACCGCTAAACGGTATTGACGTATACCAGGAGTGGATTTTCTCTGCTTTACCATTGGTCTAAGTAGTTTACACAATCGGGCTATCACTTGGAAGAGACAGACACCACAACGGACTGGAACGGCTGAGCTACAATAAATTGGTCCGTCGGGATTAACTGGTCGTAGGACGCGCGGTTCGGCATCTCGGCCTCGCCCTGCTACCTTGTAGGACTCCTCGGCCCTACGTCAGTCTGGACTGTCTGTAGCTCGGCCCAACGCATCAGTACGGATTTAACCAAATATCTATTTTCGCCGAATCATAGCTCAGTCGACCTACTTGGCCCAACTTAATGAGCCGGGACAGCTGCGTTGGTTCAATTCGGCCAAGTGCATGGTCCTTCGCCCTAACGAGGCCCAATTGTTCAGCACAAATCTCCCTCTCAATTGCCCCTTAATCCCATCCGAGCTGAGCGTGATTGGGATTACTACTCCGGCCGAGCTATTCGATTTGGTCGGTCATTGAGGATTGCGCTAGTAGTCTTGTCATCGATCAATCAGTCGTACTAACAAACTATCTTTTCAACGCCATGTGGCCTTCCCTGACTGGTTCTGTGCGTTCCTATAGCTTCAGACCTTCAAGCTTTTGCCACCGCTGCCGTCGCTATCATCGTTGTTTTTCGAGTCGTTTCCAGCTATTTCTGTCCTCATGAAGGCTTCAGTAAAGGTCGTGGTCGACTGGGTCCTGACTTGGCATCCATACCCGTAAGTTTTCCTCACTTTCCTTTATATTCTCCATTGATGTTCTTCGTGTTCTTAATTCCCGTTTGTTTCGTGACTGTTGAAATATTGCCTATGCCCCTCTTATGGGATTAATATCTGTGAGCAATAGGCCAAATCGAAGCCCTAAGTATCGACGGGGCTTCCTTGCCCCTTATTTCCCTTAATTATTGTAGGTGGTTCTGGATTTAGGATGAATACTGAAAACTCTGGGTAAAATCGATCAAAAACCCACTTTTTGATCTAAAAATAGGATTTAGCCAAGCCAGAATTGGTTCGAGGTCCTCCCTGTGGGAAAATCGAACCGAGATAGGAACCAAAATATAGCACCACAATCGATCAAATGCCCCAGAATCTCAGACCAAGCTAAAACACTTCCTCATAGGAGTCGTGCAAGTTATGCCGTGTTATTACTTGGACTTATTTTTTTAATAATGCATAACAAACTAGGACCGACCAGGCCCACTCAACATAACTGTCAGTGAGGCTCAAAGACCGAGCAAACAATCACCTAATTTTGACCGAGCTACAATAAAAATTACCCAACTAAATAAAACCGGGATAGATAGGGAAGTACCGATTCATAGTTAATTCGCCTGGGGCAATGGCCGAGTTCCGTAGAGAATACAATATTACAGACGACATCCACTTAGAGCTGGCCAAGAAAGGAGACACTCCCTGGGGCGAACTGGACAAATGCCCCTTCACAGTGGTGTCCATTGTGGAAGGCGGCTTACGCTTCCTGATCCAACCCCTAGTCTATAAATTTTTGAGGTAGACTAGGCTGTGCTCGACCCAAGTCTCCAACAACACATACAAAATAATAAATGGCATGGCCGTGTTGAATAGATTACTCGATCTGAATCTCGGCCTCGCCGAGATATTCCATCAATACACACTTAGCAAAAATAAAAGAGGGTTTTGCTGGTATCTCAAAGTTAGGAAAGGCCGAGCAAAACTTATCGAAGGTAACCCGGATAAAGAGACAAACGATGATGATTTCCTGTGGGTGTCCATTAATTACAAGGACACCGAAGCGCCCATACCGGGCTAGTACATAAGAAAAGATTTTGGGAGTGCTGGTGAGTACTTTAGCATGTTTTTAATCCTGTAACTGTTCTTGTTTTTTGCCGATCTAACCCTTGCTTTCCTGTTGTAGACTACAGACTCTTGGCCGACGATTACTCCCACGCAAACCAAGAGGCCATAAGGATTGCATTGCGACATCCGGCCGAGGAGCGAGAGCCTAAAAATTGCTCGGTTACGAACTGAGTTATCATTACACGGCGCCACACAGGAGCAGGGTGAGCGACTTCCTTCGTGCCCCCTCTCCAGAGCCAGACCCAAACCCAAACCTTCCGCCAATCAAACCTGTACCATTGATAGAAGAACAAGAAATGGCCAAAATCCGAGCCATAAAGTCTATGATCATGGGGGAGCCAAGCGACTCACAATCGGCTGAAACGACATGAGGCCAAACATCTAGGCCTGTCGTGTAAGAGCGGCCCGTGCTAACTCTTGCCAGTGAGGTAGCTGCTAGTCGGTCGAGAAAAAGGCCAAGAAAGAAGTAAGTCGAGCAGCGCCTTGTTGACGAAGATTCGGTCGAGCTACCATCGACTGAACAGGGAGAGCAGACTGAACAACCACTTTCCGAGTGATCCACCCATTCAACTGCCCCTACAGTCTGGTCACTCGAGCTAAAATACAAAGGCCGAGTAGTGACAGAGGTGGACTATGTTTACGCGGATAAGGACCATTTGCTCGGCTTCAACATGACCAAGGGTTTGCTTCTCCCTGCGGACATGAATAAGTATAAGGAACTGTCTGACCTGAAAGTCCTCTGGTCAGCCGCAAAATCAATCATTATGGTAAGTGATCGAGTTATTGTACTTCCAAGTTATTGATCGGTTTCTCATACTAACTTCTGCCTTGTTGCAGGCCGCACAGAAAAACTATTTGGCGTATGAACGTATGATTTTTGTGTGGTAGAGTTTGAAGGAGGCTATCACTGACAACAAATCCAAGACAGCCGAGTTGGAGAAGCTGAAGACTGCACATGAGGTAGTGTTAACCGAGCGGGATCTCTTGGCTGAGAAGTTGGCAAAGGCCGAGGAGGAGAAGGATAAGGCCGTGTAGGCAAAAAATGAGAGATATCTAGCCGAGCTATACAATCTCTGCGCCATCCACGGGGCCAAACTAGAAAAAAAAGTGGACGACGCCGAAGATCAGGGATACGCCAAGGGAGAAAGGATGTACGAGCGGCAGGTGGCGGGCACCAAAGACATATTTTTTCAGTGCTACTAGAAAGCGGCTGCGAAAAAACTCGGTTAGGTGCCGGAGTCCGAGGTGTTCAATAACCCTCCACCTGCCTTCATTCCCTTCTATATACAGGCATATGCTGCCGCCGTGCTGCAAAAGTTGATAGATGACGCTAAGGAGGCCAGCGCGGTCGACGAGCCAACTTTACAACCAACTGACAAGACCTCATTGCCAGCCATATCGGAAGAGGCGGCGCCGAGCAGTGAGCAGGAGCCTTCAAACGCCGAGCGAGGAATAGACTCTGGCGCTGAAACTGCGTAGAATATGGCAGAAGAGGTGGCAGGCAACCTGGAAGACGCTGTAGATATTGACTAAGGTGCAGCTAGGCTTATGTTTGTCCCCCTTTCTTTTTTTTTGATGTAGCCGGGCTACGAGCCCCACTTTTGTAATCAGGCTTTATTATGAATGAAAAGTGAACTTTTTGCTTGCCATGTATGCAAATTTTTGTTTGTCCTTTGGTTGTCATTTTCTTCGATTTGGCCGAGATAAAATCTTCTCAGTGCATTCTGAGCGTAATGGTCTCGGTTTAATGAGCAAACTCATCTTGGTTTAAAATATTAGTTGAACATAACACCAACTATTTGGTAGGCCGAGCAAGGTCAGCTCAGTTCTAATAAGAACTAGGTAAAGATACCAACATTTTAAGCGGGCGAGCAATGTCAGCTCGATTACAATATAAGTTGGGTGAAATTGATTCTGTTTGTGCAGTCGAGCGAAATCAGCTCGGTGAGTGAGCAAAATCAACTCTACATCGGCGAGCAAGAAATAGCTCGGGTAATCATGAGTGAAATCTGCTCTTCAATCGGCGAGCCAAAATCAACTCGATCAATGATGAACAAAATCAGCTCGATGTAATGAGCAAAATCAGCTCTTCATCGGTGAGCAAGAAACAGCTCGGGTAATCATGAGCAAAATCTGCCCTTCAATCGGCGAGCCAAAATCAACTCGGTCAATGATGAGCAAAATCAACTTTATAAAGTCGAGCAAAAATCAGCTCGAATAATTATGAACAAAATTGGCTCTGCTTAAATACGAGTTGGGCAAAACACCAACTGTTTAGGCGGTCGAGCAAGTTCAACTCAGTTCAACAAGCAAAATCAACCCATAACCGGATAACTGCTTGTTCTACAAAAGTTATCCCGGTTTGGAACACTTGCCCCTGGTACTCATAGCAGCTTAATATCTTTGTAACATTTTCATTTAGAAACACGAACATAAGAGAAAGAATGGGTCATCTTCTATTACATGTTACAGATTACACCCAATGCCAGAAGGCCAAGTTATAAGAAGCAAAGAAGTAGAAAAGATTACATTTCAAAAGTAAAATATCTTGAGATTGGCTACATTCCATAGTTTGGAGATAGCTTTACCATCTAAGTCTTCCAGGTGGTATGCCCCTTTGCCTGCAAGGCTAGTTATCTTGTATAGCCCCTCCCAATTTGCTCCTAATTTTTCCTCGCCAGGGATCACTGTGTTGCCCATTACCTTCCTAAAGACCCAATCTCTGACCTTGAATAGCCTAGGATGCACGGTCTTGTTGTATTTCTTGGAGAGCTCTTGTTGGTAAGTTGCTATGTGGATTAGAGCCCGTTCCCTTCTTTCTTCGGCTAGGTCAAGCTCCAAGGCTACAGCTTCATTGTTCAAGTCTGGTTGAAAACTTTCAGATCAGATGGTTAGCATGCCGATCTCTAATGGTATGACTGCTTCCATGCCGTAAGCCAAGGCAAATGGAGTTTCCCCAGTTGAGTGTCTTGGTGTAGTGCGGTATGCCCAAAGCACATTGGGGAGTTCCTCAGCCCACTTCCCTTTGGCCTTCTCCAGTCGTTTGTTCAACCCGTCCAAGATAGTTTTGTTTGAAGCTTCGGCTTGACCATTTGATTGGGGGTTGGCCGGTGTAGAATTGTAGAACTCAATCTTTAACTCCTCGCAAAACCTGCAAAAGAGTTTTTCGTCGAACTGAGTGCCATTATTCGAAATGAGGGCTTTTCGGATGCCGAAGGGGTGATGGCATTCTGCCAAATGAATTTTTTAACATCTTTTTCCTTGATGGTGGCTAATGGCTCGGCCTCTACCCACTTGGTGAAGTAGTCGGTAGCAGCGATGAAAAATTTGCGGTTGCCTAGAGCTGCTAGAAGAGGTCCTATAATATCTAGCCCCCAAAGTGCAAATGGCCAAGGACTTGTAAGGGGGAGCAACTCTTTTGCCGATTGGTGAATCTGGTGAGCAAATTTTTGACATTTTTCGCATTTGCGAACATATTTCTGCGCGTCGGCTTATATGCATAGCCACCAATAACCTTGGAAAATTGCTCGGTAAGCCAAAGATCTGCCCCCAATATGGCTTCTGCAGATGCCCTCATGAATTTCAAAGAGAAAAGCTTCAACCTTGCTAGGGTGGACACACTTCAAGTACGGCCTAGTGAAAGATTTCTTGTACAAGGCGTCAGATGGAGAGAGCCAAAACCTCTCTGACTTGGCCCTGATCTTGTTGGCCTCCTTCTTTTCAGTGGGTAGAATTCAATCCTTCAGGAAGGTGATGATAGGTCCATCTAGGATGGTCCCAAGTTGGCGTAGAGTACTTCAGGCACCTCCGGTTCCTCAATGCTCAGTCAGGGTAAAAATTCTATCACCAAAGGATTGGAAAAAGTCGTTTGCATAAATGCTACGCAGGCCAATTTGTCGGCTGCATTGTTTTCTTCGCGGTTAATTTGTTCCATTCTTATTGCGGCAATTTTTTGATTTTTTCGCATACCAGCACTTGATACTTAGCCATCCTTTCATCCCTGGCCTCATATTTCCTGGAGACCTGATTGACCACCAACTTGGAGTCGCTGAATACCATAAGTTTTGATGCCTTCATTCTCAAAGCGCCCTTCAATCCGGCGAGGAGGGCTTCATATTTCGCCTTATTATTGGATGCTGGGAACCCGAGTGTGATCGCATGCTTAATGGTCAGCCCATCCGAGGATGTCAACACGACCCCTAGCCCGGCACCATGTCTATTGGAGGCCCCATCAACGAAGAGTTTCCACATCTCGCCGATGAACAACTTCCAGTAGTCGGAGGGATTTTGAGAGTTCCTCAACTCCAAGGTACTGGTCGGCTCATTCTGGTCTTTTTCTACATCTCCATCAAGCTTGTATTTCGGTAAATTGATTGGTTATTCCATTTCTTGCTTAGCTTTCTCTTGCCGTTCTGCTACTTGTTGTCCACCACTTGTTTCTACTATCTGAGCCGTAGGCTGCGCCAAGTCCGCCCTAGCCAAATCGATAGGGTAAACAGGCTGTGTTCCAGGGGTAAATTCTGATACGAAGTCGGCAAGAGCTTGAGTTTTGATAGCAGTGCGCAACTAGAACTTGATATCGTATTGCCCAAATTCCATGGCCCACTTCAAAATTCTGCCGGTGAAATCTGCCTTTTCAAAGAGCACCTTGAGTGAAAATTCGATTAGCACGACTATCGTGTGGGCATGAAAATAGTGTGCCAGCTTTTTGGAAGCCATCATGAGAGCCAGAGCCAGTTTTTCTAGTTGCAGATATCTTGATTCAGCCGGGAGCAGTGTCTTGCTAACGTAGAAGATGGGGAGGTGCTGGATCCCCTCAACGCGGATGAGGACGGCGCTCACCGCGTGCTGAGAAATTGCCAAGTAAAGATACAGTTTTTCGCCTGGTTTTGGTGTGACCAGGATTGGGGCCGAGGAAAGGTATACTTTTAGATCCGCCAGTGTACGGTCGCACTCGTTATCCCAAAAGAACTTGGCCTTCAAAGTTTTGGAGAAGCGCTTACAACGATCTGAAGACCGGCTGATAAATTGGTTCAGCACGGCTGCCATTTCGGCGAGATGTTGCATGTCCTTTGTGGAGTTTGGCCACTCCAGTTCTTGTATTGCCTTGAGCTGGGAAGGGTCGGCCTTGATTCCTTGTTTTATGACCAAAAAACCTAGAAATTTCCCGGTTCCAACTCTGAATGCACACTTGGAGGCATTTAAACATAGCTTGTAATGTTGGAGTATGACAAACATTTCTGCTAGGTCAGCAAGGTGTTGAGACTTGTCTTTGCTCTTTACCACCATGTCATCGATGTAAGCCTCTATAGTGTGGCTAAGAAGGGGAGCGAACATTTTGGTTAACATCCTTGAAAAGTTGCCCCGCATTTTTTAGACCGAACGACATGACCTTGTAGTAGTACAAGCCTCTTGGAGTGGTGAATGAAGTGATCTCTCAGTCTGGTTTGTACATGGCGATCTGGTGGTAGCAGCGATATGCATCTAGGAAGCTAAACCTCTGATGGCCAGCGGTTAGATCCACCAGCTGGTCTATTCTCGGGAGGGGGAAGTTGTCCTTTGGGCACGCACAGTTGACTGTCTTATAATCGATGCACACCTGCCATTTACTATTCTTTTTCGGTACTACCACCGTGTTAGAGATCTATTTGGGGTATTGCACTTCTTCTATCACCCTAGCCTCCAACAATTTCTTGACCTCCTTTGTCACTATCTCGGCATGGTGCAAAGCCGAGCACCACGTTTTCTGGATGACCGGTTGTGCATTTGAAAAGACATTCAACTGGTGGAAAATGAAGTTAGGGTCGACACCAGGTATATCGTAAGGTCTCTAAGCAAAGGCCTCAATGTTGGAAACCAAAAAGTTGACATAATCGAGCCGCTCGGCGTTGGATAAAGATGATCCCAAAAGAAAGAACTTATTTGGATCATTCTCATCAATGCAAACTTCTACCAAATCTTCAACCGATTTCTCTTTGGCTTTTTTTCCCACGTCTTCCAGAACTTCCTTCCCTTCTGGTCCTTCTATCATTTGAACAAAGCCTTTGGCAGCCCAACTACCATTTACTATGACAAAGCACTGTTTTGCCATTACTTGGTCCCCCTAAACCTCTTCTATTTGTCCGGCTAGCATTGGAAAGTGCAAGACCTGGTAATAAGTCGATGCTACTGCCTGCATGGCATGTAACTAGCCCCTTCCCAAGATTAAGTTGTAGGTTGATGGGACCTTAAGCACCCAAAATTCCACTTGCTTTGAGACCGACCTAGCTTTGACCGGCAATATAATCTTTCCGATTGGCCATTCGGGTTGAGAGTTGAAGACAAACCAAAGAGGACGTTGCTAGAGCCAAGTCTTTGTCCTCAAACTTCATCTGTTTGAACGTGTCATAATACATGATCTCGACCGAGCTCCCCTAGTCAATTAGAATTCTTTTTGATATCGAAGTCCTTGACACGAAAGGTCACCACTAAGGCATCATTATGAGGAGTTTGAATTCTCTCCAAGTCCTTACTTGAAAAAGTCAAGACGTCTTTTACCTCGATTTTTCCTTTCTTCATGGCGGGCTGAACAGAGAGTACTTCCTTCATGTGCTCGGCCTTCTTGATCATCCCCCTCAGCTCGCAAACCCGCGTTGGTTTGATGATGCCATGAATCATATTAATTATGCCTTAGGGTGCTGCATCCAGGACAGCAAGGCCATTTGGCTTGGCCTGTCCTTGTGAAGCGGCCCTTATACCCCCGTCTATGTACTGGTCTAGATGCCCAGCCGCTACCAGCTCTTTCAAATGTTGCTTGAGCAACACATAGTCCTCCATTCAGTGCCCCCTTTCTTCATAGAAGGTGTAGCGATACCTCGAGTTGAAGCCCCTCTGTGTGTCTCCAAATTTGGCCGGCCAACGCACGTAGGGCTCACCTCAGATCTCACTTAGGATGTGGTAAATTGGGATCTTAAAGACAGTGGTGATGCCGGTTTGTGCTTTCAACTTCCTCTTGGTATCTTCTTCTTCATTATGAGAAGCGTTAGCTTGGTCGTTTCTGCGACTTTTGTTTCTATCATTGCGGTTTGAACCACGATGTTGGTCTCTAGCTCAGTCATTACGGCGGTTGTTCTCCTGTCCCACCGAGTGAACCTTTCCAGCCATTCTTCGGCGGTTATCCTCCGAGGATTTGCCTTCTCGGTTGTGGTGGCGATGGTGGCATCATCTTCTACTCGAATATGTTCGTTGATCCACTGCATTAAGGACTCTATGGTTGTGGGCTGGTGCATCGTGAGCGAGTCTCGTAGCCTATGTCTGACTGGGAGACCTCACTTGTATTAGGTGATCGCCAAATTGGTGGGGCAATCGAGGATCTCATTGTAAGTTTCCCAATACTTGGCATTGTATGCCTTTAAAGAACCTCCAGATTCCATCTTGACGCTCAGGAGGTGGTCGACCTCCTTCGGTGTTCAAGTGTTGGTTTTGAATCTGGTGACAAAGGCCTCTGCTAGTTGTTGCCACCCCTCAATGCTCCCCTCCGGAAGTCTTTCGAACCACTTTAGGCCTAGTTCTCCCAAACTTGCTGGGAATATAAGCCACATCAAGGCGTCATTGTGCCGGTGGCCAGCCATTACTTGCCAGTAATGACTCACGTGCATGTATGGATCCGTTTTTCCGTTGTACAACGTGAACTTAGGTTGGCGGAATCTGGCAGGGAGTGGCGTGCTCTCGATCTTTGGGGAAAGTGGGTTTGCGGTAAGTCTTGCTAGCTTTCTGTCCATCGATGCTAGGGCCATCATTCTAGGCGTTGGCATCGCCACTTCCTTGCTGTAACGGATTTAGGGACTCATCCTTTGCAACACCAACAATCTTTCAGTCTCTTTACGGTGAGCTCGCGCCTCTAATACATCCCTCAGGTCCCCCGAACGGGCAGAGTAAGAGTATCTCGACGTTGTCGACGGACGTGAGGGACGGTAACTGCTGTCGTGAGTGTAAGATCTCTCCACTGGTGGGTCGGAGTCCCCAACTCCATAGCTTCTGGTGATAGAAAGAAAGTGCGTCCCATCTTGGCGACGACTGTCAGAGCGGCGAGACGGGGTACGCTCACTGTGGTTGCCCACTCTAGCAACACCCTTCTCCTTGATCTGGCACTTCAACGTCTCCATTTCAGCCGCCATCTTCTGAATGAGGGCATCCTGGTCTCTGAGTTTGTGTTCTAAGCACTGAGCATATGACTCTCTTCGTCGTCGGCGACCCTCCGGACTTTTGGAGTGTTCAGTGCTCCTTGTGCGTTTGTCTCGCGCATCTCTAGAAGAAGTTTCCAAGCTCGCCATGGTCGGAATAGCAGGAAGACCATCTCTCCGTTGGACAGACTCTGGTGTGATATCGTCGAGAATGGACAATGGTGTTTCGTCGTTGTTAGCCATGGAAACGGTCGAAAAAGCTTGGAGAACAAGGTTTGTCTGTCAAAGAGTTCCCATAAACGGAGCCAATTGTACGGGGGTGAAATATTCTCTGTTCTCCGTACTCCTTGAATCCAAGCTTCACGTGACGTCGCCTGACCTGAAAACCAAAAGATGGTGAGCTGCCTGGCGGTGTGCTGCTGAATAAACCCTCTGACGATCAAGTCAGCATACTTGGAGAAGAAGAAGAATAATAGATAGAGCACTTTAGAGCGGGAGAGTTTGGAATTCCTTCTAATTGCTTACCTCTAATGTCTCTCTCCTCTTTGTTTTCTAGGCTGGCCATATAGCCTCACAGATTGTGGGTGCAGTACCTCTGTTGTCCTTCTCTGAGCAGGCGATTGTGCTCCCCTCTACCTTCCTTACACGTGTAGAGACCAAAACCTCCAAACAGTGTTTGTCGAACCGCCAAACGGTATTGACGCATACCGGGAGTGGATTTTCTCTGCCTTACCATTGGTCCAAGTAGCTTACACAACCGGGCTATCACTTGGAAGAGACAAACACCATAACGGATTGGAATGGCCGAGCTACAATAAATCGGTCCATCGGGATTAACTGGTCGTAGGACGTGCGGTTTGGCATCGTGGCCTCACCCTGCTACCTCGTAGGACTCCTCAGCCCTACGTCAGTCCGG
This sequence comes from Camellia granthamiana, assembly GCA_036172215.1. Classification (NCBI taxonomy): domain Eukaryota; kingdom Viridiplantae; phylum Streptophyta; class Magnoliopsida; order Ericales; family Theaceae; genus Camellia; species Camellia granthamiana. The sequence goes on along the minus strand of CM069916.1, from coordinate 70,878,070 downwards.
ACTGTCCGTAGCTCGGCCCAACGCATCAGTACGGATTTAACCAAATATCAATTTTCCCCGAATCATAGCTCGATTGGCTTTCCCGGCCCAACTTAATGAGCCGGGGCAGCCACGTTGGTTCAGTTCGGCCAGGCGCATGGTCCCTTGGCCCTAGCGAGGCCTAACCCCATATCCCACGCTGACGTAGCTCTGCCTAATTGTTTGGCGCAAATCTCTCTCTCAATGACAATCATCAAATGCAAACGTACAGCGACTACTAGCTCTGGGTCAATTTCAGAATAACATCATAACTAGTGTGGTGGTGGATGAAAATGAATGTGGCAATGGAGAATAATATGATGACGGATTTTTAATTTGAAATTTGATTAGCATTGACCGAAGGTACGCAACAATTTTGTGGATTCTGATTCTATGAATTTTAATGTGAGATTCTTCTCTTCTATTCATATGTGAAATGCTTAGTTTGAGAGATTCTTATGTGAGAATTTTCAAATATGTCTAAACCAAGACTACAATAACTACTTAGTAAACTTGTGACAAATGTGTCTTTTTACTCTAAATAGAACTGATGAGATGTTAAGAATATTTAGAAGATTAAATGGTTCATAAGTTGCCCATATAAGATTTAGTAATAAATGTTCTCATAAAATTTGCTTAAATTTTTTATTTTTTGTTTTATTTTATTTTTGTGTGGGATAAATGAAAAACTGTACCAAACAAATATGTTTTCTTATCATTCATCCCTCCTGCATTAACTTTCCGACCATCCCAAATAGAAACTTAAACCCTATTTTGAATATTCGAATTTGAAGAGATTATGTCATATTTAAAGAATATAATATGAGACATAATATGTTAGTTTAAGAGATGGATTATATATATTATGAGATTAATTTTATTATGTTTGATTAGATAAGATAGAACAGCCCCATTTGGCAGAGCTTATTTCCAACTTATTTTAGCTTTTAACTTAATTTAAGTTATTTTGGTGTGTTTGGTTCAACTTAATAATACAGATTATAGCTTTTTTTAAAGTCAAAAATCAACTTTTTCTTTGAGTGGGGGAGGAGAAGCTTTTTGAAACACCTTAACCGGGCAGCTACAATTTGAGGGGCAAAATGACTTAAATGCCCCTCATAATTTCAAGTAATTACAAGTGTACCATATATATAAATAAAAAAACTCTCATTTTTGTCTCTTCAACGAAGCTGTCTGGCGATTTCCGGCCATTTCGGGCGATTTCCGGCCATTTTGGGCGATTTCCGGCGAACATGAACCAGAGATCTCTCTCTTCTCTCTCTTTCCCTCGCTCTCTCTCTCTCTCTTTCTCTCTACTACATCTATGGCACGGAACCTAGGGTTTTTCGTCGTTGGGTTCAGAGGGTGGATCGCAATCACCAGATCGCGATTTCCGGTGAACTCTCTCTTTCTCTGCTACATCCATGGCACCGAACTTAGGGTTTTTCGTCGTCGGGTTCGGACGGTGGATCGCAATTGCTAGATCGTGGCAGATCGCGATTTCTGGCGAACATGAACTAGAGATCGCGTGGCAGATCGCGGTAGATCTCTCTTTTTCTCTCTAAGTGATTAAGATCGCCACGTCGCCACTGTACCTTCGTCGTCATCGTCCTCCATGTCGCCGCTGTACCTTCGTCGTCGTCCCCCACGTCGCCGATCAGATCTCTCTCTCTCTCTCGCCGATGAGAACTTTCTTTGATCAGATTTCAATATTTTTTTAATAAAAAAATAATAATAATAATTAAGCCATTATTATTAATAATTTCAGTATTAATTATTTTAGTATTAATTTCAGTATTTTTATATTAATTAATACTAATTAATAATTTTAGTATTAATTGATTACAAAAAGTCATTAATTGCCACTAATTAATTTATGGGAGATTTACCAATAAATTCCAAAATGTAAACTTATGAACCAATTGATCCCATTTTTATTCTACTAAACCGTTTAGTCCTGGGTAATTCTGAGGGACGTAATTACCCTCATTTGAACACTATTAGTCAGATGCGGCTGTTAGGCATAAATTGGGTGTGGGGCATGTGTGTCTCACGTGCGTTATTAGTGAATGGATGTGTGGTGTGTTGCATGTGATACATTATGAGGGTGTCACAGAATGCCAAACCGCTATAAAGGGCTTTTTTTGGGCTGGGTTGGTAAGGTTAACACAAGGCCCACAACACAATTTGGAAGGGATTCCAATTGTGACTGATTGGACACCCACAGACCCACAACCCGTTCAAGGTTAACCCGTTATGTGCATCCATATTCACACAATCGTTGTGGTCTCCCATTCTGTACTGTATGAAACCCTACATGTGTGATTGCCAGCAATTTCGCTATTCCGTTTGATCAAATACGCCGTTACCATATTCAATTGTAGAAAGGATTATGTTTGGAAGGCTGAGTGGATCGGTATTGCTGGTGTTTTGTTTTGTTTGTCGATCGAACGGTGTGACGTTGCAAAAAGTGGAAGATAAAGGAACCCTAGTTTGCATAATCCTTCATCGGTGCTCTGACATAGTTCTTTCATGGACGGGATGGGTATGTTTCGTAACCTTGTTTTTGGTATTTGTGGTTGTTAGTGTGGTACATTGCATTTATGTATTTTCCCTGTCGATTTCGTTCGTTTTGTTTAGTAATGGTTATGAGTCATTCAAGTATGTTCTTGGTTATTGTGTTTGTCTAAGTTGTTTGGGTTTTTGTGTGTGTGTGTTTGTTGTTGGGTTTGGTTGGGTGGTTGGTTGTGTTTGTGGGGGTAAGGGGTCCAATAAAGTGATTTAGGGGGACAATTTTGTTGGGGACCACACGTAATGGTCAAAACAAGGGTCTATTTGTGTGGTTTGGGTGTATGTTTGTATGTGTGGGTTTGTTTAAAATATTGTTTTGTACTGCATGTTAGGGGGGGTGGGGGTATGTGTGGTGTTGTACTGTGGTGGAGGTTGTGGGCCATGGGTTGACTATTTGAGGATGGGGTATGGTTTTTTTATTGGTTTTTTGGGTTTGTGTGTGGGTTGTTGTGTGGCTGTAGGTCGTACATGGTGTTTGCTGTGGTTTGGTTGGTTGTTTGTGTGGAGAATTAGGTGGAAATAACATTGGGATGTGGGGTTGATAGTTGGGGCCACATATGATGGTGAACAAACAATTGGGGTGGGGTTTTGTTTGTGGGGGAGGTTTTGGTTGTTTGTGGTATAGGTTTGACTTGTGTGGGGTTTGTTATTTATGTGTTGTGGTGGTTTTTTTTTTTGTTTTTTGTCTCTTTGTGGGTCACTGTTTCCGTGGTGTATGTGGGTGCTGTGTGTTGGGGTTTTGTTGTCTGTCATGTTGGTTGCTGTTCTAGTGTAGTAGTATGGTAGGGTGTGTTGCAATGCATTGTTTTTGTTGAGTGGATATGTGGTGTGGGTGGTGGTGGTGGTTATTTTTTGTGCCATGCAAGGGCACGAAATGGTGTATGGCACGACAATGTAAGGGGGGTGTGTCTGTATGGGGTATTTTGTTTGTGCAGTTGTTGTATTTTTTGCTGAAATGGGTTATTTGTGGTGTTGCAGATAGCAGTACGGTACGTAGTTTGTGGACTCGATCATGTGAGAAGCGAAGGGTTGCGGAAGCATCTGGGTCGAAGGCACACAAAGTGGGTGTGAAAATAGAGGGATGCATCCTGTTCAAACAGACGAAAGTTGTGCATAATGCAGTGGGACGTAATGTGAGTAAGGGTAATGACTACCCACAGCGGCAGGCACACACGACGATTAACTACCGGTCAAACGTTGCTGGTATAATCAAACTTGTTAGTTCGGCAAAACTAAGGGAGGCACATATGAATCAATTAAAGAGAACACCATTTTGGATTATGATTGAGGCGATCCACATCAACAAGTCGAACCACAATGAATTCAGGAAGTGTGATGATCTGATTTCGAAGATTATAAGAACGTATGATACGCGTGATAATGCGTTTCATATTGGAAGGGCCAAGGTGAAATTTGCTAGTAGCGATGTGAGACTAATTTTTGGTCTGCAATGCGGGAAGAGACGTTTGGATTTATCTCCGGGTCAACGACCAGTGTCGGACTTCATTCAGCGTAGGTGCCGTGACACGTCGCGGTTAACATCGAAATTGGTGAAAAGTTTGTTTGTTGAAGCTGTTGAAGGGCGGACCAAGCAAGATGAGGAAGATGTGGCAAAGCTTTTGGCGTTGTACATGTGTGGCAAGCTGTTTTTCGCAAACTTAGGTGAGACAATAAGTTGGGCATTTGTTCGGTATATGAATGACTTGGACACTGTGAGGATGTACGACTAGACTGGAGCAATAATGACAGCACTAATGGGGCCAGTGAAGGAGTTTAATTGAATGCCATGGAAGGTGACATGATGCGTGGTCGCGTTATTGGTATGTGAATGTTTAATTTAATTAGTCGTAGTAACACATACTTGTGGAAGATATATTAGTTGACTGATATTTTATTTTCTTGTTATGTTTAGTATTGGATATATGAACATTCAACAATAATTGAGCCGCAAACGGACAGCATGTTCCCCAGATTCATGAAATGGGACATTGGGAAATTGCTGAGTAAAGCTCAGGGGGTCGATCTGTCCGGCCCAGTTAATTTTCAGGTATGTGTGTTGGGTGTGGTTGTTATTTGAAGGCTTATATTTGACTGTACGAACTTGTGTTGAGTTTGTTGTCATTCGTGATGGTAATATGTTTGTGTTTATGCAGGTTAAAGTAGACCGACTTAGGTCGTTCGAATATGAACGTGAAATGATGGTTGTGGATGTTGTGTTTGAAAATGTTCAGTCAGATGTGGTTAATTGTGTTGGAGATGATGATGCTTTTATGGATGAACTTAAAGGTGATGGCATACACACTGAGGCTGCGATGCATACAGACAACGTGGAATTTGGATTTGGTGATGTACGTGAGGAGTGCAGTTCGTGGGAAGGGCACAAACCAGACATGATAGTGGGGGGGGGGGAATGAAACAGACGTGTTACATGGTTCCACATCTGGGAAGGACAATGAGGGGGTGAATGACAGTAAAGTGAATGAATATGGCAGTGCAATCACAATACTGGAATTGGAGAATAAAATAAAAGATGAAATGATAGCATTGTTTGAGGAAGAAGTTGCTGGTCTAAAAAAGAAACTGGAGGCGCAAGCTGTGAACATTGTAGGGGGGGTTTGAGTGTGTGTTGGGAATTAAGAATGACGAGGTGGACAAGTTGAAGAAAGAAAATATCGAATTGCGGAGGAGTGTATTGGTGCTTGAGGATCAACTCGCTGATCGTGATGTGCACGTGGTGACACAAGCTTTTCAGGACATGGAGGTGCGTCGTGACGGCGTTGGAGGTAGTGATGCAGGGGTTAGGTTGGAGGTCAAGTTGTGTACAATGTTTCGCCGATTAGGGCCGGTATGGGGGGTGCGTATATGTGTAACGAGGCTGTGGGTCCGAATGCCGGATGCGTAGTTATTGATTCGGATGGTGAGCAATGTGGGAGAACTATTGCTGTATTGTGAATGTGGATCTGTCTGATGTGAATGGGGGGGGTAATTGTTTCTAGGGGCCAAACATCGTTTGTTCGTAACATTAAAAACAAAGTTAGACAGGAACAAAAATTGCCAGATTTCGAGTACCCCATCTTATATGGGCGTAATAAGAAATCAATCAGAGACAATTGCGTCGTGGTGCGAAATGATGATTATGTTAAGAATGACTGAGTTATTGATGTGGACGCTGTGGTCGTAAAGGGCAATAAGTGGTCCGGATTTAATATAAACAACAGGTTGGGGGTGTGGAAAATGATGATAGTGGAAGAAAAGTGTAGAATCAAGCAAGGTTATGATAGTCATGGTGATCGGTACGTATGCATTTTTTTTACATTTGTTAAAACTTGTTGTCATGTAATTTTTTGTGGGAACTGATAATTGTTGGTGTGTATAGGGCGGTCATGTGGGAGGATGGTGAAGCTGGTGTGGTGGTGGACTTTAGTGATGTGAAGAACCTCATACGCCAGAGTAGCATTTGTGGAAATGTGAGATTGTAAATTTTTTTGTAGAAAAAATGTTTTTCGTTCACATGTGGGGAATGAACTCCCATGGGACAACATACGCAGCGTAGGTGTTATATGGACAGAAATTGTTTATTTGTTTCTATTTATTGGCAAGTGATTGATGCGTATGTTGAGTTGCTTAAAAACGAGCATGTGAGGATGTATGGGGATGATGAGTTGGCTAATAAGTCGTATTTTTTTAGTAGTGTGTGTTTGGTGAGTTGTGTAGTTATGTAGTGTACATTGTTTGTTTTGTGTGACTGTGTGTTGTGTTGATGGTTTCTACGTTTCGCAGGATATGGTGAAAAATGATGATGTACGTGTTGTGGAGAAGTTTGTTCGTACGAATGTGTCTGCTGCGAGCGATTGTCGGTTCATCCACTTCCCAATGTGTCACGATGGTCATTGGACACTTGTAGTGTATGATACGAAAGATGGGACTTGGAAACATTACAATCCGATGAGGCAGCGTAGAGACAGAGCTTATGTACATCACAATTTAGCAACACTGCTAGTATGGTTTGTGACATTACTTTTTTGCATTTGTTTTGTGATTATGTGATTGTTTTGTGGGTTATGTTTTTGAAGATTGTTTAATTGGTTTGTGTGAATTATGGCAGAAAGAATGTGTGACTAATGTGATGAAGCAGACTTTGCGTGATTTCAGGTTAGATGAGCAAAGCATACTGGCAAATTTCAGCAGCTCGCTGGAAGCTGTGACCAAGTGTCTGCAACAAAACCCAGGGACGTAAGTTAAATGTGTTTGCGTTTTGTTTGGGGGAACTGTATTGTGTAAGGTTGTGGGGACCGTGCGTTTGGCTGCTGACATATGATAGATTTTGTTTGTGC